>JAWDJX010000030.1:20847-332543 GCA_033117895.1 Extremus antarcticus
GCCCTCACAAGGGGCGTGACGTTCAAGTTCGTGGTGAACCATGGCTCTGACAAGGGCGATAGGTGGGGTCAACAACGCCCTCACAAGGGGCGTGACGTTCAAGTTCGTGGTGAACCATGGCTCTGACAAGGGCGATAGGTGGGGTCAACAACGACCTTTCTACTATAGCATCTGCTACCCGAGGACACAAGCTACCACATCAGATGTGATCTTGTTGGACCGGACCTTGTTGGACTGGGCCTCAATCCAATGGACTCAGGGTCCTCGGAGCCTCAATCCAGTGGTCTTGTTGGACTGCAGTAGCCGGAATAGGAAGGTGGAGGCGAATTTTCCGCTGACAGTGAATGTAAGTAATATACAGCAGTTATCTGGCTATTACAGAGGCTCCAGCTCGTCAAGCTCGTTCACCTGGTTGACCTGGTCAAAGGCCTGTTTAAGAGGCTCCTTCTCAGTCACTCCGAGCCACTGTTTGAGACACTGACAGGCCTCAATAATGTCCTCGTTCAGCCGGTTGCGGCGGTCGGTTATCATGTCCTTTGCAGCACTAAACGAGCGCTCGTTGTCATCGCTCATCACCGGAATAGAGAGCACGTCCAGGGCGAATTGAGCAAGCTCTGGTTCACCTTGCCGTCGGTCAAGCCAGTAACTAATGACGTCAAACTGCTCTTTCTCGTTGTTAGGTGCTGGCAATGGATCAGACGCAATATAGCGCTCGAAGTGGTCGATTGCGGTGGTGCTGGAGGCTCGGTGGCTTGTCTTGAGCCTCTTTACTTTACGTAGGCGTGAGAAGGAGTCTTCTGGCTCATCGTTGTGTGTGGTAGTTGGCTCCTGAGGTCGCTGGTGCCTGTAAGTGAACCATAAGGTGCGGACCTTGTCAATTGTAGGCTGAATCCACTTCAACTGCTCGTCGTCAGTCCACTGGTCATGTAACCAGCGTGTTTTGAGCGTTGGATTGAGGACAATAGCAGCATAATAGATAGGCATACTGTCCGTTAGCTTGTAGTACTTCTCAATCTTCAACCAGGCTCCGTGAAGTGCAGTCTCCAGGCCTGTATCACCCATCTCGTCACGAGCCTCCACCTCCCAGGTGTCAATCTCGTTCATGAGGCCGTGGAGGCTCGTAAACCACTCGTCTAGAGTCGGTCGATGGCCCTCGGTAACCATAGTAGCTGCGTAGAAGGCCTCAAGGCAGCCGTGAAGTCGCTCGAAGTGGTACCAGTCGGAAGGTGTGAGAGTATCGTCTTTTGGCTTCCACTTTGCGTTAGCGGCTGGTACGTGGTCCTTTCTGAACTTGATGAGGCGCTCCTTGGTGTTCAGCGCACGCGTAAGGGCGATAAACATGCTGTTCCATCGCGTGGAGTTGTCTTGAAGGGGCTGGAGGTGGTAGAAGTAGTGTTGTTAGCAAAAGGACGTAATTACGACGAGGAATTGGAAGTGCGGCGAGTTTTAAAGATTAACGCTAGTCGATGGATATCGTGTTTCATTGGGCTGTCGGAAGCGGCCCGCTGCCGACAGCCCAGTAATATTCGACGTCCATTGACTAGCGCCAACTGAAAAACAACCTCCATCTTCAACTTGCCACTTACACCAAGGTGATCATATTGCTTTACTCGATAACCTCCACTAATGCTCGCAAACTCCTCACGACGCTGACCACTTGCCAGTACGTACTTGACGAGCCTCTGGAGCTTGCCAAGTGGTCCAGCGTGTATCCAACGAGCTCCCACGGCCTCGCCACCTTCCTCGTCGTCACCAATAGCCTCCAATTCACGAGCAGCTACACGAGCTTCAGCACTAGTAGTAGCCAGCAGGCTCTGCGCAGAGAGGTTAACGATGTGACCGAAGCAACGTAACCGACGGCCTTGGATAGCGAGAGCAGCAATCGACGGATCTATCGACCTAAACAGCAGCTCACAGGCCTTGTCGTTGGAGCTGGCGTTGTCTGACACGCAATAACCGAGCTTCTGATCGATGGAGTACTGCTGGAGGACCTCGAGCAGTAGCTCAGCTTGAACCTCACCAGTGTGGGACCGGTATACACGGCGGAAGGCCAAGAGACGTCGTTGCCGGCCTTGGGAGCTGATCCAGTAAGCCCACACGGCGATATACCCTCGTTGGTTTGAAGCGGTCCATATGTCGAAGGTTATATGGACTTTGCTAAGAGATTTCGACAGTTCTGCCGCCAACAGCCCCCTCTGCGTATCAAATTCGGTCATAATCCAGCCACGTAGCGTTGAGGTGGCCTTAGGCAATAACCCACCGAGTCCTGCGTGCATATAGCTCATCAAGGCTCTAAAGTACGTGTTTTCGAGCATGAACAACGCTAGCTGACAGAGTACAAACCACTTCAGCATCAGGAGCTTGAAGACGTCGTAATTCTTCGTATTCACCAGCTCGGAGGAGCTACCAGCTGCTGGTTGAATGCCCATTGGGAGGCCGGTCTTTGGATTACGTCCATGGGCTCGTTTCATGTGCCT
Organism: Extremus antarcticus; assembly: GCA_033117895.1. Lineage (NCBI taxonomy): Eukaryota > Fungi > Ascomycota > Dothideomycetes > Mycosphaerellales > Extremaceae > Extremus > Extremus antarcticus. Next base: position 23,325 of record JAWDJX010000030.1, read on the forward strand.
GCCAGCACTGCCAAGTCCATTGGTTATTACGAGCAGTGGCTGTCTCTTGGTATTCACTTCACACTCGTAGCAGTAGTACACTACGGCTTTGTCAGCCACTCGGATAAGTGGCTCCCCCCAATCCCACACCTTGGAGACCTTGGTACGCTCACAGGCCACTGCAGCTGTCTCCTTCTTGCGGGCATATTGCTGTCCATCGATCTTGAACCTCCACAGCTCCTTCAATTGGCTCCACACTGGATTTTGGCGGTAAAGCGTGACTTCGTCGGTCGTGGGTACTCGGAGGATGGTTTGGGCCATTGTGAAGAGGTTACAGTCACCAAGATATGCTGATAGAGGTCTCTAAACAGTGGAAAGTGGTGGTTACGAGGTATTACACGCTACACACGCGTCCAACGCGTTCAAAAGACCGGATGGCCATCCCCTTACAGCATTCACTCGGCTCGCATCGGCCTTCCAGATTAGGCAACGCGCCTGTCCATTGGACTACATTCACTCAGACCACTGGACTCGCACCAACCACGAGCCTAGTCCAGGACCAACCACGTGAGGCTCTGGGCGCCAAGAGTCCAACAAGGTCCGGTCCAACAAGATCACTGCCACATCTCGTATCTCCCTGTTCGATCATGGTGCCTGATCCACGTGGGCTGACAACGCAAGCCAAAAGGTACTCCCCACCATCCGTACGCGGAAGCCAAGCTAATATACTCGCAGCTTTGGTGGTAGGGTGGTGACCCTGGCAGTGGGCAAAGAAGTCGTTCTACTGGTCGTCCATGACGGCCGAATGAAGCGTTTGACATCCTGACTAAGCCGACAGTTGCCATTGTGACGGGTTTCCAAGACGGATGAACTACCTGCCCGTGGTGTATCGCTTAGAATTTGAAACCTGGAAACAGGTAGGCTCAAAGAGCCTCCGAGCCCGGACGGTCTGCTAGCCCGGATTTGCACGCTACAGGAGCGGATCTTCTCGCTGGTTTGCGCACCCTCTATCTGGGGAAGCTGGGAAGGGCTTCTGCTGCTCAACCAAGAACGACGAGCTAGGTGTGAGGTTACGAAAGCTGCTCCGCGATGAAAAGAGAAAGTTTTTCAGACATGCTAGTTTCTACGAACAGCCCCCTGTCGGTACCAACATATGCAATCAAAGTACGAAGAGGGCAGAGTAGTATGTAAAGCTAACGAACGGTTTCGCAGTAGCGCGAAGAGAGGCTGAGCAGCATTAGCATATCTTTGGCGCATCGGACTGTCGAACAGAAGTAGCTCACTTATAATGTCCTGACATTGCTTGATCCAAGCGTGCGGCCTAAGCTGGTGTGCGACTTACGCTCTTGATGAGATTGGTCGGCGGAGCGGGCAGAGTTCGTGGGCCGTAATTCTTGCGTACGAGACAGGTGCTGCAAAGTCTCGTCCGACATCTGGCCGATTGCCTGTAAGGAGCGCGCTCCAGCAGTGACTCTATGCGCAGCAATAAGATCTCCGATTGTCGACACCAAGACCTGGCGGCCGTCTTCTGCTGTAGCTATATCCTCCATGACATTGGTGCGAGCCTTATCTGCCTCATCTGTGGCCTGCATGCAGATGTCTAGACACCGACGAACGCTCTCAATTTCTTTAGCCATCTTATCTCGCTCCTCGAGTCCATCTGAAGATGCTTCTAGTATGTCTGGAGGCGTACGGCTTAGAGAATTGCTAAGGTACTGCAGGCGATTCGAGAGCTGCGCATTTGCAGACTTGATATTGAATTTGCAACTCTGAAGCGAATCATGCATAATTTGCCGAGCAGACGATGACTCCCCGCTAGAATCAGCTTGAGGATTGGGAGGTTTTGGGTCTTCCGCCTCGTCGGCCATAAGCTTTTGCCGTTCCTCGATGAAGTTGGATACCTGCACGCAAATTTCGAGACATCGTACGGTACTCGTTCTCTCTGCAAGTATTGCTTCTCCATCGACAGTATCTTCGGAGGAATATCGCTCTTGAGTACTTTCGTGTAACTTGTTGTCAATGTCGTAAAGATGATCCTTGAGGTCAGTTGTTGTAGACTGAATCATGTCTTTGTACTCTTGGATCACGTTGAGGCTGGTGGTAGTCGTTCGCCTCGATCTCGTTAGTGAAATGCCTTGGGCAAAAATAAAATACTCACAAGTTGACGCCCGCCATGGCGATGGCTATGGTGGACTTGTATCCAGCGAGCGTATCCCTGAATCCATGGATGTCGCTTCCCATCCAGCGGATCTTGAGCCAGCCACGGAAGCTTGAAGTATCACCGTCATCTCGTCCTAAACATTTCTGTAGCGCTTGCTGGAACTCTTCGCAGGCACGTCCGCAGCGTCCTATGGGATACTCTATGGCATGATAATCTTCTGCGCCGGAAGTCGTCAAGCTTTGCTCCAGAAGCAGAAGGACACCCTCTAGCGTACTCAACTCGTCCTTAAGGTCCCGCACATACTTTGGATGTTGCCTGAAGCTTTTGATCGTATCGTGAAGCGCTTTGCTAGCCTGATAACTGAAGGCAATCAGGCCGACAAGTGCTGAAGTCGCCGAAAGCGGATCGGCCATGCATGCAAACAAGCTAACTGTTAACGGTACATGTGATGATTGCAATAGAACATGGCTCACAACACGAGCTGCTGCCGCGTAGATGATCAAGTAACGTAGGGCGGAAAGTGCTTTCGACTTATGATGAAGGAAGGTGGTCTTTCGCAACGCTGTCTTGGAATCAGCTCGACGGGAAGGACAACCAATCACACCATCTAGCTGCTCTCCGCCAATCAGCTGCTCTCTCGGTAGTGCTGCCAAGTAGCTCCCACCTAGCCGCGCGCTTTGCGACACACTTTCGGGACTCTCGTCTGAGTGCTGTCTCAGTTCATCGTAGTAAAATGCCCTTCAGTCCCATTGCTTTGCTTCCTGCGTCAATCTCTGTTTCTGGACATTTCGAAGCCCTACATCCGGCTCAGTGTCAATGATGACAGTTTTGCGGACGGCCTGGAGGTTCTTGAAGCGGCCGCATGTGCCCCGGACTTTCTCGATGTAGTTAGAAATCATTGGAGCATTGCCGTCTAGGGATATGTGCCCGCCGAAGAGGGAGAAGGTTTGGTCTAGCTTGCGCGATATGCATATCGGTTGCGTGAGGAAGGCGATCTGGGAATGTTTTGTTGACGGGCGGCGCGTCCCGGTACTGCACGTCAGCCGCTGGAGCTAAGCGAGACGCAGGATTCTATTTTTGTCAACAAAGGAGAGCTCAAGCGTTTCTCGCAGCGTACTTCTCAGGCGATTTGCTTTTCGGATTCGAGCCACCCACCGGACGGACTGGGGAGATCGGAAAAGAAGAGACTGTAGCACGGTTTCGCAATCTTCAGTTGCTCCGAAGCAAGTGTTAATGCCACAAGGCTAACGACAGGTGGACGGGCTAATCAATGTGACGTCTTACGTCCTTGCGCATGCGTCAGCATGGTTTGCCCTTACGACCTATCCACTCTCGTGAAGGCAATCATACGAGGATTGGAGCTGGCAGTAACGAGGAGGATAAGGGCACACGTAGCACACCTGGGCCTCTGAATCCGCACACAATCCAGATCACTCAGGAGTACGAGGTTGTTAAGCGATAGTACAGATCCCTTCATTTCCATCCCACGTTCATTGACGCAGAGCTGCCTCAGGCAGCAGCAATCACCTCAGCCTGAAACAGTTGAAAAGATCGTAAACGCCATGGTGGGTCGTGCTGGTGACGTTTCGGTTGCCGAACGAGAGATTGCAGCCGCTGGCTTGGCGACCATGATGGTAAATAGAAACGCTTACTAAGGCACTTTGATGATTGGATCTTCATTCGAGGCAACACAACACAGTACACAGAACTCCTTCATCATACCGCTCTATTCAAACCCAGTCATTTGTGTATACACCACGGTCCTAAACATGCACATGATCAAAGTCAGGTGAAGAAGCTGCACGTGTCGTCTTTGGCTACGGCGCAATTCCCAGCATTTGTGCAAGCACTTTTCTCGGCTCGGTCCTCTCGTGCGTCGGAACAGGGAAGATGTCCCACGAGAATGAAAGTGCCATCGATCCTTTCCAGCGCAGCGGCAAGACGAACTGCTTTTAGACGAGACCCACATGGTACGCTCCGCCGTCAACGCCGCAAGCACATCGCATACGGCTCCAGGCATTCTCGTTTCCGGCCAGAGTTCCGAATGTCGAATCGCACGGTCCGAACGAGGCGTTTGCAAAGCTGAGTCACGAGTCCGCGTCGAGGAAAGTAGGGCGCTTAAATTTGCTCACTCCTTACAACTTCCGGTTCCAGCAGTCCATGAGGTGAACGCTTCTGGCCAACAGACCGAAATCCTGATGGACTTTGTGGATGGTGAATGTCTTGAGGAAGCTTGGCTGTCAATGAATTCGGAGCAGAAACGAAGCGTCGCTGAGCAAATCGGGCACATTGTTACAACTATGCGACAAGCAGCATCTGATCAGTGCAGCATTGGAGCTTTTGGTGGACCGGCTCGCGATTGCCGACAAATTACAGATTACTCTGGTCGCCCCTTTGCCAACGAAGCCGAGTTCAATACCTTTGTCCTCGATCTCCTACGAGGAACACCATCACTGATTCGAAGCACCCTCGCTGAAGCCTTGAACGTCGATAGCCAGATTGTCCTCACGCATGGTGATTTGACACCGCGAAACATCATCGTCAAGGGAGACCGCGTTCAGGCACTGTTGGATTGGGAGTACGCTGGCTGGTACCCTGAATATTGGGAGTATATGAAGTTTTTTGACCGGCCAACGGACTGCAAGGACTGGAAAGAATATGCTGAGATCATATTTGGCACACAATATCCAAAGCAACTCCTGACATTTCAAGCGATGGCACGATGGCAGAAACCCTAGCTATTCTTCTGCGTCTTCCACTTCGGCGATTGCATCAACCATACCATCTACTCCTTTGTCATACGATTCGGTCGACAAATGGCCAGCATTTTTGAATATCTTTAGCGCATCTTCCACCCATTTCTGACAGTCGAATTCTCGATCGCGATTGTTGATCGGAACACTTCGTAGCGCTCTTACGGTTTGGGCCGAGGTCGCAGCGACTGTCAAAGTTCCAACGTCAACAATGTTGGCGTATCGTTGAGACTCCCAGGGCTTAGAGCTCTCCCTGCTCTCGAATTCGAACCCTCCTGATGGCCCTACGACGTGCACCAGAAGAGGCGGCGATCCGTCGGCGAAGCGAAGCCAAAGTGCGAATAGTCGAGCGGACTCCCCTTGTATACGATTATGCTGATGTGAATAGTAGTCATGATGTAGTCTTAGAATCGTCGGCTGTAGCTCTCTCCACGTGGCCTCGTAAGTTACAGTCGTTGTGGTTTATGCACCCGAGCAGGTAAGGCCACTTGCGTCACGCCTTCCAATCTGGTATTGCGTTGCAAGGTCGGTCAAATATGCAGCCTGTGCAGAAGGACTATTCCGCTCTGGCCCCAAACGTTTCAGTATTGATCTACGACATCTGTGAACAGTCCGCCGTTCTTGATGAGGAAGCGAGGTAACGACTGAGAGCTCGTTGTAAGGCGGAGATAGAAGTCTTCATGATGGTAAGGATCGAATGTCGTTACCGCTTGGACGTCCGGAAGTGCCCTGTTCGGTTCTGTCGTTTGGCTGATAGCAATGATGTAGAATCATTGGCCTTTTGAGACGAGTGAAGCAAGCACGATCGAGCCGAGTGCTATTTGGACGAGGCGGTATCGAATAGATGCCATCGCGTCGCAGACACGTAGCTTTGAGCTGAATCACGTTCCGAGGATCCTCTTCATGTCTTTCATCGCAAGACGTTCACAGGCTGCGAACTCGGCACCGCGAACCATGGTGAGGTCCTCGGTATCATCCTAGATCTCGATTCCGGGCTCCTGGTGTAGGCACAGTTGCGATGGGGTTTGTTAACGTCATCGTGGGACAATCTGGCTGACTGGCTCGTCTGGTAGACGACTACAATCTCGAACCCCGGATCACGGGCCTGGGGCAAGCAAGTGCCCTGTAACGCATTCTGCAAATAGGATGAGTTGCCTGAAGGCCTTATCTTCGGCTCCCGCGTAGCGGCCGTAACGATCAGTAATTTGCGGAACGATTGGCAGGCCACGGCGCAGCTGCCTGGCACTGCCCCCATGTGCTAGACTGCTTTAGGCGAAAGAAGATTTGGCTTCCAGGGGAGTGACGAATCGCGAATTCGGGATCTCTGATCTCGGCTGCCGCAGAAGCACGGTCGTGGAAGAATCAAGATCTGTGCTTCTAGATCGAGGATCCGAGTGGTGGAGATCGCATGTGGTCACCCTGCTCCGAAGTCGCGAATCGAGAGCATCCCGTTCGCTCAGCTGAACTCAAGCTCAGAACCGGCTGATTAGTACTACGGTGGGTGACCACGTGGGAATACAGGCTGCTGTACGTTTTTGAATTTTTGGGGTCTTAATTTTTCATCTTCCTCGGACTTGAACTTGCGTTGTTGAGTCAGCACGGCGGTACCGCAACTTGACAAGGTGAGTTAGGAAACGTACAGACTCCGAGACCGTACCGCACTTCTTTATTTGCTTCGCCCGTGACCTAACTCGACATTTCCTACTTCCCAACCGCCCATCCAGCCAACGTATTGATCAAGTCCTCGTCGTAATCTGGCTGCACATCCTCCCCATTCAACAATCCAAGATAGTTCGTGATATCCCTCCCATCGTACTCCCTCGTGTCAAAACCATTACCCAAGAACGCATACCGATTGTCATCCCAGTACTCAATCTCGTAGTCCTCATACCGCGGCCTCTCCATCAAATGCATGAACGACAGCCGTGAACCAGGGTATACAACCGCCTGACCGTCGGTCTTGCCCTGCTTGAACCAACTGCTGCATGGACTCGTCCAGGCAGTGCGCTTCAAGAACAGATCCGCATGCCGACGGAACTGGTTCGAGAGGTCGAGGCGTGGGGTGTAGGATTTAATGTTCTCGACTTGAGCCTTGGAGATTGCGTCGAACATGTACTTGGTCCATTGCTCAATGAGCGGCATGAAGCTGCCGTGGCCAAGGGGGCCGTAGGGTCCACAAAATGAAAAGTGGTTTGGAAATGTAGGTACCCCGATGGAGAGGTAGGAAGAGACGTTGTTTGGAGTCCAGAGGTCTTTGAGATCAACACCTTTACCGTTGATAAATGGGAAACGTGGAATCCAGGTAGTGTCGAAGCCGGTCGCGCAAATGATCACGTCGACTTCGTGCTCCTTGCCTTCGTGGTCGATGAAGCCTTTCTCGGTTAGTGTTTGAAGCTCATCGGTGAAAATGCAGGCGTTGTCAGCAACGAGAGCTTCGAGGTAGCCGGGTGCCGGTGTTGGTCGTCGACAACCAGGGTTGAAGTCCTTCGGTATGATCTTGTCGCAGAGTCGGGCATCGCCTTTCAGCTTTCGCACCATCTGGTCATGGCTGAACTCGCGAGCAATCTTTGCCTCCTCTGAGCCCTTCAAAATGAACTTGAACCTCTGGTTGAGCTCGTTCTCGATCTACGCGGCTGTTAGCTGTCGTCGAGTCACATGGACCGCAACATCGCATACCTGTTTCCGATATTCAAGGTACTTCTTCGGGTTCTCCTCCAGAAATTTCTTCTGCTCATCGGTGTACTCAAAGTTCGCGCCATCTTTGCCCGCCCACGTCTGCGCGAATCCAGCTGTGATCCAAATTGGGTTTCGGATCCAGTGGTACAGCTTGTCAACTTTCGCTTGGATCTTCGATACAATCTGCACTCCTGAGCTTCCGGCGCCGAGAACGGCCACCTTCTTGCCTTCCAGCGGGTAGCCTTCTTCATACTGTGCAGAGTGCATCAGCTTGCCCTTGTACTGATCTAAACCCTTGATTGTTGGCCACTTGAAGTTGTTCAGCACACCACCGGCATTTATAAAGTATTCCACTTCATCTTCGAAGACTGTATCCTTCTCTATGTCTCGAACTTGCAGAATCCACCTCGCTTTCTCGTTGTTCCATTCCGCACGCTCGATCTTATGCTTTAGCTTGATGTATTTGTTGATAAAGTCGTTCTCATCGAAGATGTCTTTGAGATATCTCCAGATTTCAGGCGAGTATGAGTAGTAGTGTGTCCATAGTTTAATCTTCCAGCTGAACTGATAGTTGACCGAAGGTATGTCGCAGGCACATCCTACTCAACCATTAGAATAAGCCTATATGATGGCAGCACGCGCAGGACTTACCAGGATATCTGTTCTCCAACCAAGTACCGCCAACGTCATGATTCTTCTCGTACACAGTAATATCAAGATTCTCCATCTGCTCTTCCGCCTTCTTCAAGAAGTTAAGAGTAGACGCAGCGGCTCCCATAAGAACCACCCGCACCTTACGCTTCGTACCGTAGGGTTCTTCTCGTATTCTGTAACCATGTTCGTCCTCTTCTGGTATGAGCATGCCATCGCGGTCGGCTACGATGGTCTCTCGATCGACCTGGGTTCCGTCGTCGCGCGTGAAGACGTTGGGCTCGGGAGCATCGTGCTTGATCCCCATAATGACGGCTTCAGATAGCGTGTAGGATGGGATGGTAACCTCGATGACGGGTGTAAGTGGTGATAGTTAGGGGGGAGAAAGGGTGTAGAAGAGAAGATAGGATTACAAGAAGAGATATGCCAATCTACTTACCTCCCCGTTCCATATGGGTGCGGCTGTCATTAAGTATCCCATGGTGTTGAACTGCACATTGTACCCGAATGGTGGGGAAAGCCTCGGCAATAGCTGTTTTATATCCGCATGGAGAAGTCGCATGTGCATGTGATTGTTGTAACCCAGTTCTCCAAAGAGCTCTTCTCCAACAGGTAGAGCATGAAGCCGCTCATATAGTCGCTGATTATGAGAGGTTGGTGCCTCGTTGCCTTGCCTCGGTGCGCAGCTTTGGACCATCATAATTCCAGCTCATCGCGGTGGGCGGTAGGGCTTTCATGGCAGGAGTTGCTCGTATCTCGCCTTGCCCTGTGTTGGTCGAACTTCATCATGGTTGACTGCGGCCCTCGCGACGTCCCGGCGATTCTGACAGGGGCAACGGGAGAACACATGTCCGGAGCGCTGGCGGTCTATGGCAATGGGTGTATTTGGTAGCACTCGCTGGGTATTCCCGTGGTGTTGTGGTTGGAGTGGACGCGTTTCGACGCGCCAAAGCTATATACATCATGCGTCGTGTGGTGGGACTGCCAGATGTGCGAGATTTGTTATGCGGTCAAACAGTATAAGGTATTCACAGGAGTACAGGCGATGTCGCGTGTGATTTGCTGACGCAGTCACTGGAGCTAATCTGGTCTCGGCGGCGGCGCTGACGGCTTGGGCCTGCATAAACGTCGCATACTAGCTGGCCTTCCTTTAGCCTCGATCTCGGAAGACAGGCGAGCTCTGTGGTTTGGCGACGTACTGTCGAGTGTCTTGATAGTAAGAGCGCGCCCAAGTCTCCTACATCGAACTCTATCATTGGCTACCTCGAACCTCACCTGCCAAGCCTCGTTGACATCCTAAGAGACGGCGCATACGATGCAATAAGTGGTTATGAGGATGAAGAGCTAGAGGTACTCCGATAGCAAGTCAGGAGGGAGGAGTTTACAGTGAGAAGTCAAATACATCGGGCGGAGGCAGGGTCTGAAGACCTCATGCGGTTGCGCGCTGTGCTCGACATCAGCCTGCAGGCAGGACTGCCTCGCCTTCGTTGAATGAGCCAACGTAATAAGTCGCATCGGAGCGCTGCATACCGGAGTGTGTGAGGAAGAACCTCGCAAGGATGTCGTACCAGCAGGGGGGCTACTATAGCCAGCAACCGAATCAAAACTACCACAATTCGAACCCGCCTTATGGACAGCAGCCGCCGAACAATGGGCAACAGGGGCAGTACGGAGGCCAAGCGCAATACCCCGGGCAACAAACGTACAGTCAGTACCCTCCCTATACCGCGGGAGGTGGTCCAGTGCAACAACCGCAGGGCGGGTATCAAGAGGGGTATGCGCCGCAGCCACAAGCATCAACGGCGCAGTACCCAGGCCAGCAGCAGTATCAACAACAGGCCTACCAGTACAACCCTCAGCATTATGCACCGGCCCAGCCTCAACCACAGTCTGCGACGGTCCCGCACTACAATCCGCAGAGTTACCCAGTGCGGACGCAGTCTACCTACAGTCCGCAGCAGTACAATCCGCAACACTATAGCCCCGCCACGCCGCAATCGGACCAGTCTGGCTTTACAGGTGCTACTAGTGGGCCCGTAGATCCGTATGCGTACTCGGGCAGCCCATACTCTCCTCAAGCATCGACCTATGGACAATCACCTCAGCGGCCAAGCATTAGTCCTGCGCCGTCATATAGCCCGCAGGTGCCATACCATGGATATGGCTACCCTCCACCACAGCAGAGTCCACCATTGACACATCAATACGGAGGATATGCGCCGCCCGCATCCATTGCTTCGCAAACACAAGATGTCCCTTACCCTACGAGCGATTACCTGCCCAGACAGCCGTCACAGCACTATCACCAGCCTTCTTCCGTATTCGCCGGCGCATCTAATGAGTACATGCCTTCGCCTCCTAGCCACGATCAGTCGCCTTCGCCTTTATACCACACGGAATCTGGCGTCTCTCTGCCCTCTCCGCCAAGCACGGGACCCACGCCTCCAAGCCATGCACCCTCAAGAACAGGTACTCTCGGTCGACATCCACAGGCGAGGCCCTTACCTGGCCCTCCGGAGCCAGACGCTGGGTTTGACTACTTTCAGAACGCGCGCGATGATCGCACAGCATTGTCGTTGTCGGATGAAGAAAGACTCACCCAGGAAGACCTCTACCAGCAGGTTGAGAGTGCAGTCTTCAATGCTGGGCGTACAGCGGGTCATAGTCCTGCTATATCTGTCAGCCAGGCTCCTACGAGCGGAGGCGCGACTCCTCTCTTTGCTCCAAGCTCACCCAATGTGCATAGAAGCGGAAGCGTGGCCAACGGACATCTCTCGCCAGGACTCCCAGATCCTCAGTACAGCAGCGATAGCGATGCTGAGGCTTCGGCTGGGCTTGCGATGCTGCAAATGGCCGAAGAAGACGACAGACGACGGCAGAGCACCGGTAGCCAGCAGATACGCTTCAGTAGTGGATACGGATCGCAACGCAGCTCGAGGCAGCCGCACCTCATGCCTCAACCCGAAGCCAGCGATAGTGACGACTATGGGGGTGTCGATATGAGCTCGTTCGGAGGCGGCTATGATGTTCCGATGACGTACGGAGGAGGAGACCCAGGCGCATTGGCTGCTGGTGGCGATGTCAATGGTTACGATTCGTACGGCCAGCCGGTTTCCAGCCAACACAGCTCCCTGCGCAGTATGCGTCGATCCAATCCTTCGCAGTCGAGTCAGGCGAGCCATGAGTACGACTACCGGATGAGCTCCGTCAACCCGTTTCTGCCGTTCAACCCCGAAGCACGAGTGGATGCACCTGGTACGGGCGGGCTGTCCCAGCCCTCAGCTGACGGAAGAAGACAGAGCTTTGATGAGGGTGACGAAGACATCTTTGCGGATAGCCACCGCTTCCCGGATGAACCACCAGACATCTTCTATCAACCTGCATCGACCTCGTATCGACCTCTGCCAGCTGTTCCGGGAGGGCAAGGCCCGCCTACGTTGCAAACCGATCTCCGGCAAGCGCAAGAGGGAGCGCCATATCAAGGTGGTTCGGACGTGTTCTACAATAACTACCAGCAATCACAGTATGTGCCAAGATCGACCTCATTGCTGAGCCATACGACCACACCAGCAGTACAACAATTTTCGCGCTCGAAGACTGATGCCGAAGAGCGCCGGTTACGGACACAGCCCGCCAGCCGAGCTTTGTCGACGATCTCCTCGACACCCTCCCTCACACCTGCGGTCGATCTGCCTACTATCCCTGGCAAGCGATTCATTCCATCGCAGCTTGGAGCACCAGCCTTCAACAAGTGTGAAGAACCATGGGGCTTGTCGGCCATTCTGCAGTGGCTACTTCTGATCACGAATCCCGAGCAGGGCACCGATATATACGAGTCAGAAATCAAGGAGGCCTTGGTAGCGTTGTTCACGAACAAAGTACCGACGATGAATATCGCCGATGCCGAAACACTGAGCAACCGGGTCGTGCAAGACATGTACGAGGCGGGAGCGCTGATACACACCGAGGAATGGGTCAAGATCATGCCTGGAGATATGCAAGGCGTGATCTTCCAGCTCACGAGGACTGGATGCTATGCACCGACTTTGCACGATCATCTCGTACCTGGACGCTGTTACTCGCACCACTGTCAACGGACGCTGAAGAAAGTGAATCTGCGCGAACAGCCACCTCGCACAAATGAGAGCTGGGCCGAGTTCTACAAGCTCAAGAAGGAGGACTACGAGGGTCGGGATAAGCGCGAGCTAGAACGCCAGCACGTTCTCCACGAAGTTGTATCGACTGAGGATGGCTTCATTGAACAGCTCAACGTGCTCCGGATGCTTTACCGAGACCCGCTTGGGAAAGTCGAGCCTTCTATCATTCCACCGAAGCGGAAAGAGAAGTTCTTGCATGATGTGTTCAGCAAGGTTGACGCTGTCAAGCAAGCCAACGTTGATCATCTTCTGCCACAGCTGAAGTACCGACAGCAGGAGCAAGGACCGTGGATCGTTGGGTTCGCGGACATCTTCCGTCAATGGATCCGGAAAGCTAAAGCCGCGTACATTGACTATGCTGGTGGCTTCCCTGGCGCTACCTTCTTGGTGCGGCAGGAGATCGATCGGAACATTGAGTTCCGGAACTTCATCGACAGAGCCAGGAATGACAAACGCTCGGTAAAGCTGGGCTGGGACACTTTTCTTAAAGCGCCGATCACGAGGCTGCAGCGGTATACTTTGCTGCTCAACACAGTGCTGAAAACAATGAAGACGGACAGCGAGGAGAAGGCAAACCTGAAAATCGCCTTTGATGAGGTGAAAGCTGTCACGATGGAGTGCGATGCCAGAGTCGCTGAAATGCAGAGGAAGGTCGACTTGACGGATCTAGGTTACAAGCTGGCGCTACGATCGAATCTCAAGCAGAAGGTTGAGCTCAATTTGGACCACTTCGGCCGCGAGGTCATTCACCGTGGGGATGTGCAAAGGATGGGTGACAGTCGCTTCACGTGGATCGACAGCCACGTCATCCTATTTGATCACTACTTCATCATCGCGAAGACGGTCACGCAGCGGACGGAGCAGCAGGGCAAGATGGAGAAGTACGACGTTTCGCGGTTACCAATACCAATGGACCTGCTCATACTGGAGTCTGCGAATGATCCTCCAGTCCAGAAGAGCTCGTACGTCAAGGGCATCACGTCTGTGCGAGATGTCACTGGCAGGAGTGCCACCCCTCAAGAACAGGCGGGCTTGGGAAGGGCGCCGAGCAGTCAGGGGCCTGGGCCTCAGCTAAACACCGTCAATACCGGCCTTTCGAACAACTCGCTGCATACTGTGACTTCGCTTGGAGATGGCAAGGACGCGGACAGGATTATGTATCCTTTCCGGGTCAAGCATCTCGGCCGCGATTCGTACACGCTGTTCGCGCCGACGGAGCAAGCGAGACGGGAATGGGCGAACAAGATCATTGAGGCCAAGACGAAGCATGCCGCTGGGCTGTACCACTCGAACTCTGAGCCTTTCAAGCTTAGAGTCATGGCCGACTCGGCATTCGTATACGACGCTTTCGCTGGCCCGGGGAACAAGAGTTTTGTCATCAAAGGCACACCCGTGGATCGAGCAATCAAGGAGGTCGAACAGAGATTCAAGGATAGCGGGAGGCCAGGGCCGATATGTCGTGCGAGAGTCAACTGTGCTACGACTTGGACAACGCCTCCCACGGGCAAGGACTTCGAGATACCGGGCAAGGAGATGGTAGCGGTAGGAACGGACTTTGGCGTCTACATCAGCGAGACCGACAACCCGCGAGGCTGGACGAAGGTACATCCACTAATCAATATACCCGTCTTGAATACCACCGCTAACTCTACCCAGGCCATCCCCATGTCCCGAGTAACCCAAGTCTCCGTCCTCGAAGACTTCAACCTCTTCCTCCTCATCGCCGACAAATCCCTCATCGCCTACCCCCTCGACGTCGTCTGCCCGCCCGCCGCCAACGGCGCCACCCCCGCCCCGGCCCCAACCTCCTCCTCGGACTCGGCATCCAAAGCGCCCAAGAAGCTCTCCGGCAGCAAAGACGTCGGCTTCTTCGTCGCCGGCCGCATGAAAGAGCGCACGCTCGTCTTCTACAAGAAACGCGAGAACCTGAACTCCGTGTTCAAAGTCATCGAGCCCATCTACCAGAAATCCGCGGAGAAGAAACGGGGGGTCTTCAAACGTGGCGCCCCGACGGAGTTTTATCGGGACTACGATGAGTTCTATATTCCGGCGGAGTGTAACGCGCTGAATTTGTTCCACTCGAGTTTGGCGGTGAGCACGGCGCGGGGGTTCGAGGTCCTGACGCTGGATAAGAAGGTCCCGCATTCGGTGCCGGATTTGCAGCGGCAGGAGGTGCAGAATATCGCGAGTCATATCAAGGACCAGCGGGCGCTGGCGATGTTGAGGCTGAGCGACCAGGAGTATTTGCTTGTTTATGGGGAGTGCGCGGTGTATATCAACAAGCACGGGGAAGTCTCGCGAAGCGTGATTCTGGAGTTCGTTGGGGTGGCTCAAAGCGCCGCGCTCTACGGGGCTTACTTGTTGCTGTTTTGTGAGGAGTTCGTCGAGATCCGGAACGCGCTCAATGGGAGGTTGATGCAGGTTATTGCGGGCAGAGAGATCAAGTGTCTGGATGATGGGGGCAGCTCGAGCAGTAATTCTGTTGCGGCGACGGTGGGGGTTAATGGAGCGGCGCAGGGGGGGGTGAATGGGAATGGGTATAGTGAGCCGACGAAGGTTGGGGGGAGGACGGTGAAGTTGGTTATGCAGCATCCGGAGATTGAGCGGACGCAGGTCGTGGTTGAGTTGTTGTTGAAGGGGGGGTCGAAGGAGGGGGAGAAGTGGGTTTGATGATGTTGGGGTTTGAGATGGATTGGATCGGATTTTGCTTTGCGCGAGATGATACAATGAGGGCTGGGGGTGTTGATGGCGTTTGAGGTGTTGAGGGATGGGGCTTGTGGTTTGGATAGTGTCTCAGTTTCTGGATGTACAAGCAGTTTGTACCATTGTCTCGTTATATTGAGAAAGATGTGATTATGCAAGGAGTGAAGACTTTCCTGAGGTCCACAGTGCACTTGATGGGGCTCGAGTACTACCACAACTGGAGGATCTTTTCCCGTGTCGGTGGTGACAGTCTACCTTACAGATGTTGTACAACCTGATCGTCAACTAGACGTTGCCAAGGGCCGTGTCAGCTCTCGACTTCATCGCAGCCGCTCCAACCACGAGATCTGGATATGTACTGCAACACTCCAGCCTCTTCTCTTCGTGTACATAATTTCCTCATGCCTTCCTGCTCTCCTCCACCCTCCCCACGATGATCGCGCCTCCGCGCCGCCTCACACCTGTGCTCGTGGTGCTGGTCATCGCCCTTGCCACCGTCTTCATCTACTACCGCTCCCCGATCGGGACCTCCATATCCGACCATGCGCCTTCGATAGCAGCAGTCTCGGGGCGAGGTCGTATAAAAGCAGCAAATGCCACCCTCGGCTTTGGTGGGCTATTCGTCGTCTCCGGGCCTGGCTCACCACGGAGGTCACACCTCGAGCAAGCAGCGGCAGTCACAGAGCTGGACCTCATCATCCCCGAGCAAACCCAGTGGACCGGTCAAGACGTGCTCGACTTCCGCTGGGACAACGTGACCGAATCCAAAGTGGGCATCGGCAGCGTCAAAGCCTGGCTCAGCCACCACCTCGTCCTCAAAGCCTTCCTCGACTCCGGCCTCGAAACCGCGCTCATTTTCGAAGACGACGTCGACTGGGACATCCGTCTCCGCACCACCCAAGTCCCGCTTGCCCAGGCCGCTGCTCGCGCCCTCACAACCTCCCCTGCCTCTACAGTATACCCGTGGGGCCACCCCGACACCTGGGACCTCTTCTACCTCGGCCACTGCGGCGACTACTTCAACAGTCTCGATGAAGGCGTCGGCGTCGGGCACCACCACCCTCACCACCTAACCGAGATCCCGCACCAGATCTTCGCCGACCCTACCCTCCCTGACCGAACGGACCTCCACCCCTTCACCGCCTCGCTCCTCACAGCCCTCGACGTCCCCGATCACAGCCGCGTGCTGCACCGCTCAAAATGGCCCCTCTGCACTTTCGGCTACGCAGTAACACGCGCCTCGGCCCAGAAGATCCTCACAGACGTGGCCCCGCCTAAAGAAGACATCGCGCGCAACCTGATCGCCTACGACGCGGCGCTACTCGATGGATGCCGGAACGCGTATAAGCTCAATTGCTTTTCTATAACACCCGAGCTGTTCCATCATATGGAGGGCAAGAGTCTGATTGCGTTAGATGAGGAAAAGCACGACCATAGTAAGCAAGTCTTCCGGCCGCCGGTGGATGTTAGTGGGTTCGAGCAGGTGTGGTGGCGGAAGGAGACGAGTAATATTGGGTGTGGGTTCTGGTCGGGTGAATTTTACTATGAGGATGAAATACCGAAACTCCAGGCGCTGAGGGAGGAGGTGGGCAGGAAGGGGAGGTGTATGAAGGAGGGAAGGGAGTAAATGTGAGGTGGTGTGCGTTTGAGCGTTCGCGTTCTCCCTTGCATTGGGTGGAGTTGCGCTGGGATACCCTCTATGCTTATCGGCGTTATGGGATTCGGGAATACGAAGAGCACGTTGGTCCCGAGGGATGTGAGGTGGCCTGGGAGGCATGTATGTACTATATATCTCTACATATGCGTGACATATTGACTATCACCACACCGAACGAGATTGCTGGCCCAATAGCTCGATCTCGTCTCTGATCAGCAGTTCTGGGCCGTCCCGCCAACTAGACTGTGAATCCATGGATCTCACGAGCAAACAATACGCATATGCTGCCACATGTCGTACTGACAGTGGTTACACAGAGCCACGACTGACTCCTTTACGTTGTCGCTCTGCATGCTGTGTCGAACCAACTCAAATGGCTTTCACCTCCGACTATACCCCCATCACGGAGTCCACGAAGGCTCCGAGGTCAGTACAGGGGTATAAACTCTGGGAGGAGACAACCATTGAGCGACACGGGCAGGGATACAGCAGTGGTAACAGAGCGGCAAACAACATGTTCGCTCCAGCAAAGTCAAAGGTACCGTCAGTCCTGAATGCTACGCTCGACGACATCGCACGGGGCCTCGATGAAGGCTTATTCACCTTAGTAGATCTGGTGAAGACATACCTTGCCGGCATCGAGGAAGTTAATGACGTGTTCGACTCTGTTCTCGAACTGAATCCGGACGCAACGACAATAGCAGAAGACCTCGACAAGGAGAGAGAACACGTCGGCCGGCGAGGGAACGGTAGACACAGTTGTCATACTGCCGTGCTCGAGCTGATACCACTGGCGTAGGCCGTTGCATGGCGTACCGCTATTGCTCAAAGACAACATCGTTACGCTCGACAAGATGGAAGCGACATCTGGGTCTTCGCCTTACTCGGAGCCAAACCGGCCACGGAAGCATCGATAGTGGTGAAGCTTCGAAGGGCCGGCGCTATCGTGTTGGGAAAGGCTAACCTTACTGAATGGGTAGGCCTACGATACGATAATGCGACTACGGGCTAGAGCCCGCGCCGTGGCCAGGCGACGGGGATATTCTATCCGCGTATGAAGGCGTTTGGGAGCAGTACTGGTTCGGCCATTAGTTCGGCTCTGGGTCTGGCTTTTGCAAGCCTGGGGACCGAGGTGGGTGCTCGAAGATAATAAGCGATGTGGTGAACGGAACGCTAATCGTTGTATCAGACTGTGTCCAGTATCGTCAGTCCGGCGGAACGAAGCAACGTCTTCGGGCTGAACCCCACAAAGGATCTAATCGCGAACGACGGCATCATATGTGGCTCGCTTCGACAGGACGTAGCGGGACCGCTCACACGCTCGGTGAAAGACGCAGCATCCATACTCTCAGTCATCGCTACTCCCAGTGATGACGAACATGTGTCACAGAGCCGCAAGCCAACCGATTACACCGAGTTCTGCAAGGGCGTTGACCTCAATGGCATCCGCATCGGCATACCACGAAACCTCGCCAACGGATTGACCAAAGCACAAGACGACGCTTTCCAACACGCCCAGACCGTGCTGCGAAGCGCTGGCGCGAGTATCGTCGACCCAGCCGATATCAGCGGCGTATGTGAATATGAACAACAAAGTCCTGCGGAACGACAGATCGTTCTCGAAACGGACAACAGGATCAGCATCGAGTCCTACATCAGCACCCTCCATTCAAACCCGAAGGCGTTGAAGTCTCTACGTGACATCATGGACTTTACTCGATCATTTGGGCCGGAAGACTACCCCCATCGTAACGTCGAACTGATGGAACGTGCGAATGTGACAGATACCCGCGACCCATTCTACCAACGCATGCTTGCTCGGGAAAAGTATTTCGTCAACGAGGTGGGCATCGAAGACACTCTCCGCACCTACGATCTCGACCTGTTGCTGCTGCCTGCGGCTTCTCGCACGGTCGGTGAGTTTGCTGCTAGAGCTGGGACACCCGTTCTGAACGTTCCGATGGGCTATTACCCGCCAGGGACGGAGGTGCGATACGATGATACTGGTGAGATGGTCGCGACGGCGCCGGGGATACCGTAAGTTCCCTTTTTCCTACTGTCCTTGGGCTGGCAACAGGTGGCTCGTTGGCATACAACAACATACTAATACTCTATGTCGCTAGATTTTCTATGTACATGTTTGGCAAGAGATATGGCGAGGGCGGGCTCCTCAAGACGGCGTTTGCTTTCGAGCAGAAGGTGATGGTTCGGAGGCATGGGCGGCCTTATCAACTGCCACTGACAGATCTCTCGGATGTGGTCGAACGGCGTGAGCGGATGCATAAGGTTTAGTGGAAAGAGTCCGAGCTGATATAGACTTG
Source organism: Extremus antarcticus (assembly GCA_033117895.1). Classification (NCBI taxonomy): domain Eukaryota; kingdom Fungi; phylum Ascomycota; class Dothideomycetes; order Mycosphaerellales; family Extremaceae; genus Extremus; species Extremus antarcticus. The sequence continues at coordinate 42,383 of JAWDJX010000030.1, forward strand.
AGCTGAGAGAGGTGGAGCACGAGGTGTCGCTACTGCTTTGGAAATGATACGCTATCTCAGTCCTTGCAAGGAGGATAAGAGCGCAAGCGTTGTCGTCCGTCAACGAGCCTCGAAACATCCACATGGACGGTCAGCATATCCTTGAATCCGCCTTGGTCGGTGGCGCTCCTATTCTGCACAACCACGCACTTCTCCCATTGCCATCCCACGGCCTTGGACGAGACTGTGAGTAACGAAAGGGCGAGGGTCTGTCAGTGGTTTGCATCGGAGATCTGCTTAGCATACCAAAGCCTTCCCCCTAACCTCCAGCAATGCAAGTGCTAATGCTCGATAGTGTGCAACGCCAGCAGCCAGCACAAAGACGTGGAATAGCTGATGACTGGCACCAAAGAAGTCGAAGCGGTATGGGTACCATCGCTCCGGGAACCTCGCAGCATAGCATGCCGCCCCAACTAAGTTCAATGCAGCCATGAGCATCATCCACTCGATAGCCCGCCGTCTGCTCTACACCTCGTATCCGTACAGGTAGATTCAGTGCGCAATGAACACGAGCCCGGAGACGCCGAGGGAGGTGTACATCATCGCACGGTAAGCTCGGAATGCTGGAGCGATGAAGGGGGGGTGGAGTGTGAAGAAGATACAGCCGGTTGCACTGACGGTTATCTGAGGACTGACGTAAGGTTCCTATATACCCGTGTGGTTGGACAATCCGACTTACCAGAGCCCAGCGTACCAGCCGCAGACCAGGGTCACAAACAAAGGCGAAGTGTACCGATGCGACACTGGCGCTCCACATGAGCAGCACGATGCCGCAGAGGTCCAGCTTGTTGCCGAACGAGGCTGCCTTTTGGTTGAGGTTCCAGAGGACGTGGCAGCTGTACGTCACACGGTGTCAGCACCGCCTTTCATTCAAAATTGGAGAGGCGCTGACCTTGCTGAGCAGGCGAAGCAGACTGCAACTCCAAGGAAGTAGATGATGAAGACCATGGCATCCCCGGGCGTTGCGCCTTCCGTTCGGGAGAACAGGGTGATCCAAAAGTGTAGAGGGAACCGCAAGAACAATAGCGATCCTAGGGTGTGCAAATGGATATTCACTACAGTCCTGTCAGTCGATCGGTCCACATTCGACAAGCCACTGATGCAGCAGCCTACCTGTCTCGTTATGCCAGCACAGCATACTCTGTAACGAACCGAGCAACGAGTCCAACATTGGCCTTCGATCGTAAGCCCAAATCCCCATTCGAGGCGAGGAAGCCAAGCACGAACCTGTAACCCGACAGCAAGAACTCATCATCTCTGTAGGAATCCCGTTCAGCGATATCCAAGGTATGGACTTAGATCCCTCTCCTTACCTCTGCCAACCCGCTACCACACCTCCAGTTCTCATCAGCACACCCCTCCGTCAAAGCAAAGACAATGTAAAAAATGACCTACGAATCTCCCCCATAGCCGAGCAGAGCCAACTTCTCATTCTTCTCGTTCGCTGCCCCGTTGTTTCCACCGTATTTCCGATCGTACCGTTCGCCCCTGGCAGAGACTTTCCTCCTTCGCCTGGAGGCGTCGGAAGTAGACATCTGAGCTGTAACTGCAGCGTAGTGTCTGGTGGACCTGGAACAACATTGTCAGGCGCGAGCCAGTCATGCGCGGCGTGACCACCACCACCATCTGCAGGATCTGGAGCGGCATGAGCTTCTTGAGTGTTCGCGCCTCCTCCTGATCGCAGGGGTTTTTGTTGGCATGTGCTTTGCTGGGGTCGGCATGTCTCGTGCCTCGACGGACCTGTTGGAGCGGGATTCATTGGTTGAAGGAGGGACAATCATCTCGTCGTTTCCGCCTCGCACGTGTGGTTCTGGTATGCGTTGATAGGCATATGCCAATATCGTATGGTACAGTTGTATATACAGCTCTTACAGGCCCCCTACTCAACACTAGTAGGAATCTTAATCTGCCCCCGCTTCCGATCCTCAAGCGGCATCCCATACCGCAACCCCACCGTATGCCTTCCCCTACCATCCTTGCCAACTGTCTCCGCACTCACATCCTCGAACTTGAAATCCCACCGCCGCCCCTTCACAACCACCTGCGTCCGCGCCTCATAGTCCGCCTGCCGCCTCTCCTTCTCCGCGCGCTTCGCAGCAGCCTCCGCGTCCTTCTCCCGCATCATGCGTTGGCGAGTATCGCGGTCGTGGCCTGCGAGTTCCCACTTCGCGATCTGGATGAGTTCGGGATGGGGGATGCGTTTATCTGCCGGTAAGAGGGTGGGGTGGAAAGCTTTGGCGGCGTCTTCGCGGGTGTAGGCGCGGGATTCGGAGGCGGGGATGAACATTTGTTGGCGGGTGTAGGGGTGGACGGGGAGGTCGTTGATGGATTCGTGGACTTGGGGGGTGCGGCCTTCTTGGTAGGGGGTCTGGGGGAGCATGGCCATGACGGCGTCGTTGTAGGGTTTGGCGAGTTTTTTGCCCTGTGCGTGTCATCAGTGAGGGGTGACGACTGTGGTTGATGAGTTGTGATTAGGGAGTTGGTAGTGGTCAGAGAAGTTCGCAGTGTTTCGTGTGTAACCATGTAGGTGTCTTAAAGACTAATCGATTTGAATTTTTGATCATCATGAAATGGGCGTATGAGTGAAGGAGATGTTAGTACTGACCTCTTCCATCCACTGCTTCTCCAGGCTTTTCAGCCGGACGACAGCAGCGACGCGCCGGATGTCGACGCCAAAGGTGGCGCTCACGCTTTTCAGGTCGAGTCTGTCAAGCACGACAAGCTCGTAGATCTTCTCGCGCAGGTCTTCTGACAGCACAGGCTGGCTTCGGAACTGCTGGTTGAGAGGGTAGGGCCGCATGTCTCCCACGCGCTCCTTGGGTATGCCCCCTCGCGCCTCCAGTTCTTCCCTCTCCCGCCGCCTTAGCGCTCGGAGGTCTGCTCCCTTCCTCACCTCTTCCTCACTCGCGCCTGACTCGAGCTCGCGCTTCTGAATGTCATCCTCGTCCTCATCGAGCTCGGCTTCGGCGGATTCACTCCGTTGTCGCCGTGGTGCGCTGTCTTGCCGTGTTCGAAGGAGGTTGCCGCTCTTGTCGTAGGCGCTGAGGTAGTTGGTGCTGCTGGGTAGAGGGTCTCGGAAGGCTTTGCCAGGGCCATTCAGCCAGGCCCACATGTTACGGCGTAGGCGCGTGGCATTGCGAGGTGTCGTCGAAAATTCGCGTGTGCACGATTGAGTCGATTCGGGAGGTGGGCATGGTCTGGTGCGGAAGCATTGGGTGGGGGAGGACTGGCAGAGCCGATGAGATGGTATTCGTGGAGGCATGATGGGATGGGAGGTCTTCAATGGGCGGATGAAGAATTGAGATGGTCGAGTTCGAAGACTGCTCGGAGATGGATTCGGAAGGAGGCCGAATGCTTGGCGGGAAGGCACGACAACGAAACCGGTTTCAAGACCACTCTTTCCTCCTGTGTTTGTGTCCTCGACTGCACTTCACTCTGCATAATGAACAGGACTTCGAGTCTACAACAGTGTCTTCCAGGCTACCCGCGATCAACTTCTTATTGAAGCTTGCAAGTTGTGTACAGTACAAGAGATCCTGAAGTCGAGCCCACTTCCTCCTCACTGATCATCAAGATGTACTCCACCTGTGAGATCTGCCGGGTTCCCAGTGTACGGAACTCAAGGCCAGCACTCGTCGATTAAAATGTTTTCCTGAGACTGGACGACGCTCAATCCGCGAACGACTACCTAGTCTCTTCATCAAACGCGAGCATTACCGCCACTTGAACACGAGTCCGGCCCCTTCTACAATGGCGACAAGAATGGTACCTGGCAGTGGCAGGACTCCAACGGTCGATGTACCACTCTCGATCTTGCTGACCGTGTTTTGTTCTGCTAGACTGGCTGCTGTGACCATACGAACACTATTACTTTCTCCGGGAACGCGGCAATGAACATTAGCGACCTCGAGGCATCATAGTAACAAAACGGCAGTTGAACGACTCTTCAGCTTTCAAGTGGCACAGGAGTCGACAAAGATTCGTTGGCAATCGAACGATCACTTTCCGGCTTCCAAGCGCTACTGGTTTATCGGAGCTACCTGTCATGGACTGATCGTGCGTGGTGCTTCGTCAAGAGTCGAGAGCGGCCCATCAGCGACCGACCGGATTACCCTCGAACATCTTCATCCATGCCGCTAGACTGCCATGGTCGCATCCGCCAGCTCGACCATTCTCGAACTACGAACCTGCCGTTGGCGCTACCGAGCTAGCTGTCTTCACTTGAATGCGCACAACGCCTCCTCGAGATGTCGACAAAAGGACTAGCGGGCGCTTTCCTCCACCGACCTCATCCCATCCCCTAAATCAACCTCAACTACACTCTCCTCGCGCTCAGTCGACATGCTTTGTACTCATAGCACTTCTGCTTGAGCCAACCTCGAATCGTTTCTTCGAGATGAATCGAAAGCGCCTACTGTCTCTCCGAGATGAATGGGCGGCGCCTACTGTCACCACCAGCTGATGACCGTCTGCAAAAACGTCTCCGCCTTGCAACGTTCTCGCTCGTACCAGACAGACCATGCCAACTGTGGCAGCACTGCCCACGACTACACATCCACCGCATTGTGGTCAGTGCGCACGGCGGTAAGTTGACACAGAACTTACCTGGACCACCCAAACTTACCTCATCACCACCCGTAAGGAACGGCAGCTGGAACCCCGGTTTGGCGCCTTGCCCGAAGGAGTACGGGCTCCTTCATGCTCTTGCCGTTCGTGCTGTTGAAGTTGGAGATGTCCTCCATTGTGAACGTGTTGCTGCTAATAGTGCTTAATAGTTTGAAGTAGGAGAGGAATGCGAAAGTAGGCAAAGTCTACTGGCGAGCGGCACATGCTCGAGCTCTATTACGATCACTCAGGCTGTTGGCTCGATTTCCCTGGACTGACTGAGTACACTGACGTCTCGGAGGTCGTTAGCAGGGCCGAGCGAGGCGACGAGCGCGATACTGCACAGACAGCGGACTTCCCTGGCGATCGACACCCGCCCGAGCTTCTTTATACGCACTTGTGCTGCTGGCGTAACGTCCGTGGGTTGATCGAGAACGTCTCGGACAGTTCGACGACAATTGCCCCGGTGGTCGAAACAGTCTCGAGCCTGTGAATTGTTCTTCATGCTGCTGAGCTGCCTGCTGTGGATATGCCAAAGCCCGAAATGTTATCGGAGAGCTCGACTGCGGCCCTTTCCAACAACAGTCGCGAGAGGTATGGCGGCTTTGCGCCGACACAACCTCACCAGCGGCGGTGCCGTTCTCGAACCTCGATTTTGGCGATGGTGCTAATGAACTGCCTGCTGTGGACAGATGAGCCTGACACGCCATCGGGAAGCTCAACTGCAGCGCTTTCCGCGTACAGCGGTGATAACGCAGGTGATTATGCGTTGATACGACTGTACCGGCAAGACGCCATTCTCGAGCTTCAAAGCGCCGCTTATATAGCTGCTGAGCTCCCTGCTATGGATCAATGGTACAGGACGGCCTCGCGGAGATCAACAACAACCCCCGGCTGCGGCGACAGGGCGGGTGACTCTGCGTTAACACGACCGCACCGGCAGCCCGGCCAATCTTGAGCCTCAAAATCCTGCTTGTGCTGCGGAGCTGCCTGTTATAAACTGATCGTGCATGATTCAGTCTCCGAGATCGATAACCAACCCCGACTGTGGCGGAAGTGCAGCTCACTCTGCGTTGACACGTCCTCACCGGCAGCTTAGCGACTCTCGAGCTTCAAAAATTTGCTTGTGCTGCTAAGTTGCCTGCTATGGATTGATCGTGACACAATAGGGTCTCGGAGATCGAAATCGACAACAGACCCGACTGCAGCGATAGCTTAGGTGACTTTGCGTCCTTGCCGCCAGCCAGCCACCCTCGAGCCTCAAAATTCCGCTTGTGCTGCTAAGTTGCCTGCTATGGATTGATTGTGGCACAATAGCCTCTCGGAGAATCGACAATACGACCTACTGGCGGCCATTGTAAGTTGTGTTCATATTGAAAAGTGAGGTTGAGGTGAGGTTTTCGCCATTGTCCGTATTCCTATTGTCATCTGGACTCAAAACCAGCTCTCTTTCTTCCAGTTGAACGATCCAACAAACACATTCGCACACTTTTTCTCCAACGATCACATACTACTTTAAACACCATCACAAGCAACAATCCGACAGTCAGCATGGAACTCCCTCCTGGCACCACATACAGCAGCAAGAAGAAGCTCGCCGAGCTCGCCGCCAAAAAGAAGGCGAAGGCTCCGGCCAAGCCGGCCGCAGCCACACCCGCCGCCGCTCCGCTTCCGGCTCCCGCCTCCGCTGCTGCCTTCTCCTTTGGGCAAGGCGCCCAGCCCTCATTCCCATTCCAAGCAGCTCCACTGCCTGCGTTGCCAATGCTTGATGAACCTGGTAACTTCACATCAACCATGTTCACTGTCACATGCGCTAACCACCATGGCAGTCGAAGCGTCACCAGCGAAACTCCGCAAAGATGCCGACGATGCGAAGAAGACCACCGAAGCCGACTACGACCGCCTGGTCGAGAAAGACACAAAGATCACCGAGCTTGAGACCGAACTCGAGAAGGTCAAAAAGACGTGCAAGGAGAAGATTCAGAAGGCCATCGACCTCTCCGGCGAGCTGAAGGACCTCAAGACCAAAGCCACAACAGCTGAAGGGAAGGTTGCGCAGCTTGAGGCAGACGCCAAGAAGCTGCAGAAGGACTTCGATGTTGTCAAACGCAGCGAAGCATACGAAGAGAAGCGCCGCATCGAACTCTCCAGCGAGCTCGAGACCGCCAACAACAAGCTCGAGAGGCTGAAGAAGACCAGCTCGGACAAGGTGCAGACTCAGCTAGCCATCACGAACGCCAATCGCAATGCGAATTCGAAAGCGCTGGAGACTGCCCGAGTCGAGAAACAGCTCAAGGAGGCGAAAGAAGCCACCGAAAAAGAAACCAAGCGCGCAAACGAAGCCGCAGCACAACTCTCCAAGACGCATGCAGAGCTCCAAGAGACTTTCAGCAAAGGCACCGACCTCACACTACCAGAACTCCTCAGCCGCGCGCGCCAGTCCACCCGGCCCATCATCCTGCGACCTCAGAACCGTCGCCTCATCTCCGGCGCATCACTCAACGACGAGCTCAACGACGCTGGCTATGGGAGCAACACCGACGACGACGCCGAAGACAACAACAACGACACCATCGCCTCCCCGGCCGCGATCGCAACCCATCCTCCTGCTGCGCTCGGCTTCTCCTCCATCGTCTCCGTCGAGACCAAGCCCGTCGCAGTCACCACACCGCCGACCGTAGCCACCGCGATCACACCACCGATCGTAACCACCCAGCCAAAGATCCGCATCGTGAAAGAGTACCACACCGTCTCGCGCGTGCCATCCTGGTTCTACCCGCTTCTCCTCTTCTTCGCCGCGCTCTACGCTCTCCTTCTGGCAGCCATGGTCGGCGAGCGCCGTGTCTGGAACGGAGCCAACGATCTCACACGCCAGCGCGTCGTCAGCATGTCACTCGGTGGTGGTGCCAGCAGCTGGAACCCTGTGATGTCGGTGTTCTCGGGCGTGGACGGTATGATGGGACGCAATTATGGGCTGCTTGGGTAGACAGCGATGAAGGTTTTCAAAGATATGCATGGCGATGGAGGTCATTTGAGGTCCGCGCTGGTTCGCTACTCACGATTTCATGATGGAGATGATTGCTTGCTTGACTTGACTTGCGATGATACCCCAATGGAGATTCTTGGTCATGAGGTTAGATAACGCAATAACTGAGATTGCATTGTGTGCTGCTGGGTTTCTCTTCTCTTCTCCGCTGTGCAAATTTATGAAGTGCTGCTGAGAACACCGATGTGAGCATGAGGCCATCACTTGCGATGCTCGAGAACGACTACTGACTGCTGACTGCAGCAACAGGGCCGCGACATGGAGCTCTTCTCCAGCGGACAGATTGGAAATATGTTGCTAAGATTACTGAATTGAGCACGAGGTCTCATGTTCGAGAAGGTCTCCTGACTGCAGGAACAAGACCTCGACGATCTGCCTCTCCTCTATCGTCAAGTTGAGGATGATACTGCAGTGAATGATATGATGATCTCTATATTCTATCTGGTAACACCACCGCTATGCTCGAATCAACATTACAATATCTTCTGATTTGGGTGTGTACAAGGTCGGCCGATCTGCTCCCTCTCGATCATATCAAGGCAGACGATGCCAATACAGCCAATGATCCGACCAGCTCGACAATGGCAATGACAGGGAGCTGAGTCGACGCAGCTCGACACTTGCCCCGGCCAGACCGCCGCCTCTCGAACGCGGGCTCAGCGACGCCGCCACCACACTCCCTGCTCCACCCATCTACGGGCACGCGACCTTGTCGTAAATCGCATTGCCAGTATTGTCGAAGATACCGAACGAAGGCGATTCCGAGTAGTCCTGGTACACGTACCAGAAGATATCGATCTGCTTGAACGCCTTGCAAGCAACCTGATTCCAGTATTTGACAGCGTTGGCACTGGAAGCCACAGCAGCACCGCTCTTTGGTCCTGATACGGGCCAGCCAGTTTCAGTAACCCACACCTTCTTGCCACCAGCGACATTCTGAGTCGCGGTGACGGAGTCCCAGAACGTGGTGGCGGCGTCCTTGATAGCGGTGTTCTGGAAGTAGGGGTACCCGTCCATACCCAAGAAGTCGGAAGCGGTGATGACGGCTGCGTTGGCAGGGTCGACCCAGGCGGTCCAGGTGTCTACGTGGCCGACTTGTACGTTGTTCCATTGGTGCACCATGCCGCGGACATCATAGATCTGGTTCGCAAGTGTATTGGCGTCGGTATCGCCACGGTACAGATCCTCGCTTCCAACAGTCACAGCCAAGATCCTAAGAACAAAAGGGTAAAAGGGTCAGCAACTGTCTCGGTCTTGTCAAGCAGGTCAAAGAATCTCAGAGCACGACAAAGAGTCTGGTCGTGTCTCGGAGAACCCTTTTACCATCAAAGACTCACCAGTCGCTGCCGTGTGCCTTGATGGCGGCTTCAAGAGCGTTCTTCTCGTTGGTGTAGTGGGTTTGATCTTCGGTCCAGACGCCTACGAGGATCTTTGTGCCGGTCTTGATGGCGGCGGGAACGGCGTTGGCGAGCGTGTTGCAATCGCTTGAGGCGTATAGTCGGACGGAGGTGATTTTTTGGGGGAGGGCTTTGAGTTTGTTGAAGGCGGTGGTCCAGTCGCCGGTGGTTTTGCAGGAGCCGTCGATGTTGGTTGCAGCTACGTTGAAGCCCTTGTTGAAGGCGGAAGAGAAGGGCAGGGATACTGCTGCCACGGCGGCGAGGGTGGTAGTAAAACGCATGTTGAAACGACTGTAGTTGAAGATTGGTTGTAATGTGTTAAGGACAAAGATTTCAAGGTTGATAGGTAGCTGGAGATTACGAGAGAGGGTGTGAAAGGACTATATCTAACGAATGTATGCCGGAGAACCGTACAAATAACCTGAGTCTGATGATGAAATGGAGGCAAACCAACGGGAAACGGTGGAAGTTTATAAGGAATACGAGCGTCAGAACCATCAAGCTCTGTCAAGGGTTCCAGAAGGGAGATCCACGTTCATTGGAAAGCTTGTCGTCGCTTAGCCGGTGATTCGTTGACAGGCTTGGGCTAAATCAAGCAATACGAGATGCCTTCGCTGGCTTCCCCTGCAGTACGCGTTTGTGATGCATATTGGGAGTCGATCGCCAGAGGCCGCCATCTTCATGGGTCGCGGAGTGAGAAGGTCCAGTGTGTTGGTGTCGTCTGCGGTGGCCTCTCCAATAGAATCATCGGTTTCATCCAAGTAGACCAGCTCGTGGGAGAGCATAGCAGTCGCGTGGCGGATCGAGATGTTGAGGTTGAGGTGTGCACGGCCTCGGGATCGGCAGGAACCAGGAACCACGCGGCGGAAAACCTTCCGCTTTCTCGGGTCGGACTTCAACTGTTGTCCTTTCTGCGGACCTGGGTCGATGTGGCCGTGGACGAGTTCAATGGTCTTGACAGAAAAGAACCTCCAGTGGCCTGATAATCCTCACACAACCAGCAGCCACGCAAGATCGGCTAGAAGTCCAGCCGCGCTCGAGAGCCTACGTGTCGACTGGACTTTGCCCACAAGTGGCACACGATTGTTGGTTCTTCTATCGCAGCCTTTTAGAAGAAAGATTGAAGGCGGTCTCGAGATACTCCAGCTGTTCCAACGTATCAGAGCGACAGTTCGCTACCGTCAACAGGCTCCAACAGTCGACGAAGGTGATGGCAGCCGGTAAGAGGCTTGAGCGCAGGTCCCTAAGACGATGGAGTGTCATGTTACACTGGAACGAACGCCCGCCATGGGCACGGCCTCTAGTAAGACTGCAGAGAGGTGCACTTCCCGCCAAGACATTGTGATGTTGTTATGTTGTTATGTTGTTTTGAGGATGCTTGGCGGGAGGTGAAGGTGAGGTGCGGTTTTTTCCATACACAACACGTGCCACGCTCGAAACTTCCACACGCTCCTCCGTTTACACCTCCACATCTCCATTTCCTCGTCCACCTTCAAGGTGAGTGTATCTGTGTATCAGCAGATCGAACAACATCCGGCTGTCAATTCGAACAGCCGGCTCAAAGGCAAGTCTCACACCACAGTATTGTGGTCAACATCAGAATCGGTAAGCATCTTCTCTTCGTGTGTGCTTGCAGCAGGCGGCGGGCGGGCGCGTGAAGCGGCGGAAGAACCGGCGTTGGAGGGAAGAACCGGCGGTTGGTGAATCTGAGGTAGTAATGAGAGGCGCAAACGACCACTTCTACGGTGAATCCTAGAACCTTCGCGGTTCAACTGACCTTATCAGTGCGAGAAACTCCTTCGCAGCAACCTCACCTGCGCTGTACCCGGCGAACTTCAACACCACAGTACAACATCACACGGTCAGAATGGCTCGAACCAAGCAGACAGCGAGATTGGCGGCCGGCCCAGCAGCTGCTGCACATGTAGCGCAGCTACGTCCCATCGGCACCGAACTTCGCCGCAGTGCTCGCCTCCAGACCACCAAACCGGAAGTCCAGATCGCCACCACGCGCGTCACCAAATCGAAGGCCAAACCACAGCCTGTCCGCTACGAATGCGTCACATGTACCCGCACCCTGGCTGCATCCTCCTTTCCAAAATACCTCTCCACCGACAAATGCCAGCATCTTATCAACACCTGCAAAGCCTGCTTGAAGGCATGGATCACATCGCAGATGGGAAGCACCACCTACGACAAGATCGCCTGCCCTGAGTGCCCGCAAATCATGCAGAATTCCGACATGCTGATCCACGCCACGAAAGCCGACTACGCACGCTTCGAAGAGCTGGAACGCAAGGCCATCGCTGAGAGGATCCCAGGGTGGCGCTGGTGCCTGAACCCGAAGTGCAAAGCCGGCCAGGTTCATCAGCCACTCGTCGAAGAAGATGCCGACTCCCTTCCCGTGCCGACCACCCGCAAGCAGAAGACGCGCGCCGCCACGAAGAAGGCCAAGGCCAAGACTGAGAACGACGACGACATCTGTATCTGCGAGGAATGCGGTGCTCAAGCCTGCGTTCAGTGCGACCGCCCACGCCACAACGGCGAGACTTGCGAGGAGTTCCAGAAGCGCATGAGGGAGGACGAGGAAGCCACTATCAAGCTCATCGCCGCGGAGTGTAAGAAGTGTCCTAACACGAACTGCAACAAGAACATCCAGAAGAACGGGGGTTGTGATCACATGATCTGTACTCAGTGCAAGTGAGTATGGTCGCTGATTCGTGATCTCCTCCGTATGTACAATGACTAACATATCGATAGCACACAATTCTGCTGGCACTGCAGAGTCACCTACAACATCATCAACGGTGGTGGCGCTCATGGTGCAGGGTGCGTGTACGCTCTCCCCGGACGCATCGATCCACACGCGGCCAACTTCCCTCAAGCTGCCGGCTTCCACCAGTGGGCAGCCGGCGGTCCAGCCCAGCGGATCGCGCAAGCTGCTCAAGCCGGCCATGTTGCTCACCTACAGGCTCAAGCCCCACACCAAGCTCAAGCGCAAGTCCAGCAACCAGCCCAACCTCAGGGTGTTGATGTTAACGGTCTGTTTCCGGGTCAGCCAGCAGTACCGGCAGCAGCTTGGGGCAACCTGCAGCTGAACTGGGCGGCACTCAAAAACGCGTTCGGCGGCGGCCGTTAGAGAAGTGGGGTGCGGGTGGTCAGAATGTAGCGTTCTCAGCAGTATGAAGGGGTCCAACAGGATGATGACGGGTACACTGGCAGGCGGTTGGAACTCGGAGAAGCGATATTGTCGATGGGCCATGGCATGCTATGCACGTTCTCTGGGGATCTGAAGGCCTGGGACGTTGTGCTGAGAGGCTTGCTGGCCAACTTGGCTCGCGATTGTTTTCTGGAGAAGCGACAGCGTTGACTACAGGTCGCAGATAGGAATTGTAACTATCTACCACACCACCGTCTCTCGATTGTCTTCTCCTTGGCTAGGTCGGCAATGCTGGCATACAGTCGACGCGCGAAACCCTACTCAACCCATCACTCATTCAGCATTGGGAGTCGTCCGGTGGCTGAGTTTTCGGTGAGGTTGTCTTCGGCGAGGTTTGCTCACAGCAGGAGCAGGAGTGCTCGGCCCCACAAGCTTGGACGGACACCAGCTCCACGAGCACGCTCAATTCCTCTTGAGCCTGACCCATCGTTTGCTTCGTCGTGTTACACAGGATCAAGAATGTCCATCCCGAGATGGGCTCAGGTCCTGCATGAGATCTGGTACTTCGGCAAACTAGATGCATCTCGATGAAAGTAGAAGTGACTTACCAACTGACGAAACACTGCGAGCACCGCCGGCTCCCCAGGCTGATCGTTGCCTGTCAGACGCCCATAGACTCGCAGCAGACGATTGAGCACATATGGTCGCAGATCGGTAGCAGCATCCTCGTGAGTGGCGTACACGAACCTGGCGATGTCGGTGATTGGGCCCAATTGGTCGACTGTAGGAACCCGCAAGCTGTGATAGTACGATGGCCAGTTCTGTTTAATCTCCTGGGTCAGGACGGGTAGGAGGTACTTGTTGGCTGCCACGTAAAGTTTGACAAGATATCTGTACGTGAGTGCTAGTCGGAAGTTAGTGGACCAGAGCTCATTGGGCCAGGAGCACTCACTCGACATACTGAGGCCCAACCTCGTCTGTCCTCTTCCGAGTCTTCGAGCGAGATCCGTTGCCATCGTAATACAAGCCGTAGATCCAGGCGATGATACCTGTTATTGCCTCCAGATCATCACCTTGGAGCACTAGCTCGTCCTTGCCAGTTTCCTGTCTCGCGTCAGCGTCCACTCTCGTTCATTCCCAGCGACTCAATCGATATCAGTCTCTCAACCTCATCCCTTGTGGAGATATCACGCGGCGAACATACCTGGAAGCCTTCCTCAAAGGCGGGCTGAACCAGTCCGAGGTCATGGATAGTATGATCTCGTGAAGCCTTCAATTCGCGACCGCTGAATTTGAGCGTCACATCCAAGTGTGTTCCCGAGTCGAAGTACCTACAGTTTGGTTAGTATAATACGCTGAGCAGCTTACTCTAGTATCGACAGCAAAACCACACACGAAATGGACGGATTGTGCAGACTTTAACGTCGGTGCTCGGTTGGTAGTGGGAACAGGATTAGTAGAGCGTATTTGCGAGGAGGGTGCATTGCCCGGTGACATAGGAGCTGTCGTAGGAGACAGTATAAAAACACGTTTCTCCAGGTACGTCCGACTCACATGGTGCTGTTCTTTGTGCTCTGTTCTTGCTGGTAGCTTCCGTGGTAGTCGTTAAGGTCAGGCAGTAGGCATCATCGGAGGTCGTCTGCCGACCACTCCAGAGAACAAGACGTGTTCGTTGAAGAGGTCTTGAATGCCGGACGCAAGCGGTTCAAGTCGCCTCATAAGCGCTTAGCTCGCGGTGCAGTGTTGGAAGTGTTCTTACGATCCTCAGTGGCACAAGAATGGAAGCTGAAACACGTGCTCGGCAGACATGTACCAACAACGTGTTGGCATGCTGTAGCAAGTAGCACTTGGAACAGAGCAAGTGAGCTCGATCAAAGGTGTGAGAGTACTTCCATCAGCGATGCAGATGTTGTCAGACGCGGAGTGATGCTCCGGTGATGTTCAAGGACAAGCTCGGCGAGCAGGGTATACATGTGGCTAGGCAGCCAATAGGATTCTGCAAAACATGTCAACAGAAAATGCATACAGCGCATCGCTCGCCATCTGAAACGATCAAAGGCATGTAGTCACCAGGACTCCCCTGATCTGCGCCCCAATATCCTTCCCGGTTCATGGTATTTGAGTGGAACAGCGGGTGGAAGATTGGAAGTGGACGTCTTGGAAATCGCGACGACGCGTCTTTCTCGATCGATCGCGAGTGCCAGCAAAAGCGGGATGATCCCAGAATTTTCTGGCCACAGACCGGTTGCTGCACGAGCTGCCTACTTCCAAGAAGCAAAAATACGCGACGTGGAAGTTGTTCTCCTATGTTCTCTGTCTTCGTGCCATCAACCTAACAAAACATGGGATGATTTCGGAAGTATGGAAGGAATTGTTGTAGTAACTGAGAAGCCGCAATAAAGGACAGAGTTTCGCTTGCGGGAGCTTCGGCCTTGCACCTCTGGACAGCTCCCCATCTCCGCCGAGTTAGCAACCACAATCAATGGCCCGTTTCAGGCCCTCACGACTCTTCCGCCGCATCTCATCCAGAAGCGACTCTCAGACGACGGCCAGCAAGGACTCCGACCCTCCCGTCCTTACCATTTCGATCCCTTCGACGCCGCCTTCCTTGCCCATCTACTCGCGGCAACTGCGGAAGAGCAGCTCGTTGCCGAAGCTGAGGAAGAAGCTGCATTCTGCTGTTGCCGACGCCCAGGTCGAAGCGGGCGTCCCGGAAGCTGTGCCGGAGCAGCGCGAGAGTGTTTTGATATTGCCTGACGCCGAGGAGGAGAAGAGTGTGCGCAGCGAAGGCACACACTCGCGGAAGTCTGAGAGCGAAACATTGAGCGGGGAGAGGAAGAGTCAAGCCGACGACGGAGAAGAAAGGAAGGTTGACATCGAAGACGAGGGAGAGAGAAGGGCCGACGTCAACGACGAAGCTGTAGTGGAAGTGGGAGCTGTACCTGACAACAAGGAGGTCCCGCTGTCAGCGGCGGAAGCACAGTTGGAAGAGGTCGCGCAGGCTAGAGCACACCCCATCCTCACCGTCGAGCAGCCCACGCCCGATGCTTCCGAGTAAGTTCAACCGACGGATGGAAGCAAACAAGCAAGATGCCACCAGCCTGCATCTTCAGCTTGGACACATCCGTAAGACGTTCGCTAATCCTTCTATCAACACAGGGGACTGAAGCCCGGACCGCCGCGTACAGAGTCAGACAGCAGTCGACGCACAGAGTCCGGCGAGGTCACTCTTATCAATTCTACCCCCGAGCGGGAGTCTTCCACATACTTTGTAGACGAGCCGTCACCAAGGAACACGAAATTTGTAAGTCTCTTGATCTTGTTTAGCTCGATCAATAGCTTGAGACACTTGTTGACCCTCCATCCCGCATTCTAGGTCCTTGACGAAGCCCCAAAACGGCCAAGCAGTAATATTCGCAGCTTCAGCATCACAGACAGTGCCAATGCCAAGGTGCTGACCACGCTTCTGGACTCGCCGGCAAGACACGAAATTGGTCTACCGACCACGGGGAGCTCGGTACTGCCGACCAGTAACTTCTTCGAGCCCGGCATACAAGCTCTGACCAACATGCTGCATCGCAAGATTTGGGTCAAACGGCCTGGTGCCTCGCCCACACTGGTGCAGATCAAGGAGGATGACCTGGTCGATGATGCGCGAGACACGATATTGAAGAAGTATGCCAACTCATTGGGAAGGACTTTTGATCCTCCGGACATGGTGCTGCACATTGTGACACGAGCTGAACAAGGCCAGAACCGGACTCAGCGAGCGCTGGGACCGGAAGAGGAGATGTGCAGGACCATCGACACGTATTTTCCTGGTGGGCAGACTGTGGAAGAGGCACTAGTCATCGACACTCCGCAAAGACGAACACCTCGCCCATCACCTAGAGTTCTTCATAACCATAATAGCTACCATGCGATGGACGAGTACCGACCGTTGGAGAATGGGTCCGACTACTTTCCACCTATGCCTGCGGTGGTGGCTCCCACGATACCACAGACGACTGGAAGTACCGAGAGCCGAGCAAGTCATCAGCACAATCACTCCATCGTTGGCGGAATAGCCGAGCACCCACGTTCGATTTCCGTTCTCAACACGGGCCAGATAGCACCTTTACCGTCGCCTGGCGGCACAACCCGAAGACACCAACATCGACCCAAATATGGACGGCAGCCTACCACATCGCCCACCATACTCAACCACCCTAACTCTATCCCAATCGCAGCAAACCCCCCAAACGCCGTACAACCTCACATGGTCCATCGTGGATCTACACGACCACGCATGGACTCTTCAGCGTCCGAAGCTCACCATCCCAATGGAATCCCGGCACCTCCGCCTCTACCGTCACCTGCCGCACCAGAGGCGCCTCCGACCAACCAAAATTCGTCGCAACCGCCAACACCTTTAGGAGGTATTCCCGGATCAAGTCGCGGTGTCCGACCCAGGAAGACGCGGAAACCCACACCAGAAAACCAACTTACCGCATACGGTCGGCGGAAGAAAGAGTCTTCCAGTGCTTCGTCGCCTCACCCAGCCACCTCTGGTGTCGGCCTTCTCGATGGCTCTGTCCCACCCATCAATGTCTTGATCGTCGAGGACAACATCATCAATTTACGTATCCTGGAGGGACTCATGAAGCGCCTGAAGGTGCGCTGGCAGACCGCCATGAACGGCCAGATTGCCGTTGACAAGTGGAGAGCTGGTGGCTTTCATCTGGTCTTGATGGACATCCAAATGCCAGTGATGACCGGCCTGCAAGCGACGAAAGAAATCCGTCGACTCGAGCGCGTCAACAACATCGGTGTCTTCAGCTCCGCGAGCCCGGACGAGGGAGCGAACGGCGATAAGGCGCTGTCTGATGAAGAGGAAGCGGCCGCCGCCAAAAGCAAAGAGGACGACAAGCTCACAAACCTATCCGAAGGCCTGTTCAAATCTCCCATCATCATCGTCGCCCTCACCGCCTCCTCGCTACAGTCCGATCGTCACGAAGCTCTCGCAGCCGGCTGCAACGACTTCCTCACCAAACCCGTCAACTTCGTCTGGTTGGAACGCAAAGTGAAGGAATGGGGCTGCATGCAAGCCCTCATCGACTTCGACGGCTGGCGGAAATGGAAGGTCTACGCCGAGACCCAAGAAGCAGGGAAGTCCGAGGCGGAGAAGCAAAAGGATCGAGAGAAGGAGGCAAAGGAGAAGGTGAAGGCGGAGAAGATGGCGAGGTTGATGGAGAAGCAGGCGAGGATGAAGGAGGAGCGGGCGAGGGGGAAGAGGAGTAGTGTGGGCGGGGTGGGAGAGTTGAGGGCGAGTAGTCCGGTCCCTTCGATTGGGACTGTGAGGGAGGAGGTGGTTAATGGGGGTGGGAGTGCGACGAGTTCGTTGAGGCCGGGGGCGGAGGTGTTGGGTGAGAGTGGGTTTGAGCTCAATTGAGTTGGAGGCGCGGGGATTGTGCTTTGGGGTTTTCTTCTGTTGCATCAAGCGAAGCGCAGGCGTTCTGGGAGACGGGGGCATTGAGGCATGAGTGCCGTGGCATGCATAACGCTCCAGAATAGTCGCGTGAGCGTGTATAATGTGCATCTGTCCTATTACTGCTCGTTTACATCCACAACAGACACCCTCAGGTAGAGGGCGAGGAAGAGGTAAGGGTCGCGCTGGGTCGCGACTGCCTGATGACTCTCGGAGGAGCAGGCAAGCAGTTGCGCCTCGCAACATCTTCGGTCGCTTCAACAACAGCCCGCACACAATGCTGCATCTGGACTGCTTGCCTTGTGCCATGGCCGCAAGGGCCGAGTAGTGGGTCGTCTGCTATACGCGGTACCGAATGCGATCTGGCATGCCGAGGTAGGTAGGTAGCGTTGGTCGTCGAGCTGGCAAGGTGTTGGATGCGGTGGGATATTTCTATAGGTCAGCAACGTGTGGGTCTCTCCGTTTTATGTTTCAGCCTGGGAGGATACGAAGGGTACGAAGGGCACGTATATAAGGTGCCTCTGCAGAGGAGACAGTTGGTTTGGTATTCCGATCGAAAGGCCGTTCTTCAACATCAAACATGGGGAAATTAGAGCAACAACTCGAGCAGGCTGTGAAGGATGGGAAGGTACCGCATGCTGTTGTTTATGCTACGAACAAAGATGGTACGTGTTCCGTCAGACTCTGAATCCAATAAACATCAATTAACTCACCTACCCAGGTTCTTTCACCTACTCCCACGCCGCAGGCTACAACATCCTAGGCACCGATGACCCGATTCCGGAAGATGCAGTCTTCATGCTCGCCTCTCAGACGAAGCTCATGGCTTCGATCTCTGCGTTGCAGGTCGTGGAGAAGGGTCTGATAGGCTTGGATGATGATGTAGCGGGTACGCTGCCGGATTTGTGCGAGCAGCCGATCATCAAAGGGTTTGATGATAAGGACGAGCCGATTTTGGTGAAGAGGGAGGGGAAGATTACGCTGAGGTGAGCAAGCAGATAATTTGATGGTGTTTGAGGACGATCAGGTACTAACATGTTATTGCAGGCACTTGCTCACGCATACAGCTGGTCTTGTCTACGATGCCGGACACCCACATCTTATCAAACTTCAGGCGAAGCGAGGCAATAAGCCCAACGAAGGCTCCACGGTCGAAAGCCGATTCACCTACCCTTTAGTCTTCGAGCCCGGTACCAACTGGACTTATTCCTGTAGCATCGACTGGGCTGGCAAGCTCGTTGAACGGCTGACGGGCCAGACTCTCGAGGAGCACATGAAGGAGAACCTGTGGGGACCACTCGGCATCACTGGCATCAGTTTCTGGCCGTACGAGAATTCTGAGCTCAAAGACAAAGTTCCAGCTCTCACGGCGCGCTCTCCGGACGGCAAGCTCGTCCTCAATACTGAGCCGACCATCAACACAGGTTCCAAGGGCTGCTTCGGTGGTCATGGAGCTTATGCGCGGATGGGCGATTATATCAAGATCCTGCATAGCATCCTCGCAAATGATGGCAAGATACTCAAGCCTGAGACGGTAGAGATGATGTTCACGCCGCAGTTGTCTCCTGGAGCGAAGGCAGGGCTGAAAGCGTTCCGTGAAGGCCCGTATGCCGGTATGATGATTGGTGAGAATGACCCGAAGATCGAGGCGGACTGGGGCCTGGGTGGCATACTCTTTATGCAGGACGATGACGGCAGGCGGAAGAAGGGGACGCTCAATTGGTACCAAACCCATAGGCAAACCCTATCTTGTCTGAGACATTCGCTGACCCTTTTGCCCGTTTGTCTGCAGGGGTGGAATTACCAATCCTTTCTGGTTGGTTGACCGAGAGGCGGGCCTGGCGTTGACGTTTGGAACGCAGGTTCTTCCGCCTGGAGATGGGCCGACAAGCGAGACAATCACGGTGGTGGAGAAGGGCGTGTATGAGCTGGCCGGTGTGAAGTTCTGAGCTGCGTTCTGCCCACCCATTGGTATGGAGAGAGCCTATAGGTTAATTCACCTCGCGGAGCCACAAGACTTTGATCCCTTCACAGCACTCTCGATGGTCGGCCGCGGAGTCTCTACTAGGCTCTCTCTATCGAAAAGACCTCATGTCGTATAGTTGAGGTCAACCTCTAATATCTTCAGCAGCAAGTCTCAAGTAGAGGGTAGCACGAGATACGTCATCAAACAGGGGTGTACTGAAACCGGGCTTTTCACTCTTGTGTCCCTTCTGCTCTCTTACTTCTCACCGCCCCGCACTGAATGAACACCTACAACGAAAGTCAAGGCTAGAATTCGAGGAACTCGTCAGATTTGTCCTCGAAGCACGCACCAAGATCATCACTGCAGCACGAGCCAAACTCGGCGTCAAACCTTATCTCCAGATCATCGGTTTAGTGGCATACAAAGTCGACATTGGTCGGAACCGAGTCGAAGATGTCGGAGCAGCAGGATTTCCCAGTTCTGTTCACGGTAGAAGGCTCGAGTAGGCATGAAAGTAAGCATCCTCTCATTCCTGCCGAAAGCTTCTTCATCTGGTCGACGGCTTCGTTATGCTCATGACGAGTCATCCAAGACTTCGAGACCACAGCTCGGATTGTCCATAAGACTAACATGCCTCAAGTCATCCTGGTGCAGTCCTCGGACAGCTTGGACAAGCTCAAGGAGACCATGCAGTCTCTGCTGGGCTCATCTCCGAACGCAGCGGAGTTCCTCGGAAAGTACCGCAACAAGGAGAGCAAGGATTCTATCAAAGATGTCACGGTGAAGTGGGCGTACGAGGGAAGGGATAAGCAGCTCTTCCCGCGGGAGACAATCATGACCCAGGAGAACTGCGGTCCGGTGCTCAGAATGATGGCGGTGGGTGTGGGCAAGGATGTGTTTGATGTGAAGTTGTCGCCAGTGAAGCCCGAGGGAGGGAAGTAGATTAACTTATGGGGTGGCAAGCATGGAGAGCCCACCTGAACAATCCAGACAGTGCGAGGAGAGCAGGAGAGTCGATCCATCTAAGCAACTTGACCTCTTCTTGTGATCTAAGCAACTTGACCTCTTCTTGTACGCTGGGCATGGCCCTTGTACTCGGTTGTTCAAGGTCGATCCTCTGATTCTGCACACAGAACTTAAAGTATTGCCTTTGTCGACCTTGAGCTGTGTTCCGTACCACTTGCGACGTGGGGTGCGTCGTAACTGGGGCCACAGTTGCTGCGGGCCACGTGAGCGTTATAGTATTACCAGATTAGGTCATGACCACGTGCGAATCGCAGGCAATCTCAGGACCAGTCCCTCCTCTGGTCAGGCTGAGCATGCGCTTTGTGGCGGTCAAGGACAATGCCCTGTCCGGCTACCGAGAGACATGTGCTCACCGTCCGCGGAGGAATCGAGAGAAGCCAGCGAGGCAAGGTCGCGTGGTTGCACATCTCTGGCCCCGGAGTTGTAAGAATGTCTCGGGACCAAGACCCGGCATGCACAACAGCCGTCGGGAGGTGCGCCTTGTACCACCCCGGTACGATCGGAGACCGCACGTGAGGTCGCATAGCCAGGGGTCAGCTGTAGTTGGAATCCTGGCAGTCGTCATATGCCGGCAAGCAGAAGGCACAAGAAATAGAAGAGTGGAGTCCAAGTCCCATGACCAGAATTGGCGGACCAACCCGCACCACCAACCATATTTCAAAAGCCAGAGGTTTGTCTCATTCGTCGTGTTCGTGACGGTATCATGGACCTGGGTCTTTAGCAATGTGCCGTAGACAGCTCTGCCGAGCGAGTGAGCATCCGAGACGGGCGATCGATGGTGGGGTGCTCCAGGTCCAGGTATGAACCACCTGCAGCGGGGGGCTCCCGGAGCGGTACCGTACCTCCTAAGGCTGTGTAGCTGCTGCAGCTAGACTACACCACGCGTATCTACGGTGATCTCCATGCGCAGGAGAGAGTCGAGAACGGTACACGGCAGCCGCTGGATGCTGAAGCGAAGGTCTGGTGTCGGCGAAGGTGCTGGCACTTTGAGCGAGCGAAGATGAGGCTTCCCAGGAAATGCATTCCTGAAAAAGTTGTTGGAGGTGTAAAAGCTGGTCGCGAAAGAGGCCGCGCCATGACTGACCAATGGCAGAATTGCAGCACTCTAACACTGAGGGGCAGCCAACCCGAAGCCAAAGTTAAAGGTCAGCAAAAGCGAGCGCATTCGGCGCACAGAGAGGTTTTGTGGGTGGGAAGCCTGCTCACGCCATCACACGCTTCAACAAGGGTGGTTGGCGGCGATCTCCAGCATTCGAGTCGAGCTGTCGAGGTATCGTCGCACGCGTCAGAAGGCCCTGTCGCGGCGGCTCTTGGTCGTCGAGATCGCTTGCAGAACAACCTCACCCTTCCGCTCTGCCCTCCTCCTGCTGACCTCTTATCGCCCTCTGCGCCCTCGACCAGGACTCAACATCGTCTCACCCCACAGTCTCGGACCTTTCGCCTTACTCTAGCTCGCGCACCAGCCACCGCGTACGCAGTCGCGCTTCTTATCAACCCGGCCATTGGCCAGTGGCCGCTTACTACTGCGCCGAACCAGGAATCTGTGCACTCCAGACTCGATCCCACCTGCACCCTCCCCAGTTCACGTCCACGTCGCTGTCCAATCCGTGATCGGTCGCAACTGCCTTCCACCATCACTTCGGCCTATTGTCCTTTCCGCTGTCCTCTGGAGCCCCTTCGACTGCGACATGACCCGCGACCTCTCGCCGGCCACATCAGAATCTCAACAAGCCGGCGCGCTGCGCGATTCGGCTGTATCGCGTGTTGTTCAGTTATTATTCCTCGCATTCTCCGGTGCTTTGAGATCTTCCGGGCGCATTTCAGGCTCGAATACCGACCGCGGCGCATTGCTTTTGCGATCGTTCTCTGATTGGTCACTGAGAGAGCAGTGTACTACTACGCCTATCAGTTCTCATAGGCACGTCTTCTCCAATTTGAGGTCGAACGAGCTGTGCAGCAACTCGGCGGCCAACTGGGATCGATTGCGCCACAGAGAATGGGCGACACATCAACAATGAACGGCGGCATGCGTACAGGACAGACCGCTCTCTATGGACGAGGGTCGTTCAGTCAGAGCAGTACATCACCGCCGAGTTCTGCGTACCCGTCTGATGTCTTCAGACAGGGTACCGGCAGATCTGGTGCGCCGAGCTACGGCACCTCTCCTAACGCAGAAAGACATCCGCTCGATAGGTCTGGCGGAGTACCACCGTTGTCAACATCGCTCTCCGATCCAATAACGTTCGGTCAAGACACTCGGCAGGCGTCTGCATCTGCGATCATAATTCGAAGACTATCAAAGAGCACGAGCCGCGAGACGCTCGCGAGCATGTTGTTGTTCGCGGGTGATCTAATCGACACCGATTTCATTCGCTCGCCATATCCGGAGGACCAAGGTTTCGCGACCGCTGTCGCCCGCTTTCACTCACAATCTGGCGCGGTGGAAGCTCAGCAAAAGCTCAACGGAAAGCCGAATGCGGCGAAGGAGACGAACATGGTCGTGGAATTACATAGTGCCGGTCAGAATGGGGCTTACGAGAGGCGCAACACGATTGATGGGACGTCAAGGACGCAAACAAGCTCTGCATCATCTGCCGGCTCAGCTTCTGGACCACCAGCGAGGTCGCGATTCGGAGGTTCATTCCAGTCACCCGATCAAACCTCGCCGCCTTTGCCGACTTCTAGCTCTGGAGGTAGTGGCGACTTTCCTGTCCCGGAATCAAGTGCGCGCTTCCAGAACCTCTTCTCTCCGCAGTCACCATTGTCGAATGGTATTGATGGCCGCAACGGAAAACACACGATCAACGCCGATGCAGTCGATGACGAAACTGGAGAACTGCTGAAGGACCCTCTTGCATATGCGCAGAACGGTCAGCAGCATCCATCCGGCCGCAGGGCCACAAGTTCGCAACTACCTACCAATCGATTCGCCAGTCTTTCGCTGAGCACCAGCAACAACAACAGCAACGGCACGCTGACATCGCCGCCACCGATCAGCCTTACATCACCCCGAACTGCGCCATCGATGCAGTCTCCCGGCTCCCCTGGTATGGGGCCCCCTGGAGGGTATCAGATGAACTTCCCACGACCCCAGTATCCGCCAGTCAATCCTGCCGACCAAAACCCGCCCTGCAACACACTTTACGTCGGCAACCTGCCCATTGACACCTCGGAAGACGAACTCAAAGCAATCTTCTCCAAGCAACGCGGTTATAAGCGCCTCTGCTTCCGTACAAAGCAGAACGGTCCCATGTGCTTCGTCGAGTTCGAAGACGTCTCATTCGCGACCAAGGCCCTCAATGAGCTCTACGGTCACCCGCTGTCCAACAGCATCAAAGGCGGCATCCGTCTGTCATTCTCCAAGAATCCACTCGGCGTGCGCTCGGGTCAGCCTGGTATCAATGGAATGTCGGCACATCCGCCAATGAACCCGCATGCTATGGCACCTGGCTACGGCATGACCCTCGGTACCGCGAGCTTCAGCGCAGTCTCTGGCCCGCCGCCAGGACTCGGCAATGGTGGACCGGTGCCAATGGCTGCTCAAGTCTATCGAGCGCCACCACCTCAGGTTGTCAATGGAATGGATGGCATGTTCGCAAACCCGTTTGGGATGCCTTCACATGAATTCGAGTCGCAAATGAGCATGCGAGGCATGGCGGGGAGCTTTGCACCGTCGAGTTTGAATGGTCCGCCATATCAAAGAGACGGCCGAGATGGGTACAACGGCTATAGCGTTGGCCGATAAGAGGCATGGGTGATGCGAGGCTGCCCATGGCGCCTTCCCTACGTGACGGCCTGACAACTACTACTGGTACGAATCGCATCCGCGTGCCTGGCGTTCTGGGCGGCTCAATTGTTCTGGTTTTTGTTTTCCTAGTGCGAGATTCCCCCTTCGCGACCGATCGACCGGACATCGATTGATTACTTCTAAGAACGGAAACCGGCGTTCGTTCCATTGCAAAGGTGGCGCTTTCTTTCCTTATCGCGGCGGATCATCTACAGATCGGAGGAGTATTGCATGTGTTGATTTGACGGGCACGGCGTACTCATTGCTACGAGGGAGGCGACTTCCCGCTTGCCCGTCTTTGCGCAAACTCGGATCTGTTCTTTCACTATTGGTGCTGGCGTCAGGAATGGAGGACATGGAATTCGGTCGGACGATACGGTCGGGAGAGCATACACTGGCATGGAGGAACAAGGAGCAATATCTGTACATGTATGTTGGGAAGGCGCGAGCATACCATGGAGCCTGTTGATGCGATGCTGTGGATGGACAGCGAATAACATTGTAACGGTTGGCTTGAGTCTTTCCTTGATAATATCATATCGTTTTGGAAAGAAGAGAAATGAATACGAGTACTTCGAGATAGCGAAAATGCCCGGCCTCTCGCTCCTGCCTCATGTGAACGCGCCAAGGATAGCACTTGCTAGCGCGTTCACATGCTTGCACATCGTTTCACGTCTTCATCAGCTCGGCAACGTTCGTCGCCTTTGCGAACTACACCACTTTCACACATTCTCCGTCACAGATAGGAGAAGACGCCGCACGAGACAGGTAAGCTGAAGGAAGATTTTTCTATCCGCAAAGAGACACAGTAAAGTACAGGCACTCTCCCACTTTCGCCTCTCACATAACGTCACCGCCAGCGCGACTTTCCTCGAGATCGACACCATTCCTTCTCCCCGGACTCTACGATGGACCCGACGACGCCAATGGGCGACATAAGCAGATACTTCGACTCGGCCAAGCACTCGGACGTCACGATTAAGTTCAGCGGCCACGAATTGAAGGCGCACAAGATCCGGCTGTGCTGTGCATCCGACTATTTCAGGGGCGCATTCGAAGGCAACTTCCAGGTAGGCACAAACCAGTCCGCATACGCTATTATAACCATCGAGAGGATGCTAATGAAGTGCAGGAGGCCAGCAGCAACATACTCGAGCTCCACTACGACGACCCCGACGCCATCAAGGGTCTCGTTGCGTGGGTTTACGGCTTGTACTACGATGGGCGCGGCACTTTCTCCCCATCGCCTTGCCAGCCGACGTCAGGTGATCTTCGCTGGGCCAGGTAAGTTATGCTGCAACACAATGCTTTCCAGACAGTGTACTAACCCGTAGGAGGCATCTCGTCAATCTCTTCGCAGCGGCTAAGAAATACCTCGTACGTCGAACGGATGGGTGGAAGGGCTCTCCGAGACAGCATCACGCACCGTGCGGCGCTCTGAGACCTTCCACCCTCCAGCTCCAGGCCCGGGACACTTGCTAACCCTTCCACCCATCACTTTAGGTCCTGTCTCTCAGCGAGCACATGAAAAACCGAACCAGCGCTGTGGAGAGCTACGATTTCCTCTACGCGCTGATAAGTCTTACCCCCGGAACAGGCTACCCTCCCGCCATCGAAGAGATGGTCGGGTATCTTTACGATCCAGCCCGAGATCCAGCATCTGAGCTGCGGAAGACCTTGGTGGGCCTGGTCGCGTGGAGACTCGAACTGTTTCTCGGCGATGAGGAGGCACGCAAGAAGACGCGAACGCTGGTAGGTGGATTGTGCCCCAGCGAATGCTGCGAGATTGTCCAAAATGCTGACGATGTCAGATCATTGACGAGGAGGAGTTCGGCTCTGATTTGTTGACGCGGGCTCGTCAAGGAGGCGCCGTGTCGTTGGCAACCGGGGATTGGAGGAAGGCTCTCGAGTGCATGTACGAAGACGTGCCTGCTGGGAGCAACGACGGCGATTGAGACGTAATTTGGTCGGCAGAAGTCTCTGGATTGACAACAACTCGAGGCGGCATCACTGGCACTGCACTACCACCAGCCTTCTTCCGCCACTCGGGAGCCGATCCGCAGAGCGTGGAGCGCTGAACACGGCATGCTTTAAGTTCTGCGAAGATAGTGCCATGTTGCAGCTTTGAGAATTTCCAGGGCAGGTGACGGACATGAGCGAAATGTCAGGGTACAGTACTGGATTAGACAGAACGGCGCTATTGTAGTTGGAATTTTCATAGCTCCAACACAGTTGCCAGCCTATCCTCATTCCCAGCGGCCTCATCTCCACAGTCCATACGCCCCATTAGTAAACTTCCACAACTTCACCGTCCCATCCTCACTCCCCGTAGCATACATCTTCCCATCAGGACTAAACGCTGTGGTCCACACCGGTCCGTGATGTCCCCTCCCCGTCTCCAACTGCTCCTCCGCATCCAGATCCCACAAATGCACCCACGTGTCATTCGGACTCCCCGTCACAAATCTCCTCGCCTCGCCATTCACCGCTACACTCGCCACCTCCCGCTCCGTCTTGATGTGCTTGAGCAGGTGCCCGGGCTTGCCGCCGTCGAAGAGGTAGATGTTCTTGCCGGCGGCGACACTCTGGATGCCCGTGGCGTCACCACCCATGTTCAGCTCGCAGGAGGTCGGGAGGCCGTCGACGGTGTGAGAGGCGATGGCAGAGCGGGTGCGGAGGTCGTACCAACGGATTGTCTTGTCGTCGTCGGCGGTGGAGAGGATGTTTGAGTCGCGGAGCCAGATGATGGATTTGATTGCTGCTGTGTGTTCGCCAGCGCCAATCTCGTAGGACGGGGTGGTATCGGCACCATTCGCTGCGCCATTCGAGACGCCATTGCTTGCTCTTGAGAGGTCGTAGACTCGAAGCTTCTTCTCCATGCCGCCTGTCGCCAATATCTGCGGTCGCTCTTGCGGTGGAAAGGCTACAGCTCGCACGATGTGGTTGTGTTGTAGGGTATGTAAAGTTTCGCCCGTATATGTATCCCACACCTTCGCGGAGAAGTCTGCTGAGCCTGTTGCTGCCAGTGTAGCATCGTCACATAACCTGGCGCTCCAGACGGCGCCTTTGTGGCCGATGAAGGTTCCTATCCAGTCACCGGTCACGCCGTCGCGGAGCATGGGATTGCTGTCTTTGCATGCTGAGATCATGTAGTATTGAGAGGAAGAGGCAGAGCCGCTGTTGACGAGCGAGGAGAAAGAGACATGTGTGATAGGTCGTGAATGGCCGTGGCATGTCAAGGGTACTATCTTGGTCGTTCCGGCGGCGACCTTAGTCTCATCTTGCCTCGTGAATGCGAAGTCCATTGCGTGGTATTATCGTAGTGAGATGCAAATTCTTGCTGTTTTCTGGTTGCGAAAGGCTGATATGGTTGTTCGTAAGTCGTCAGTCGTAAATCGTTATAGCGTGGGCGATCTGGTCGTGATATCTGCTCTGGCACTCCACCGCCACACTCGAGGCCGTTGGAAACAATTACCAATGAAGGACAAAAGAGATGTGAAGGGCGTGTACGAATGGGGAAAGGAGAGTGATGCTTGCCGTCAGAAATGGCAGGTCATCATGCAGGAGACGAAGAATGTTTGGGTCGGAGCCCTTGCGCTAAGCAACGCAATGCGGCGACTGTTCGGGGGTGGTGGCCAACTCGGTGCAGCCAATATACACACTCGTGGAAGTGGTCGAGGCGGACACGAGGGCGGAAGAGCGTCTGTTGCGTCTTCTGCCACGCGACAGGTCGAGTGCGCTGAGACATGTCTTGCAGTTGAAGTGAAGATGCTGCTGGCTCGTGATTGGCTGACTTGGATCGTGCTCCCTGGCCAATTGCCGCGGCCGAGCAACCTAATGTCCAAGAATCAACAGACGCCTCCTGTACGGCACCGACGACACCGACGACACCACCACGAGGATCTGGACCGTAACGATACTGGATCGCTGGACTACTGGACGACCCCGACTAATATACCGGGAAATCGCCAAGAGGATACTAAAGCTTTGAGACAACCACCCGAAACATTGCCTGGACACTTCACTACTGGCCAACTGTAGATCCGAACGTGACCGCCACTATATTGCTCGATAGCACAATACTGCCAGACCAGGTGGCGATGCGACGCTAGAAGCGCGCCATACCGCTCCACATGTCATCACCAATGCGCCCCGGCGCCAGCCTGGAGGAAGAACTGGACTACTACAAGAAACAATACGAACAACTCGAAGCGGATCTCGCAGACTTCCAAGCTAGCAGTAAGGAACTGGAAGAGCAACTCGAGCGCGATATCGAGACCGCCGAGAAGAATGAGCGCAAACTCAAAGAGCAGATTGAGAAGCTGAAGTATGAGTCCGAGGAGTGGAAGACGAAGCACCAGCAGGCCAAGGTGGAGTCCAACAGTGCGCAGAACGCGCTGCAAAAGGAGATCACCGCGATGCGAGATACGAACAGGACACTGCAAATGCGGTTGCGGGATATTGAAGTGGTGAACGACGATTATGAGCGGCAGGCCAGGAACACAGAATCGAGTCTGGAAGACATGGAGAGCAAGTACAGCGTGGCGATAGAACGTAGCGTGCTGCTTGAAAGTGAGATGAAGAGTGGGGAGCAGGAGCGGGAGGCACTTCGAATAGAGACACAGCGACTCCGGGACGAGCTGGGCGACCTCAAGATTGAGAGCGACATCACGGTTACGAAGCTACACCAAGCCGACAACACGATCGAGATATTACGGTCGAGAAAGCCAAGTCCGCTTGCTGTGGAGAGTCTGCGCGCAAGAAGTCCAGCGAGTGAAGCTAGCGGCATGACGCCTTCCTCGCCCACAGTCTCAACAACACCACCCAAGTCGAGTACAGTCTCCGATGCCCCTACGCCGCCTTCTCCACCATTGTCCGACGCAGCTCCCAACTCCACCACCGAGCCTAAAACGCCTGTGGCTGGCAAACGGAAATCGCTCATTCCAGACCCCAGTTCGACGCTCCGACCTAGCATGGCTGGCTCCCGAACAGTTGCGAAGCACTCGCGCGGTCCATCCATGGTATCAAGCAGCGGCACCGCGGCATCGGACGCGAAAGTAATGCGACCGCCAGCTCGACCACGCCAGGTCTCAAGGCCCAGTATTGGTGGCGCAGAGAGCTTGCCACGATCCGACTCGCTCTACCAAATCAGGAACTTGCGCGGCAGGATGCAGAAGATTGAAGAACGAGTCCACTCAGCCCGTTCGAAGCTGCCAAGTCAGCCCAAGGACCGCACACCGAAGAACTCACCCAGCACACTACGCACCGAGCTCAAGGACAATCTACCCGCATCCGTCACCATGCGGCGGAGCATCAAAAGACCTAGCAGCAATCTTGGCTTCATGGCAGACGGTGTCTCTGAAGACGCTTCTGATGCACCCAGCAGACGCGACAGCTACATCAAACGCCTTTCCTTTGGCATCCCGCGCCCAGCCTCAGCAGCAGATCGACCCGCCTCCAGGACTGCCTTCGAACGCCCTCCATCAGCAGGCGCAGGCGCAAGTCGACCAAGCAGCCGCTTAAGCTTCGCATCCGGCTCACTCAACCTCGTCCCCGAACGTCCCGGAAGTCGTGCAGGTGCACGTACGCCACTCAGCCAATACACCTCCACCACCACCAATACCGCTCCTAGTCGACCGCGCAGCAGTATCGGCGGCACCTATGCGACTGTCCATGGTACACCGCGTAGTCATCGACCGAGCGCGAGTATCAGTGAGCTCAAGTTTCGAGCCCGCGAGAGTGAGGATCCGAGCAGTCCCGAACGACCGAGCGCCCTGTCGCAGTCGGTGATGGGCACGCCGTATGCAGCTGGGAGGAGGCAGAGCGCGGGGATACCGACGCCGAAGACTGTGGCGAAACGGCCGAGTACGGTTGGTGGAGTGGTGAAGGAGGATGCTGGTGCGGGTACGATGAGGCCACCGCCGAGCAGGAGGAAGATGAGCGATGTGGGGGAGACGTACTGATCGTAATGGCAAGGGGCGGTGATGGACGAGAAACGCGCAATAAAGACTTACGTATTGCTCGTGGACGGGGTATCTCGAAGGCATCTAACGGGCTGGCTGGCTTATACTGTTATTGCTACGACGTTGGCTAGGTAGCTGGGCCAGGACATGGGCTGAAGTGGTGGTGGTGGTGTAGATACCCATACAATGAATTGAGTTGTGGCTGCGATCGTGGCAAGGTGTGATTTCTGTGATACTGATATACAGGTGAATATGGACACGCCCATCTGTAATTGAAGGAGATATGTTCAAAGGGTTAGGGTTGGGGTAGTGAAGAAGATAGATTCGAGCGGACTGCGCACACAGCTATGGTGTATTGTACTGCTAAGGTGAATGAGAGGCTGGTCCTGTTCGCCCGGCCCCGATCTGATGATCAGCACATCGCAAGATATCCCCGTTAGTGGACACGTGGAGTATGCGCATGTGTGGCACGACCGTTGGAGCCTCCTCTCTTCAGCTCAACGTCTCGGCCCCGAGTCATGTCTGTATAGAACTCTCGGTCTCGGAAGCATCGCGAATCCAGATATTGCAGGCTTCAAAGGGGCACGGCTATCTGCAATGCCAGTGGAGAGCCGGCTACCATTTGAACACATATCTCGGAATGATTGGTGACGCTATCGACCGTTCGGAAGCGGCATGTGCTCCTGTGCACTGTTGCTAAATTTGGCAGCCCATGCGGCGACCATCGCAAGGCGACACGCCGAATCGAGATGCGCAACTTGTTCAGCTGTCGTATTAACGACGGCCCCTCGATAAAGATAGATAGCAATCTTCTTATGTTGATGTTGACGACGTCCACATCGGAAGGGCGATTCTGCTGGGAGATACTGGTGTACCTGCAGCGGGGAATCTGCTCGGTGGATTTGCTGCAGTATGATCTCAACATCGGGAGTGGCCAGGGTTCGGATGCACTCCGCAAAACCAAGATGCTCAAGCCGAGTGTCCTGCGAATGGGAGAACAACTATCCCGTTCACCCACAGCTGTCGAGCACTCAATAGTACTATCCTTGTAGGTCGCGATGTGTACATGTACATTCAGCTGTTGGTCCATATTTCGTGATGGTTGCCGCGCTGAGGGTCGAGGAAAGGCTGACGGCGGGCGTGCGTGTAGCCCGAATCGGCGGAGCTAGAGCTGCGTGCACTGATCCCAACCGCCTCGGACAATATTTTATTTGGGTGTTCGTAGCAACGGGTGAAGAAAATAGTAGATATACCGCACGACCTCCTTCAACCATCCTGCTGGCCCGACACTTCCCTCCTTTCACCTCGCGCATCTGCTTTCACTACATACAAGGCATTGTCACCCCGCCTTCTCCTCTAATAAAGCGCGACCCGACCATTCACTCCCCAATTCAGCCCCACGTATTACCGTTGTTCTGGTCCCCTGATTTGGCCAGGTCAACTGCATCACCTTCCTCCCGACAGGCGGAGCTGAGAATAAGCTCATAAGAGGGCAACCACCTTCCCCCGAAACAGCTCCTTCCTCTCACACCATACAACACGATTCATCGAGTACCTCTGCGAAGATGGCCGACGCAGTGGGTGGTGCCGCAAAGGTCAATGGACACCAGACCAGCGGCAGCTACTCTGCAAAATTCGACCTCCAGCCTCACTTTATCGGCGGTAACGAGCTTTCCCAGGCTCGCCCGAGCAAAGTAAAGGACTTTGTAGCGGCACATGATGGACACACTGTGATAACGAATGTGAGTGTCTGAGGTGAAGCAGACTCGGTGGTCTTGGCGGCAGCTGGAATGACGGGCTGACCTGTCCTAGGTCCTGATCGCCAACAACGGTATTGCAGCGGTCAAGGAGATCAGATCGGTGCGGAAATGGGCGTACGAGACCTTCGGCGACGAGCGGGCCATACAGTTTACTGTGATGGCCACACCGGACGATTTGGCGGCGAACGCGGACTATATTCGGCTGGCTGATCAGTATGTGGAGGTGCCTGGAGGCACGAATAACAACAACTACGCCAATGTGGAGCTGATTGTGGATGTTGCTGAGCGAATGGACGTCCATGCAGTGTGGGCAGGATGGTGAGTAGAGATGATCCCAACGAGAATTGACGTACGACAGCTGACAGCAGCACAGGGGACATGCATCCGAGAACCCAAAACTCCCCGAGTCACTTGCAGCATCACCGAAGAAGATTGTCTTCATCGGACCTCCAGGATCGGCTATGAGGTCGCTCGGTGACAAGATCTCATCTACAATCGTCGCACAACACGCCAAAGTACCTTGCATACCCTGGTCGGGTACTGGTGTTGACAAGGTCAAGGTCGGCCACGATGGCCTTGTCACTGTCGAGGACGATGTGTACGCCAAGGGCTGCGTGACCAACCCACAAGAAGGCCTCGAAGCCGCGCGGAAGATCGGCTTCCCAATCATGGTCAAGGCATCCGAAGGAGGTGGTGGCAAGGGTATTCGAAAAGTGGACACAGAAGAGCATTTCGAACGGCTATACAAGGAAGCCGCGAGCGAGATCCCAGGCTCGCCAATCTTCATCATGAAGCTGGCTGGCAGCGCTCGCCATCTGGAGGTCCAGCTTCTTGCTGATCAGTACGGAAACAACATCTCGCTTTTCGGCCGTGATTGCTCTGTCCAGCGGAGACATCAAAAGATTATCGAGGAGGCGCCAGTCACAATTGCGAGCCAGAAAATATTCCGACAGATGGAGAAGGCCGCTGTCTCTCTGGGACGGTTGGTTGGCTACGTGTCTGCCGGAACTGTCGAATACCTATACTCTCACGAAGACGACAAATTCTACTTCCTGGAACTGAATCCCCGTCTTCAGGTCGAGCACCCTACCACTGAGATGGTCTCGGGTGTCAATCTACCAGCAGCTCAATTGCAGGTTGCCATGGGTCTCCCTCTACACCGCATCCGTGACATTCGCTTGCTCTACGGTGCAGATCCACATCAACAATCCGAGATCGACTTTGGCTTCGAGAAGGAGGGCAGCGCTCTTCAGCAACGTCGACCACAACCAAAGGGCCACTGCACGGCCTGCCGAATTACATCCGAGGATCCTGGTGAGGGCTTCAAGCCTTCTTCTGGTACTATGCACGAACTGAACTTCCGATCAAGCTCGAACGTCTGGGGTTACTTCTCCGTCAGTGCAGCCTCATCGATTCACAACTTCGCAGATTCCCAATTCGGTCACATCTTCGCATACGGTGAGAGCCGACAAGCGTCGCGAAAGCACATGGTCGTGGCTTTAAAAGAGCTGAGCATTCGTGGAGACTTCAGGACAACTGTCGAGTACTTGATCAAGCTTTTGGAGACACCAGCTTTCGAGGACAACACCATCACCACCGCGTGGCTTGATGAGCTGATCAGCAAGAAGCTGACTGCCGAGCGACCGGATCCAACGGTCGCCGTCATTTGCGGTGCGGTTACTAAAGCACACCTGGCTAGTGAGGCATGCATGACACAGTACCGCGTGGGTCTCGAGAAGGGTCAAGTACCTAGCAAGGACATCCTCAGGACTGTCTTCCCGATCGAGTTCATATACGACGGGTACAAGTACAAGTTCACCGCCACTCGCTCCAGCGCCGACAGCTATACGCTTTTCATCAATGGCAGCAAGGCTAACGTCGGCATCCGAGCGCTGGCGGACGGCGGTCTGCTTGTTCTCCTAGGTGGACGATCGCACAACGTCTACTGGAAGGAGGAAGTCGGTGCCGTGCGCATGTCCGTGGACAGCAAGACTTGCATGCTTGAGGAGGAGAGCGATCCAACCCAATTGCGCACCATCTCTCCCGGCAAGCTGGTCCGATACACCGTGGAGAACGGCGAGCACGTTACTAAGGGCCAAGCGTTCGCCGAGGTCGAGGTGATGAAGATGTTCATGCCTCTAATCGCTGAAGAGGATGGTATTGTCAACCTCATCAAGCAACCTGGCGCGACTCTTGCGGCTGGTGACATACTCGGCATACTGGCTCTCGATGATCCTTCTAAGGTCAAGTCCGCTCAGCCTTTCCTCAGCAAGCTCAAAGACTTTGGTAACCCCGTCGTGCCTGGAACCAAAGCTCCTCAGCGCTTTTCGCACCTGTTCCAGACTCTGCAACATATCTTGGAGGGCTACGATAACCAAGTCATCATGAAGCAGACGGTCAAGGAGCTGATAGCTGTCGTCCGGGATCCCGAGCTTCCATATGGTGAGTGGATCGCTCAAGCCTCCGCTCTGCACGCACGCATGCCACAGAAGCTGGACTCGATCTTCGAAGATCTCGTCAAGCGTGGGCACAGCCGTCAATCGGAGTTCCCGGCCAAGCAGTTGCAGCGAGCTTTCGAACGCTTCTTGCAGGAGAATGTCTCCGCTGGTGACGCCTCTATGTTACGCACCACTCTCCAGCCTCTTACCGACATCGTCGAGAAGTACCAGAACGGGTTGAAGGCCAACGAGTTCCAGACTTTCATCGCCCTATTCCAGCAGTACCTGGATGTCGAGAGCATATTCTCCGCCCGCCAAAACCGCGACGAAGAAGTCATCTTGCAACTCCGTGACCAGAACAAGGACAAGGTCACCGGCGTTGTGCAGACCGTTCTGTCGCATACTCGCTCTAGCGCGAAGAACAACCTCATGGTCGAGGTCCTCCAGAACTATAGGCCTAACCAACCTGGCGTTGGACCCGTTGCAGACTACTTTAAGCCATCTCTACAAAAGCTTGCCGACCTCGAAGGACGATCAACGGCGAAGGTCTCTCTTAAGGCACGCGAGCTTCTCATCCAGTGCGCCATGCCGTCTCTAGAGGAGCGCACATCCCAGATGGAGCACATCCTGCGTTCCGCTGTCCTGGAGTCTCGCTACGGCGAGAGTGGCTGGGACCACAGAGAGCCTGACTACAATATCATCAAGGACGTGGTCGATTCTAAGCACACCGTTTTCGATGTGCTTCCACAATTCTTCGTTCACAAGGACCCGTGGGTTTCACTGGCCGCGCTCGAAGTCTACACCCGCCGCGCGTACAAGGCCTACAAGCTCAAGACGATCGACTATGTCGCCAACGGTGAGGCGCCTTACGTGCTTGCCTGGGAATTCGCTCTCCGGAAAGTAGGCGAGGCCGAGTTTGGTCTACCCATCGAATCTGGCCACCCATCTGCACCAGGCACCCCTGCCGAGGGTTTCTCGAAGGTACACTCTGTTAGTGACATGAGCTACCTTTCGAGACATGCCGGTGGTGGCGAGCCTAATCGACGTGGTGCTGTGGTTCCAGTGGCGTATATCGATGAGGTCGATGAGCATATCATGAAGGCGCTCGAGACCTTCCCAGTTGCCGACCAGAACGGACATGTCAAAGGCAGCTTGACACTGTCTAGCGACTCGGCGAGGAGGCGGACACCAGGAAACTCGGTCCCTAAGCCAGGGCACGATGATGAACTGACCGCAGTCTGCAACATCGCCATTTGCGACGCTGAGAGCTTCGACGATAAGGAGATCCTCACCCGTTTGCGGCCCATCGTAGAAGAGTACAAGGACGAACTCCTGGCTCGCCGCGTAAGACGTCTGACTTTCATTTGTGGACACAAGGATGGAACATACCCTGCATACTTCACCTTCCGTGGACCGAAGTACGACGAAGACATCAGCATCCGTCATATCGAGCCCGCCTTGGCCTTCCAACTGGAGCTTGGACGTCTAGCGAAGTTCAACATTAAGCCCGTCTTCACAGAGAACAGGAACATCCACATGTACGAGGCCATTGGCAAGAATGCCGATAATGATAAGCGCTACTTCACGCGCGCTGCTGTCCGGACCAGCCAGCTTCGGGACACCAACATGCCAACGGCAGAGTACGTTATCTCAGAGGCCGACAAGCTCATGAGCGATATCTTAGACGCACTCGAGATCGGTGGCAACAACAATTCGGATATGAACCATATCTTCATCAACTTCTCCACCGTGTTCCCTCTGGAGACGAACGAAGTTCAGGAGGCACTTGCTGGGTTCTTGGATCGCTTCGGTCGCCGTGCGTGGAGGCTCCGAGTGACCGGTGCTGAGATCCGAATTGTTTGCACCGACAAGAACACTGGGAACCCAGTGCCGTTGCGTGTCATCATCACTAACACTTCTGGTTACATTGCTGAGGTCGAGCTCTACGAAGAGCGCAAGTCTGATAAGGGCAATGAATGGCTGTTCCACAGCATTGGCGGCACTACCAAGATCGGCTCCATGCACTTGCGTCCTGTCAGCACACCGTACGAGACCAAGGGTGCTTTGCAGCCCAAGCGTTACAAGGCTCACATTATGGGCACTCAGTACGTCTACGACTTCCCAGAGCTCTTTAGACAGGCCACCGAGAATAGCTGGAATGCGGTCGCGTCGCAACACCCCACGCTAAAGGAGAAGCAGCCAGTCAAGGGCGACTGTATAGAATACAGCGAGCTTGTGCTGGACGACTCGGACAACTTGCAGGAGGTCAATCGCGAACCCGGTACCAATAACATTGGTATGGTAGGCTGGATTGTCACCGCTAAGACGCCCGAGTACCCACGCGGCCGCCGCTTCATCATCATCGCCAACGACATCACCTTCAAGATTGGTAGCTTCGGTCCGCTGGAAGATAAGTTCTTCCACAAGTGCTCAGAGCTTGCTCGCAAGCTGGGCATTCCACGGATCTATCTGTCTGCCAACTCTGGCGCCCGTATCGGCATGGCTGATGAGCTCATCCCTCACTTCTCTGTTGCGTGGAAAGATCCGAAGAAGCCGGAAGCTGGGTTCGAGTACCTCTATCTCACGCCAGAGAAGAAGGCTCGCTTCGAGGACGGTGCGCTCAAGCACGTTATCACCAAGGAGGTCAAGGTTGGCGGCGAGGTTCGCCATGTCCTTACCACTATCATTGGTGCTGAAGACGGTCTTGGTGTTGAGTGTTTGAAGGGCTCGGGTCTCATCGCTGGTGAGACTTCACGTGCGTACGACGACATCTTCACAATCACGCTCGTCACTTGCCGCTCGGTCGGTATCGGTGCCTACCTGGTACGCCTTGGCCAGCGTGCTATCCAGATCGAGGGTCAGCCGATCATCCTCACTGGTGCGCCTGCTATCAACAAGCTTCTCGGACGCGAAGTTTACACTTCCAACTTGCAGCTTGGTGGCACGCAAATCATGTACAAGAACGGTGTGTCCCACATGACTGCTGATG
The DNA here is from genome assembly GCA_033117895.1 of Extremus antarcticus. Taxonomy (NCBI): domain Eukaryota; kingdom Fungi; phylum Ascomycota; class Dothideomycetes; order Mycosphaerellales; family Extremaceae; genus Extremus; species Extremus antarcticus. The sequence goes on from JAWDJX010000030.1 coordinate 80,026, forward strand.
ACGACTTCGCTGGTGTGTCCAAGATCGTCAAGTGGATGTCGTTTGTGCCCGACAAGAAGAACAACCCGGTGCCCATCTCGCCATCGTCGGATTCGTGGGATCGCGATATCACTTTCTTCCCGCCACAGAAGGCTACTTACGACGTGCGCCACCTCATTGCTGGTCAACAGACCGATGATGGCTTCTTGCACGGTCTCTTCGACAAGGGCTCTTTCGAGGAAGCACTTGCCGGCTGGGCTCGCACCACGGTCATCGGTCGCGCTCGTCTAGGCGGCATTCCAGTCGGTGTTATTGGTGTAGAGACTCGCTCGGTCGAGAACGTCACGCCAGCTGATCCAGCAAATCCTGACTCGATTGAGCAAGTCACCAACGAGGCTGGTGGCGTGTGGTACCCCAACAGCGCTTTCAAGACTGCGCAGGCACTCCGCGACTTCAACAATGGCGAGCAGCTTCCGCTCATGATCCTCGCGAACTGGAGAGGTTTCTCGGGCGGGCAGCGTGACATGTACAACGAAGTGCTGAAGTATGGCTCGTATATCGTCGACGCTCTTGTCAAGTACGAGCAGCCGATCTTCGTCTACATCCCGCCGCATGGTGAGCTGCGTGGTGGTTCATGGGTAAGTCTTGCTCTACTATATGTGGAATGGAATACATGCTAATAGTGTTTAGGTCGTCGTGGATCCAACCATCAACCCACAAATGATGGAGATGTATGCCGACGAAGACTCTCGCGGCGGTGTCCTCGAACCAGAAGGTATCGTCGGCATCAAGTACAAGAAGGACCGCCAGCTCGAGACCATGGCTCGCCTCGACCCTGCCTACGGCGACCTCAAGCGCCAGTCTATGGAGAAGGATCTGACTGCCGAGCAACAGAACGAGATTAAGGCCCTGATGACTGAGCGCGAGGATCGCCTACTTCCAGTCTACCTGCAAATCGCCCTGCAATACTCTGATCTCCACGATCGAGCCGGTCGCATGAAGGCGAAGGACGTCATTCGCATGCCACTGCAGTGGACCAACGCACGGCGCTTCTTCTACTGGCGTCTCCGTCGCCGTTTGAACGAGGAGTACGTGCTCAAGCGCATGGCGGCGTCTCAGAGCAAGGAGCTCGTGTCTCGCGCTGCCAACCTCCGGACTTTGGAGGCGTGGTCCGCGGTACCGAACTTCGACACTGATGACACGAAGGTGGCTATGTGGTATGAGGACAACCGGAAGATGATTTCGGACAAGATTGAGGCGTTGAAGGCCGAGACTGTGGCGTACGATGTTGCGGCGCTGTTGCGAGGAAACAAGACCGGTGGATTGAAGGGTGTGGCACAGGTGCTGAGCATGCTGCCGGTGGATGAGAAGGAGGAGGTGCTTAAGTGGCTTGCTAAGCAGTAGTGGCAGAGAACATGTGGACTTAGCGGAAAGACATCGGCGTTGGGAGTGGCTTGGCAGGATGTTTTTATATAGAATGAGTGCATGTTATGTGACTATCTGTCAGTGAGTGTCTTTCATTGTGTCCTCTCACGCCGGTGCTGTAAGCTCGATCTTCGATACAGCGATGAGGTGAAGTTGCAGCAAGTGTCAGCAACTCCCTCACAATCTTCAGCATGATTTCCTCTCCTTCCTCGCTTCTGCTGCAAGAAAAAAACTCACATATACTCGCAGCTTTGTCACCAGCTTCATTGATAACCACTGGCACTCATTTCTCGGATACAATGACGGCCACTGAACCAAATGACAGCAATGTGCCGCAACATATGACCCAAGGACTGCAGAAGTGAATCGACCGCCCACTTCCACTCTCTCCTGCGGGCTCGCTCTGACCGATGTTTGCAATAGCGCCTTCGCAAACGCAAAGTACTCGGACTTTGCAGTACAGTGTGGCGAGCGCGAATGAAGGGTGCACAAGCTTATCATATGCTCGCAATCGGAGTTCTTTGAGAAAGCGTGTAATGCAGACTTCGAGGTAGCTATCGCCCTTCTCTTCACAAGAAGATGAATGGTGGGCCTAACAGACTCGCAGGAGGCAAAGTCGGGAAAGGTTGTCTTGAAGGAGGATGATCCACATGTCGTCGCAGCAATGCTTCACTATCTCTACCACTTAGACTACGTGGATGAGGGATATGGCGACTGGGCTCCGATGATCCTCGACTATAAGCTCTACGTGATGGCGGACAAATACCAAATCGAGGCGCTGCAGGCCCTAGCAAAAGACAAGTTCCTCAAGCGAGTGGCTTCTCAATGGCGGCCGCCTTCTCCGAGATAGTCACGCTGGCATACGATTCGGTGGACGAGCCCACCGACGCGATCCGAAACATCATCTCTGGGTCGGTACAGGAACACGCCACCGAGCTCTTCAACGGAGAGGAACACACCGGGTTTCGAGAGGCTGCGATCAATGCGCCCCAGTTGCTGCTCGAACACGCAAAGAAGGCGGCAGCGAGTACACAGGACGGTGCTACGCCTACGCCCGCAAACGTTCAGTGGTACAAGTGTCCAGGACCGTACTGTAAGCAGTACAGTGTCGTGTTCTCGGTGAGCAAGGAGACCAAGCCAGACTTCAAGATCTCTTGTCCATTGAGGTGTACTTATAACAAGAAGATGGAGTTTTGGGAGAAACAGAAGGCTTGAGGGACTCTGTATGTGGCAGCAGACTGGAACTCCTGGGGGATCTCCATTTTAGGCACACTCCTGCTGCAGCATGTGTAGGAATGAGAGGGTGCGTGTATCGCAGCTTGGAAGGAGTGTACAGTATACGAAGAACATCAATACGGATAATATCCACCGTCAACCGCTATAACCTTGTTGGTAACGTAGCCCGTCTTCGACATCCACAATACCGTGTCCGCAACCTCCTCTGGCCGTCCTAGTCGTCCCACAGGTATTCCTGATTGCACCATGTTAGCTGTACCATCTCCCGAAAAGTTCTAAAATCTGAGAATCCCAACTCACTCGATGCAACCTTCTGCAGCAGCTCCTCATCCTCAGAGCTCCCCATCATGTTCGTGTCCCCGATTAGCGCTGGAGCCACTCCGTTGACGGTGATCCCCTTCTTGGCGACATTGCCAGCCAGCCAGTGAATGAAACCATGCTGTGCGCTCTTAGAACTAGCATAATGCGGACCAACAACACCACCCGTGAAAGCCGCCACAGAAGAATCAAAGATGATCCTACCCCAGTTCTGAGCCTCCATATGTGGCAAGCAGAGCTGAGTGAGCAGGATCCCAGACCCAGTGTTGATTCGCCACGTCTTCTCGATTGCATCTATGGGCACCTCGGCGAGGTTTTGTACAGAATTGTAACCGGCGTTCGATCCTGCGTTGTTGAACAGTATATCCGGGTGTCCTAACTTGTCCACGACAAGCTTATGGAGCTCACGGACTCTGTCGTAGTCTGTCAAATCGCCCTGGACGAAGACTATCCGGATGAAAGCATTGCGAGCAATTTTTCGCATCTTTGATTCGAGCTCGTCCCGGGTGGCTTGGTCGGCGTTATTGTAATGTAGTGCTAGATCGTAGCCACCCTCCTTCGCGAAGACAATGGCGGTGGCTTTGCCTATACCACCAGTAGCTCCGGTGATGAAGACAATCTTGGTTCCGTCGTCAGTAGGCATGTTTAAGGCTGTTTCTTTCAATAGCTATCAAGCTTTATGGCAAGTGTTGTCGTCCGGGGAGTTGTGATCCCAAGTAAGCCTCGAGTCTCTCAAGCTACGCATTGCATTAAAAATGTTCAGAGTGCTCGGAATACGTGCAGAGGGGATTGTTTAGGAGCAGCTAACATGGGTTGAATTGTTTCGAATCCTGTGTGTGGTTGAGCTTAGTAGAGGCAGGTTTACGCTCCTCGATGGTGCGTCGGAGCTGGTTTTGCAATGTTCTCGTGCTCAACGACGCCGCGAAGTTTAGTATTGAGCGATTCGCCACAACAACGAGAACTGCAAATCTGCTCGGCAGGACGTTGAGTCGGATCACATGACCGTCAAAAGCCAGGCGCGCCGTAAGGCGCGTCCCTGCCGCTGCGAACATCCACTAGCGTTAGCTTGTTCCCGTCAATCACGGCCTGTGCAGTGCAGTGCAGTGTACAGTGAGAGTTGTTGGGGTATTGAAATATTGGACTTGATGAAGAGATTGCCTGTATACGCACGAGTATATACGAGCACACGGACGCCGTACCTGTTGCCTGTACCTTATGCCAATGCTTTTCGTGTTACCAAACTTCCAAATCGTGAATGCGTTGGGTATCATGCAATCGACCAAAGCAATCGCTGAACGCCTGTCCTTCATCACCCTGACCATAGGTCAGCAGCTCGCCAGCATTTCCACAGCTCGTCACTCACTCGCCAGATCAAAGTCATCTGGATTTTACGCCGCAGCGTTCATGCCGGTCGTCACTGCCGTATCCTTAGCCGGCCCGTTCGGCCTCTTCTCCGGCTCCTGCACAGCAACGCCTTGCTCCCTCGCATGTTCCGTCAAGTCCTTCAGCGCGGTCAACATCTTCTCCCTGACCTCCTGAAGCAAGGCATCCACGTCGTCCTTCGTCTTGCCCTTCGTACTGACAGGCTCTAGTACTCGTGCCGGGATTGTGCCAGCTCTGAAGATCTTCTGCTTGACGTTCAAGACGTTGCTGTAGTTCGCCACGACCACCGGTATGATGGGGACCTGTGCTTGGATCGCCAGATGGAATGCGCCTTTCTTGAAGGCCAACATATCAGGGTAGTCGTAGTATGACCGAGTGCCTTCCGGGAAGATGTAGACGGACTGCTTGTTTGAGTGCATCTGCTCTGCTGCCGCATCGAAGGCCGCGAAGGCTTGTTCGCGTGATTTGCGTTCGATGAAGACCGTCTTGCTTAAGGCCACTGTGATAGCGTTAGCTATACTCTTGTTTGTATCGACGAGAAGCTGCATCACACGTACTGAACCACCCAAGGACCGGTACTTTCTTCAAACTCGCCTTCGCGCTCACTGAGCAATACTTAGGAAACAGGTGTCCCAGGAAAGCCACGTCTAGCTCCGTCTGATGATTTCCAACGAATACAGCAGGCCTTGTGGTGTTCCTCCAGTCCTTCTCATCCTCGATCTCGAACCACACTCCAGTGGAGAATAGCATAGTCCATTTGAACGCCCGCGCCGTGGTCCATTGCCCGAGCCCACCGTAGCCAAACACGTTCAGGATTGCCGATGCTATTGTTCCATAGATCGCGCAGAGAATTAGAGCGAGGAAGGAGGCGAGGGCCCGGCCGTAGTATTCGAGTAGGCGGTTCCCGCTCGTGTTTCCCAGTGTGACCAGGATTTGAGAGGTGCCGAAGAGGGCGAGCGGTGTGATGATCAGGGTGAAGAGGATTGGGTGCATTCTGACGACTCTTGTTAGCTTCGAGGCATCAGACACTCTTTTGCTATACGGTCAAATTGGCGACAGGCTTGGACGGTGTGTTGTATGGATGAAGGAAGAGTGGTCTCGAACACAAAAGTGTGTTCAGAATTCGCGGGGTGGTGATGCAGGTCCAACCTGGCGGATGGAGTGGGGCGATCACATGCCATTAAAAGGAATAACTTCCGTAGTAGACGGGTCATTCACGACAGTGCGACGACATCCTGGTATTTGGGAATGGCTACAGATTGTCTACAGGACGGATCTTACTTCGAAAGTTGAAGCTCAAAGGCGAAGTCCGAGGGTAAACTTGCATGTAGCAAGCTAAAGTGTTGTTGTCACATGTCATCTAGTTCCAAATTCTTTATTGAAAGCCCTTCCGATCACCATCCTCCTCACCTCACTCGTTCCCGCACCTATCTCATACAGCTTAGCATCTCTCATAATCCTCCCCGCCGCCATCTCATTCATATACCCCATACCGCCAAGACATTGAATTGCATCGAGACCGCATTCTGTAGCCCGCTCTGCCGCGTACAAGATCGCCCCAGCACAATCCTGCGTCCGAATCTCGGGATCCTCATAGCTCTCATCAATCGCGCGCGCAATGCTGTACGTGAACGCAGAGCTGGCGCGGTACTTGGTGTACATGTCTGCTAGCTTACCTTGGATGAACTGGTTATGGGCCAGTGGTGCGCCAAACTGCTTCCGCTCGTGGACGTATGGAAGAGTAACGTCCAGCGCTGCCTTCATCAGGCCTAGCGAGCCGGCGGACAGAACTAATCGCTCAAGATCGAGGCCTTCCATGAGCACGCGTACGCCTTTACCAACGCCACCAAGGATGTTGGAAGTAGGGACGAAAACGTTGTCGAAAAGAAGCTCGCCAGTGTTGCTGCCACGCATGCCGAGCTTGTCGAGCTTGCGGGCACAGCTGAAGCCCTTGGTCGAAGTGTCCACGATGAAGGCGGTCATGCCTTTGCTGCCGGCGTCCGGGTCAGTTTTGGCGTAGACGATGATATAATGTGCATCTGGACCATTGGTGATCCACATCTTGTGGCCATTCAAGAGGTAGCCACCATCGCTCTCCTTGGCAGTGGTCTTCATCGAAACCACATCCGATCCAGCGTTGTGCTCGCTCATTGCTAGAGCCCCAATCTTCTCGCCGCTCGTGAGACCGGGCAAGAACTGGCGTTTCTGCTCATCTGTTCCGTTGAGTTGCAGTTGATTAACACAAAGTTGACTGTGCGCTGCATAGCTCAGACCAATGCTGCCACTCGCCCTGCTCAGCTCTTCCAACACCACGCAATGCGCCTGGTAGCCCATCCCTAGTCCGCCATAATCTTCGTCTGCTGTCAGGCCTAGAAACCCTGCCTCGCCCAGCTTCTGCCACATTGAGTTCGGAAACTCATTATTATGATCTGTCGACTGCGCGACTTCGTAAGTGATTTCTCTTCGAGCGAACTCTATCGTCCGTTCTCGTAGCTCCTCCAAGTCATCGTTCGTTGGTGGTGTGAAATCTTTCGGATGTTTCGTTGATGCTGCTCGTCGTTGTCGCTGGACAGCTACGAACGCTGCTCGGGGGACTCTTTGTAAGGGTGTCCGGGTACTTTGCAGCAGCGCTGCCGCTCGACAGGGTGATATAGGAGGCATTGTGGTGTCTGCTCAACATTGAAGACCCGGGGGCGCTGGATGGTTTTGTTGGGTGACGTTTCTGGGGACGGCTACTCGCGGCTGAAGGAGACCGGGGGCCAGAAACGTTGATGAGGAACGATGCTGTAAACAACTTGAACAAGCATCACTTCATGGAAGAAAGAATGTGAAGGTATCTTGAATGGCGTCGTATACTCCCGTACGCGCCTTCGCGCGTTCGCTACACCACCTCCCACGACGGCGACTACAGGCTCCACAACAATGCCTTGCGCAGCGAAGACGAGCAGCAACATACACGAGTCCGCACCAAGCAGCTCAGATCTCGATCATACAGACTGCGGTTGATCCCAATAGCGACAGGTATCGCGACAATGCGGCCTCGATGCGTGAACTTACACAACGGCTCACGACGCTCCATGCCGAAGCTGCGAAGGGAGGGACAGACAAGGCGAGACAGAAGCATGTCGATCGTGGAAAGATGCTGGTCAGAGATCGTGTAACAGCGTTGGTCGATTCAGGTACGAGCTTCTTGGAGCTTAGCGCGTTGGCAGGGCATGCGCTGTATCCGGGCGAGGACGTTCCCGGCGGTGGTATGCTTACGGGCATCGGGACGATTGAGGGAGTGATGTGTATGATCATTGCGAACGATAGCACGTATGCCTGTCCAAGCATGCCAAGAAGAGTACAAGACGGTACTGACGAGTCTAGAGTGTCAAGGGCGGCTCATACTACCCCATAACCATTCGCAAACACACCCGAGCACAGGAGATCGCTCAGCAGAACCGATTACCCTGCATATATCTCGTGGACTCGGGTGGAGCTAATCTACCTCACCAAAAGGACGTCTTCCCGGACCGCGACCATTTCGGACGGCTGTTCTACAACCAAGCCCGGATGAGCAGCGTGGGTATCCCACAAATCAGCGTTGTGATGGGCTCGTGCACCGCTGGTGGTGCCTATGTACCTAGCATGAGTGACGAGTCCATCATTGTCGATAAGCAAGGTACTGTCTTCCTCGCCGGCCCGCCTCTTGTCAAAGCCGCAACAGGTGAAGAAGTCAGCGCCGAAGATCTCGGAGGCGGCAGATTGCACTCTGAGATCAGCGGCGTGACTGACTACCTTGCTGTCGACGACGCTCATGCACTTGTTCTCGCACGCCGCTGCATCAGCAACCTCAACTATCCCACAGCACCCAATTCGGATATCCGTCCCAACTGGTCAGAACCAATCTACGACCCAGAAGAACTCGGCGGCATTGTAGGGACGAATCTCAAACAGGCCATCCCCATGCACGAAGTCATCGTCCGCATAGTCGACGACTCGCACTTCTCCGAGTTCAAGCCATCCTACGGCAGCACGCTGATCACCGGCTTCGCCACCATCTACGGTCACCCGGTCGGCATCATCGCGAACAACGGCATCTTGTTCTCCGAAAGCAGTCTGAAGGGAGCGCACTTCATCGAACTCTGCTGCCAGCGCAACATTCCACTCATCTTTCTGCAGAATATCAGCGGCTTCATGGTCGGGCAAGACGCAGAGAAAGGCGGTATAGCCAAGAACGGTGCCAAACTTGTAACTGCTGTTGCTTGCGCCGACGTGCCAAAATTCACTGTCATCGTTGGCTCCTCCGCCGGTGCCGGGAACTATGGCATGTGCGGGCGTGCCTACTCACCACGATTCTTGTGGACGTGGCCGAGCGCGAAGACGTCAGTGATGGGACCTGAGCAATTGACATCTGTAATGGAGGCGGTTGGGAAGAAGGTAGACACGGGATTGAGGGATCGAATAGAAAGGGAGAGCGAAGCATTGTTCTCGACAGCGAGATTGTGGGATGATGGCATCATTCCGCCCAGTCATACAAGGAGAGTGCTCGGGATGGGATTGCAGGCGGCAATGGGAGGGAGTGTGGAGAAGAAGGAGACCAAATTTGGGGTATTCAGGATGTAGAGATCGGAAGAAAGATGTTGACCACTTCGTTGTCGTTCCGCATACCCTGCCAATGCTGTCCGTCAGATGGTTTGTGGTTGGTTGTGCTAATGGAGAAGCTAACGGGTGGCCTGTTAAAGCGTGTGAAACCATCCCTAGTGTGAACGTAGCGCTGGGAACTGCTTTGGTGATGAGTAATACCGGTAGCGATGTCCCAAGTACGACTACCTCATGCGAGGTCGTAAGACAACACCGAAACTCACGGCCGTACGCGATTCGATCATGTCGTGTTACAGCCACGCTGCACGCGTGGACTGATCAGATTAATGGTGGTGCTATCCCGCTATCCGTTGTCACCGCTGATCTCGCGGATGCCTTCGACGATGAACCTTTCGTGATACTCCGCAGAATGCTCGAACCAAGGAGCGCGGCACGTTTTCCGATCTTCGTGACGCATCTTATCTGCCACGTAACGGCTCACGAGGCATTGTGGATGGTTCAAGCTCCGGTGAGCCTGAGGTCTAGAAGGATTCCCATCCCTGCAGCCTTACGATCGTCCGGCCAATTGAACATTCACTTCATCGTGCCGGTCTCCGCTTTGTGCGTTAGCGCACTTGGCCAAAACGAGCTGACCGACACATTGGAGTCTAAGCCAATAAGCACCTCAGCTTCTTGATTGAAGATGCATGTGCGAGGCGGACTGTCCGCTGCCTCGAATGCGTTTCGGACACCGGCATGCAGTCCCCTTGGCCGGGTGGTCATGAGGTGGGTACACGTGGTCGGAGGATGGCATGATGAGGATGCATAAAGGTATAGACCATTTCCCCCAGCTGAACATTCTCATTCGTCAAGCAACAACAGTCATACCTTAAGTCTCTTGCTGAGCAATCGAGACCACCACTCCCAGTCAAGGTTCAACATCAGCCAGGACAACACACTCGTCAGAAGGGAATCGGAATACCGCTGGAAGCCATTCACGACAGCAGCCAGCAGCAACGATAGAGTGATCCACGACTCTCAGCATCCAGAGGAACATGCCTCAACAAACTCTCTCCAACCAGGGTGTCGACATCAAATGGGCCAACGAAGTGGAGCGCAAGCAGTCCCCCACCGCGGACAAGGGCTCACCAACGGCTTCTACTCCTAAGCCCCCAACCAAGCGGAACAGCAGCTCTTTCTCGGACTGCGGTAGACACAGCAATGAATGGCTGTTCCGTGGCATCTCGGTGCGGGAAGCGGCAAAGGGTCTTCTCAAGCGGAGGGACTCATGAAGGGATGATCACCGACCTAGGAGTGTGATGATGGTTTCAGGCGCCGAATTCGCCTTCTCAACCGCCAATCGTCGAGTCGAGAAAACGCTTACCAGAAATTGGGAGAGACGGAGCATTTGCTGCGAAGTCGCAAGGTTGGGCCAGCAGCACCAACGAAGTCCCCAACGATACAGAGACTCGCGAAGAATATTCTCGCATGAACACCGACAGCACAGTTGGTACGATCTATACGGACAGAGTCATGATCGCACCCAACAAATGTGCAATGCTGGAATGGTATGCACAGGTATGGAAAGGGACGAAGTAGGACGAATGAGGAAGATTTGCGGTAATTCTCAGACTTTGTAGTCGTAGATTTGAGACTAGGCTCCTATCGCACTTTCCTGCTTCAACGAACCAATCAAATCCTTTTCACATGTCAAGTCAGTGGATATTTTCTCAGACTCACGTTCACCAACAGCTCGTATAAGGCAAGACGAGTGCGACCTGGTGTGCAAAGCAGAGCCATCGTTCTCTTTAGATTCCAGTACCAGCTTTTCAGCATGGCGTCGAACAACGATGTCTTCCAGAAGTAAGTCGGGATTGTCCAGCAATATTCTGGGTGGGAGAACTTCATGTCTAACCACGCAACAGCCCGCTCAACTCGAGGTACTGCTCAATTGAGATGAAGTATCTGTTCTCACCGAGGAATCGATTCAGCACATGGCGGCAGCTTTGGGTCTATTTAGCAGAATCCGAGCGTAGCCTTGGTATCGACGTTTCCGATGTGGGCCTCGCACAGATGAAGGAGCACATACGCATCGAAGACGACGAATTCGAAACAGCTGCGATAGAGGAGAAGCGCAGACGGCACGACGTCATGGCTCATGTCCATACGTATGGTTTGAAGGCTCCAGCAGCCGCTGGCAAGATCCACTTCGGAGCAACATCCTGGTATGCACTCTCGTCGATATTTTCCACCGACCTGCGCTATAGCTGACCTGCGAGCAGTTACGTGACGGACAATGCGGATCTTGTATATTTCCCAACCACTTCCTGTCTTGTCGTAGGACAAGCTGACATCGTTCTTCAGATCTTCCTCAGAGATGCGCTCAACTTGATTCTTCCTAAGCTTGCTGGTGTTGTCCAACGGCTTAGCAAGTTTGCAATAGCTTATCGCGACCTACCGTGCCTGGGATACACCCACGGGCAACCAGCGCAGCTCGTCACTGTTGGCAAGCGAGCCAGCCTCTGGATAACCGATCTTCTTGATGATCTTCACAACCTCGAGTATGTGCGAGAGAGGCTCCTGTCCAAGTTCCGTGGAGTCAAGGGTGCCACAGGAACACAAGCAAGCTTTCTCGAAATCTTCAAAGGTGACCATGATAAAGTGAAAAGTCTCGACAAGCTCGTCACCGAAGCGGCTGGCTTTCACGCTGCCGAGATCTCGACATCGCAGACATACTCTCGCAAAATCGACACGGATGTCGTCCATGCTCTCTCGTCGTTCGGTAGCACCTGCGAACGCACCGGTGGTGATATACGGCATCTAGCCATGTTCAAGGAGCTCGAGGAGCCCTTCGAAGCCGACCAGATAGGGTCCTCAGCAATGGCGTACAAGCGCAACCCAATGCGCTCCGAGAGGCTGTGTTCATTGGGCAGAAAACTGCGCAACTTCAGCGCCGACGCGGAGCAGACGTATGCCTCCCAGTGGCTGGAACGCAGTCTTGACGATTCAGCTATCCGACGCATTGTTTTGCCTGAATCATTTCTCTGTGCGGACGCCTGCTTGATACTACTGAACAATGTTTCATCCGGCATGGTAGTCAACAAGGCGGTGATACAGCACAGAATCGACCAGGAATTGCCTTTCATGGCGACCGAGAATGTGATCATGGCTATGGGCGAACTGGTAAGACAGTCGAACCACTACCTTTGTGTAGCTATCTTCGTGGCTAACTTTATTGGCAGGGCTATTCAAGGCAAGAAGTGCACGAGGAGATCCGGTATGCCCGAGACCCAACGTTCATCTTACTTCGATGTCACTAACTTTCTCAGCGTCCTTTCTCACCAAGCTGGTGCAGTTGTGAAGCAAGAAGGCAAACCAAACGACCTCCTAGACCGCATCAGGGCTACAAAATACTTTCAGCCCATCATACCAGAGTTGCAGGCACTCATTGACCCAGCAGCTTTCACGGGCAGATCTGCGCAGATTGTACAGGAACTCGTGGAAACGAAGGTCGCGGCCGCGCTCGAGAAATATGCTGGAGTGCTAGCAAGTGTCAAGGATGCCGAATTGAATGTGTAGAGCACAGAAGAGAGCCGGAGGAGTGTCAGATTGCGTATCAGTTGACTGTGGGGGCGATGCAAGTTCGGAAAAGGTTCTGCTCGGGCTATTGGCTTGTTGTGTCTTCTTCAGTAACGGAACAAAGGGGTAGGGTCAAGTCACTGACTGACAATTCCGGTACCTTCAGTGTGATGTTGGAAAATGTCTTGCTCGGACCAGTGGCTTGTGGTGCATCTTGAGCATCTGGCGCTCACTGGATGTCTCGAAACGTATCTAGAATAGATAACCCAGCGTATGCCTGTACCAATAGTTGGCACCACTGGCCTTCTCGTTCCGCTCTTTCTCAAGCCATTCCTGCTCATCGGCATCGATAACGTCCTTGCCAGTAAACAGATCTGCCTCGTGCGGCTTCAGACCCTTCGTCTTCTTGACAAACTTGTAGCCGAATATCATGATGAGATACAGCGGAATGCCCAGGTAACCAGTCTGTAGGTCACGTTAGTGTATTAGTCCGACGAGGACGGGGGTGTGTTGCTCACGATGAAATTCTTGTAATCGAAGTTGCCGTAGTCTTCGTCGTACGTGAAGACAGCGAAGTTCTTCGTTAGAGCGATCAAGCAGCAGAAGCCTAGCGCAACGTACGTTCCCCAGAGTCCGAACGGAGACTTGTAGCGCAATGACTCCTCCGGTACACCCTGTGCCTTGCGTGCTTTGACGAAGTAAACGTGCGAGACCAATATCGAGATCCAGGTCAGGAGACCGAAGATAGAAACGAGGTTGACGAAGTAGCCAAAGACATCCGCGGCATTCTCAGCAACATTGAGATAGGCGATACAAGCAATGAGCGCCGAGAGTCCAAGAGAGTAGTAGGGCACGCCTCGTTTGTCGGTGATGGCAAGGAAAGAGGGGGCTTGATGCTTTAGCGCGAGACCATGAATGGTACGGGAAGCAATGTATAGATCGCTGTTCGCGGCACTGAAGACGAAGATGAGGATGCATCCATTCAAGAAACCCGGGAGGGTTTTGATGCCAGCGATTTGAATAGCCACCACGAAAGGAGAGGCGGCTGCGGAGGTGCTGGCGTTCGTCGCGAAAACTAGAAGTTTGCTGTCGTACGGCACAATCATGCAAAGCAGGAACACGAGTACGATGTAGAAGACCAAGATTCGCCAGAAAGTCAGCTTGATGGCTCGCGGGATGTTTCGTCTTGGGTTTTCAGCCTCTCCGACTGTCACGCCGACAAGTTCGGTGCCCAGATAGGCAAAGACGGCATTCGTAAAGCTGTACCAGAACGCAGTGAAACGGCCTGTAGCTCCGTCGCCCTTGTACGTGTTGAAAGCGCCTGGATTGTTGTAGTATTTAAATCCAGTTGCTGGAGACCCTGGGACCCCTCCAGTTGCGATGATGAGCGACAGGAGAATGAGACCGAGGATGGTCAGCACCTTGATCGACGACAGCCAGAACTCGATCTCGCCGAAGAACCTGATGCCCAAATAATTGATTGTGACTATTGCCACCAAGAAGACGGTAATGAAGACACCCGGATTGACCTGCTCGGGCGGGCACCAGTACTGGATGACCAGGGCGGCGGCTGTAAGCTGGTTCGGCGTGACAATGATGTATTTGAACCAATAGGTGTATCCTAGGGAGAAACCGAGGGCAGGATCCACGAATCTGGTAGCATAAGCCGCGAATCCTCCAGCCGCCGGAAGCCAGGTAGCCATCTCTCCCAACGCACACATGACAGTGTAGCAGAGCAGTCCGACGATGCTATACGAGATCATGATAGACGCAGGTCCGGACCTCGCCAGGGCGTTTCCAGTCCCTATGATCAAGCCAGTCCCAATCGCGCCGCCGATGGCTATCTTAAGTACGAAAAAGGCCCGTCAGCTAACGTCTCAAATTTGCCCACCTGAAAGGTATCGTGCCCGTTGAACAACGTACCATAGTCACTTGTCTGGCATTGAGCCCGCGGTGCAAGCTGTGGTTCGCATCTCGAGGATCCGACAGCCCTTTCGGGTTGTTAAGAGGTTCTTCGCCATATTGTTGGTGAGTATATGGCTCCTTCTGCACCTCTTCAGACGGTGAGTACTTCTCAGGGTCGTCGTAGGACCTGTACTGTGCCATGGTTATCGATGAATGCGTGAAGCTCTCCAGCCAGCTGAGGTGAAGTCCGGCAGCAAGAGTACAACAAGGCGCGGTTGCCCACTCTAATAAAGAGCTGCTACGCACACCACGCGATTGCTACAGAGAGGAAGTGATCGTCGTCCGCTTGGCAGGCAGGGTTACACAGCTCCACACCCACGCTGACCCCAGTGGCACCCACCCAAGAATGTCATGCCAAGTGGCTTTAGCGTTCTTGGGAGCCATACCAAGACCGAGGCCAACACCGTTATCATGTAACGTCGACCAGCAGCGCATGCAGGCTAGGATTGGCAGACATCTCGTCGAGATAAGCTCGCGTGCTTCGGTTGGAAGCGGCGGTTGAGGTGGCAGGGTTTGCTATCGTGCAAACTTCGCGAGCGGGATGCGGAAGGTGTAAGGAAGCTTGGCGGGCAAGAAGGATTTGATACATCACGGGTATATCTTCGGGAGTGCCCATTGGTAGCAAGCAAGCAACCAGGGCATGGACAATAGTCCGTACGACTCCAGTGTATTGATTCGATGAAGGCGGCCGCTGTAGGGCATAACACCACATCGGATGATGCCTTATATCTTCCTTGATACGCGAGACCCCTAAGGTACACAATCACTTTTTCATCGACAAGAATGAGACGACGTTATGGGTTTGGGGTTGTCTAACGACATCACATTGGATTTGCCTTGGCTATACTTACACTAACATACCACATAACACTCATGCCGCCGCAGCCACATTCGTGTGCTGACCCATGGTAGGAGCACCATTGTTGAATGATATGCTCTCATCCCTGCCTGCCAATCCATTCGCCGCTCTCAGGGTCTTGTCCTTCGCCATGCCGTTATGCTCGCCATTGAACCTCAAGTTCGAGATGCCATCATAACCCTTCACACCGGTTGCCTTCTCGAGGCGGGTAGCTAGATCATTCGACACTTCCCTGAAGATGCCGATCTGGCGCTTGATGATCTCCTCCTTGGTGCAGTTGGCCATGTGGCCGGAGACGTTGGTGATGAATCGCTCCCTCGCGGGCTCGTCGAAGACGTTCTCCCACAGTGCGCGTGGGGCGTTGAAGTCTTCTGGACGGATCTCCGAGAGGAACGAGACGGCGTCTGTGGTGAAGTGGGCGTGGGTCTTGTCGAGGTCGACTTGACGCGGGCGGAAAGAGATCGGCTGGATGGAGCTGAGGTAGTTGGGGCGCGAGCCTTGGTTGTGGAAGGCCATGGGGCCGTCACGCTGGAAGTTGGCCATGCGGTATGGTGTGCGTGGGGCGTTGATGGGGAGTTGCTGGTAGTTCGTGCCGATGCGGTGACGGTGAGTGTCGGCGTAAGAGAACAGGCGAGACTGGAGGACTGGGTCGGCGGACGGCTCAATACCTGGGATCAGGTGCGAGGGGCTGAAGGCGATCTGCTCGATCTCGGCGAAGTAATTCTTGACGTTCTCGTTGAGGTAGAACTCTCCGACCTTGCGGAGCGGGAACTGCTTCTGTGGCCAGACGTGGGTGAGATCGAAGACATTGATGCCTTGCTTCTCGAAGACCTCCTCGGCTTGCTTAGCTGTCATGGTTTGCCACATGACGTCCCAGCCTGGGAACTCGCCCTTCTCGATGGCGAAGTACAGATCCTTCTGCGAGTAGTCGGGGCCGTAGTTGGCGGAGTCTTCCTGAGTGATGAACCCAGTGCCCTGCTTGCTCTTCATATGCATCTGGGCATACACCCACTCGCCAGCCTCGTTGATGAGCTTGAATGTGTGGCCGCTGTAGCCGTGCATCTTGCGCCACCCGTCTGGGATACCACGGTCACCCATCAAGATCATGACTTGATGGATGCTCTCGGGGTTCTGTGATAGGTAATCCCAGAAGACGGTCGAGTCGTCGGCGTGTGTGAGATGGGTCGATGGGTCACGCTTCTGGGTGTGGATGAAGTGTGGGAACTTGGCGGCATCTCGCAGGAAGAAGGCTGGAGTGTTGTTCGCCACCATATCCCAGTTGCCTTCGTCGGTCCTGAACTTGACGGAGAAGCCTCGTGGATCGCGTGCCTGATCGTGAGATCCGGACTCGCCACCGACGGTCGAGAATCGAGCTGTGATCGGAACCTTCTTGCCCTTCTTGAACATATCTGCTCGGCAGATGTCCTCCATCGAGTCGGTCGTGATGTAGTAGCCATGTGCACCTCCACCTTTGGCGTGGACGACACGTTCTGGGATCCTCTCACGGTCGAAGTGTGAGAGAAGATCGATCAGATGGAAGTCTTGGAGAAGGAGAGGGCCATTCTCGCCAGCCCTCTGGGACTCATATGGATGTGCTGTTGGCACGCCATTGGAGGTCGTGTAGACGCAGTCCTCAGACGACGCTTGACGGTCGTCGACGTAATCCTTGTTGAGGGTGCCGTTCTGCTGGCTAGCTGGGT
Source organism: Extremus antarcticus (assembly GCA_033117895.1). Lineage (NCBI taxonomy): Eukaryota > Fungi > Ascomycota > Dothideomycetes > Mycosphaerellales > Extremaceae > Extremus > Extremus antarcticus. Next base: position 97,036 of record JAWDJX010000030.1, read on the forward strand.
CAAATCCGTTTGGTGCCATTGCGTCTGGTGTATGTGAAAGAAGGTTGGTGAAAAGGCAGGTGGCGGAATGAGGTTGAGATAGCTATATAAACAACTCGGTGGCAAAACCACAGGCTATTGTTTTAGTTAGTGACGTGCAACAGTTAAGCTTAACGAGCTCAAGAGCCGCATCTCTTGCCGCTCCACCGCTCTTAATCGCTCGATTCGAGCAGATCTAGATGATGAAGGATGACGTTCGAGACAAATTTGTTAGGTCAGCATGCTGAAGAGCTCGCCTGATTGGTCAAGTCCCGCATGTGGAGGAAGGCGGCAACAACCGTGCAGGGTCCGGCTGGACGACATCTCCTCCGTCTCGCTGCTCGCTTGCCGACTCGGGTGGCAATCTATGGGTTTCGGCGAAGACGTCCGACTACAGCAAGCACGGGGCATCAACGGAGTGCTGTGCAGATGCTGACAGGCAAACACGCTGCCAGCAGGATGTGTTAGGATGTGTTGCCAGAGCGAGCAAGCTACAAAAACTCACGCCACTCGCAGGTTGAGACATCCCAGAAGGGAATATGAAGGGCGACAGCAGGACCCGGACACATGCGAGAAATCCAAGGACAATCTACTGTGCAATGAATGAAGCACATGTTCACGAGGAACACTAATCAGCCGACTCGTCTGACCACTCGGCTGCCACTACTGGTCATGAGATGGTCATATGCTTGCTCATGCTCATGCTCCATCAGAGCTATACCATCTGGGCAAGCTGGCGGCCAGGCACACCGGGACTGGTCGTAGAGAGCGAGGGCAACAGCAACATGACCTGTTCAAGCTCTAGTCACGACGGGTCGTCAGACCATCAATCCAGCGTATTAACCATATACCCTAGCGTCACGATTCAGACCGCATGTAAAGTAAGCTTCACCACTGCTTCAATACATCTCCTACCCCTACTCACATCTAAAATATCGCAGTCCCATTAACATGACTACTAACCCCCCTCACCACATGCGCCGGCGCACTAGTAAAAAAGAACGTATACCTCCCATTCTTCTTCGCCAACTGCGCCACCTTCTCCAAATCAATCATCTCCCCCAACGGCATCCCCCAAAGCGCAAGCAAATACCCATGCAACCGGTTATGATGATCCTTCGGCGTCGGCCAGAGCTCAAAAGTCGGCGTGTCGCCCCCCACAGCCGCGAAATAGCAATCGTGCAACCAGTCAATCGTCTCCGGTTCCTGCTTCACCCCCGTCCATCGCTGGATCCCTTCCCCCTCCTCTCCGAAGACGCGGAGCCCTATATCGCGGTTCTCGTCGCGGGAGCGGGAGTGGTAATCTTCCGTCCATCCAGATCGGACGAAGAGGATATCCCCGATCTGGATATCGCCTCCTTGAGCTGCGGGACGGATGTCAAGGCCCTGGTGTTTCCCTACTTCGACTAGCTCGGAGTACGGGATGGGGTGGCTAGACGCAGAATCGTACTTAATCCCCTTCTCTGTCGCCCAGCCGCGGTAATCGAGCAGCACGCCTCGCCCAGCGAACCCGTGCTCGCTCCAGTAGTGGATACTACACCTCTCATTCGCGTCCGGACCCAGGATATCCGAGCCTTTAGCACCGTTGTAGAATACCTCCGAGGCGTGCGCCGCGTGGCGAAACCCATCCCACTGCGTCCCGGATTGGGTGTTTAAAAAGTAGGTGTCGTCGTATGCGACGTTCTCGCGGAGGATCTTGATCTCGTGCTTGAAAGTTTCGCGGCCGAAGGCAGGTTGTTCGGGGACGTTGAGGGGGAGGTCCATTCGCGCCATCTCTCCGGTTCGGATTTCTGCTGCAGCGGCTTTGACACGTTTTGGAGTGAGGAGGTTGAGGCGCCCGATGTGGTCGTCTTTGCCCCAGAACCAGGCGGCGTCTTTTGGTGCTCCGGGGATCAAAGGGAGGTCTTTGCGGGTTGGGAAGGAGTCTGAATCTGGATCCCATGTCTGCGGGGCCATTTTGGAGGGTGGATGAGTTCCTAGCTAGACCGATTGTTCCGAGTGTTATGGATGTTGCTGAATGTTGGATGCCTTGGGTGGAGTGTTATTCAGGAAGCACGACAAGTTTGGCTTACCTTTGCTGTGATCTTTATGGTGAGTGAGGGGTCTTGAAAGCTGTAGCCGGCCACCTCGGCCAGCAAACTCGGTCCCAGTCTATGGAGGCAATAAAACAGAACAAAATGAATGCAGTAATACTTAGTGTGCCGCTGTTAATGGTACTACGCCCAAAGGGAACGCAGTCTTGCGGAAAAGGTATGATTTGAGGCCAGCGAAATTGCAACAGACTGATCCGAGGACGCAGTTTATTGGGAAAAGGGAAAGAACGAATTGAAGTCGTTATGCGTTGATGGTATATCCCATCCAGTCTAAGACATTCGTCTAGAATCCCAACGTCTACGATGTGCCCGAGCATCCGACGAAGTTGTTGCCAGAAGCGCCAGTGTGGGTAATTGCTCCAGCGTAGTCGCCGTCTGTGTTGAAGACCACACGGTCCGCGCCAGGAGAGCCTATCCATCAATCAGTAAGGAAATGTCGGGAGGCTGCGAGTGCTCAATGTCTTACCTCCGGAGTACACGCCACTCGACTTGATCGGGAATTCCTGGTATGGACCAGACACGATGAAATCGAAGCCCTCGTAGTTGCTGCTCAGTGTTAGATGCAACATTCCGAGTGTTGAGGAACTTGGGCAAAAAGTCTTACTTGTAGGTATGTGGGTAGCTGTCAGCTTTAGCGTTGGAGGCGTAGTAGTCGTAGCCTTGGTTGATAGCCGCAGCGACCTTCGAGGCGGAGTAGTAGGTGCTCCCGCATGTCGTGGCGGACTGGCGTTTCTCTACTGGAAGGGTGGTAGGAAGGGCGAGAGCTGAAGCCGAGAAGAGGATGGCTGAGAGGATGGAGAAACGCATCTTGGCAGAGTGGGTGAGTGGTTTGGTTGGAAGGTGAAGTGAATGGACAAGTGAATGTGAAACGAAAGTGCTGTGGTGTTCTGCTGCTCTGAAGAACAATTGATGGAGTGACATTCGGACTCCTACTTATACCTCGCGGAGTCAAGCACGCCTTGCCACGCCGAAGGTGTTGTCCCACGTCTTGGGGCTTGGTTGACATTGACTTTCGGAGTGTTCAATGCAGTGTCTGCAGTTTGAAGTCGGAGCAATTGCTTGAGTTCGCCAGTCATGGTGGGATGGTGCAGGATGGACTGCTGCAAAGGGTCCATGGCAAGGAGTGATAGGCTCGTAGTCCGGGTTGAAGGTTATGGAGTGTTGAAGATCATGACCCTATAAGGCAAGGGGTTGTACTGTGCATGCTTGAATACTTGTGGTTGTGCAGTGGGTTACAGCCTCGGTAGACTGAGTTTGGTCTTCGGCCATAGACAGCGTGCTGTTCAAGCACATGTCGTGCTGCAAGGGCCCACCGGGCGGCGGCGGGAAGGACAGGTACCTGATCGAGCTGATCTGTCCGACTCGCGTGCATGGAGCTCGAGTGGATGTCATCCACACAGATGTCGTGGAGTGCGGTGCCTTTTGAGGTGCAGCGGGAGATCAACAAGATTTCGACGGGTTTGAGGGTCTTCCGTGCACTTGAGCGCCATATCCCACTGAAGACGGGGATTTCACGGTGTTGCGACATAGTGGTGGTCTCGAGAAGGATGTAATGAACACGCTGGTGTCTTTCTGGAATTATCATGACCTGCCCGAAATCGTGGAAATGATGCGTGGGGTGGAAGAAAGTCGCGGTGGTGGTGCTTGTAGCTTTTGCAGAGGGCTTGGCATTCAAAAGTACGGCGGACTGAGTCGACTGAAAAAGCGGGATGTGAGTGGCTCGTGCTGGTTGGAGCGCACTTGCCTAGCGACAACAAAGCACAACACCGCAGCGGCAGGCACGACTCGACACATCCGGAGTGAATGGGGTTGCTGGAGGGAGGCATGGAATAGCTCACGACTAACGACAGGGTACGAGCATGAAAATATTGCGGGCCGAGTGAACGAATGCTTGTCTCACCATCACCACCACCACCGGGACTTGGGTGAACGAGTGAATCGGATGCGGCAAGGACGACGACTACGACAGCCAGCGTGACTTAGATGTCTTATGATTGCACCTCTGGAGTATCACGTGGATCCTCATAATACACAACCTACCACCTCAACCCTAACAAAAATACCACACACATACTGGACTTAGCCATGGCTACCACCACAACGCCTTCGGCGCACCTCCTGACGCAACAGATCCAGCAACACCTCGACACAGACCTAGCAGACACGGCCAACTTCCTCGCCGGACGGCTTCACGCCCTCGAACCCCGCAACCCAGACAGTTCTCACCTGCTCGCCCTCACATATCTACGCCTCCGGCGCTTCAAAGCCGCAGCAGACTCCGCGCATAAGTTCGGCAGCAACGGGCGACACCTCGGCTGTGCATACGTCTTCGCTCAAGCGTGTCTGCAGCTCGGGAGGAACGCGGACGGCGTGGGGGCGTTGGAGAAGAGCAAGAGTCTCTGGACGGCAAAGACGCAACAGCGAGTGAGGTTCCTACCGGATACGGCGGCAGGCTGGACTCTGCTCGGAAAGCTATGGCAGGCGCATGGCGACTCGAGAAAAGCAGGGGACTGTTTTGTTGATGCGCACAAGGCGAATCCCTTCACGTGGGAGGCATTCGAGGGCTTGTGCAAGGTGGGCGCGGATCTGAACGTGCAGAATATGTTCCGTGCTGCCCCGGAAATGCAGCCGGAGGGTACAGGTGCAGCGGCGATCAGCATGAGTAAAGGGGCGGATGAGATCTACACAGATGAAATGGAGACAGCGCCACAACCATTGGCACAGCAGATCAACTTCAATCAGCAGGTCTTCACACCGACCGCCGATCCATTCGGCATCTCCGCGAAGCCAATCGGATTCGACCTCGAGCTTGGTGCGAAAATGAAGACCAGGCAGCCGGCGAAACCTCCGCCTTCTGAGTGGGATACTCCAATCACTAACAGTGGGAGTGCGCTTGGGGAAGGGGATGATGTGGCTATGAGTGGTGTGCTAGCAGATACAGAAGGCGTAGCTGTGCAGCCACCGCGTGCTCCTGCAAGAAGACCGAGACCGGGCCAGCAGCATTCTGAGGTGGGCGAGCGGCCGAGACAGCCGACATTGCGCGGACATGGGATTTCTGCTTCGGAAGGAGCTGAGGAGAGTGTATCGAATGCAAGTCAGCATCAACGAAAGCCATCCGCTGGAGCACACAAGCGGACGATCTCGGGACAGCACGCGACTACAGCAGATGCTGCAGCCGCTGGTCAACACCCGGCGACACGTAGGAGTAACCGGTTATTTGGGCAGGGTGCAACCGCGACTTCCACCGCAAGAACAACGAACTTCTCGAAACCCATAACGGCAGAGTCCAATGGTCTGGCTACCGGCGCCGGCACAAGACCTGCAAAATCGGCGACTGGCACAAAGGGCAGGATTGGATCCACAGTGGGAAGAGTCGTCAGTGGGAACCGGAAGATCTTGCCACCAGACCGGAACCAAAAAGAGGGCGAGAAGGAGAAGCGAGCACCCAGTCGGATGGACCGAGAAAAACCTGCAATAACAATGGAGTCGAAAGTCTCCGCCCAGCATAGTCAGCCAAAGCCTCTTCCGGGCGTGAAACAGCCCACATCCGTAACAGTTCCCGACTACACCAGCCTGCCGGCTCTTCTCGACAATCTGCGACCCTTGGCAACTGCAACATACAGCCTCTCGCGATCAGACACACCGACCACCCTCCGCATTCTTCGCGCATTACCAAGCTCGCAAAGAGACACGCCTTTCGTCCTCGCCCTCCTCGCAAAGACTCACTACGAATCTGGCGATTACAAAACTTCGGAGGAAACATTCGCCAAACTCCTCAAGCTCCAACCGACGCGAACGCAGGACATGGAAGTCTACTCCACCGTCCTCTGGCACCTCAAGAAGGACGCCCCACTCGCCTTCCTCTGCCACCTCCTCCGCGATCTCGATTCGAACGCCCCGGAAACCTGGGTCGCAACCGGCAACGCCTTCTCCCTGTCTCGCGAACACGACGCCGCCATCTCCGCCTTCCGTCGTGCCGTACAAGTCGACCCGAAGTTTGCCTACGCCTGGACATTGATGGGCCACGAGTACATCGCCAACGAAGACTTCGACTCCGCCCTCAACGCCTTCCGCCACGCAGTGTCAGTTGATCGCCGCGGCTACGGCGGCTGGTACGGGCTAGGCAAATGCGCAGAGCGTATAGGCAACCTCGAAGACGCCGAACGGCACTACCGCATCGCCTCCTCGCTCAATCCATCCAACAGCACCCTCATGGTCTGCGTGGGCGTCGTGCTCGACCGGCTGCGCAACCCACGTGCGGCGCTGACGTTGTACACCAAGGCGCTTGAGCTTTCTCCTGGCTCTGCGCTTGCTCGGTTCAAGCGCGCGCGTGTGCTGATGCATCTGCGGCATTTTGAGGAAGCGAAAGCGGAGTTGGAGCTGCTTAGGGAGCAGGCGCCTGAGGAGGCGAATGTGTGGTTCTTGCTCGGGAAGTGCTATCGGAGTCTTGGAGATAGGTCCCAGGGGTTGAGGTGTTTTACTAATGCTCTCAACCTAGACGGGAAGGTATGTCCATACCGTCACCGCGATTGTGATGGCACCTTGCTGACGAGAAACTACAGGCTGCCCCACTCATCAAGGAGGCGATGGAGGCTATTGACGACGACGACGACGAAGACGCAGACGAGGACGAAGGGGTCGAGATTGGGGAGGCGAGTGAGGGTTGAGTGCGGCGGTACTGGATCGACTTGGTGGTGTCTTGGTTCTTGGCAAGCGGGACGAGAGAACGTGTTATCGCATCGCGGCGGGGTCCTCCTGAGCACGGCGTTGGTTGTTGCGTAAATTGGGTTTCAGGGCTTTGAGGCATGGCGAAGCGTTGGCATTGTTTTGAAAGCGTTTGTGCAGCATTAAGAAGAGGTTCGAGGGTGTCCAATCGACGCAGGTCAGTCCAAACGAGATTTAAGGTTTGTCACATGCTTTTCCCCGTCTTCCATTTCTCACTCGAAACTACGGCTGCTACCCGCGGCTAGCTCGTCATTGGGTGGGATGCTGTGTTACACGAACAAACGCTTTGACGTTGGAACATCACTTTCTCACGGTTGACATCACTTCTTCACATCTAGAGAAAACATCAACATTTTGGACAGCAAGGAGTTTGGGCGCGTCCTTGCGCAGCATTCGCTATGCTTTCGGACGTTTACTTCGACACGTACAAGCAGTACGAGAGGGGTACTAAGCAGGTTGTGCAGTGGCTCGCGTCAACTACTTGCTACAAGCAAACCTCAGCCAACAAGCCGCTGCTGAAGTCGCCTCAGCAAGCTCAGCCAGCGATTCGAGTCCCTGTCGACACCCTTCCTCATCTCGCGGCTCAGGCGGCGGAACTCAGCTCAAACTTACCGGTTCCTAAATCAATATTGCAAACGCTGGAACGTGTCATTCGGGCACGTAAGGAATGCGCAGCGGCGCACCAGCGTGAGGTCGCCGGAGCAGGACGATCTACAAGCGATCTTGGCCATCAGTACTTCTTGGACGTCCTCAAGCAGGTGCAGAATATACTCTTGAGCGCACGACCTACTTGTGAGCCGCCAAACGACCAAAACGCTACTCCAGTACAGCGCGCCGAGTCTGTCGTCAACCTCTTCGAGCACCTCGATCTCCATGCGCCCGACGACGTTGCCGTTACTGCTGGAGATATCCCGCTTCCGACATCCTCAACAAACGCCACACGGGAGAAGGGGCGGTTTGCAGAACCGGAATACTATGTCCCAAAATCTCCACGAGACGAAATAGAGGAGAGCATCTTCGCATCCAGGTGTTTCCTCCAGGACTTCGAGCGTATACGAAAGTACCTGCGAGATCTGTGGGTCGACTATCGCCACAAGAAGGTCTCTCTCACGGTGGCGACTATAACGACTAATATGGCATTCGACACGATTGAACGACTACATCGTACCCTGTCTGAGGACTTCCCCCGGTGCAAAACCTATGAGGATCTGAGCAGCCTCACTCTAGGTCTTGATGTGGACAAGTTGCTATCTCTGGAGATAATCGGTGGACTTGGCGATGCTGTTATCCTTACAGATTCGCTCCCGGGACGCCAAGTGTACGTGATGTTGCGTCAAATGCGCGATGCTCTTCAGCAGCGAAAGTTTGTCGACTTTTCGAAAGAACAGGCCGGGTACGACTGGACCAGACTCTGCGCAAACGACACGCCTGCGCGGACTCATCGTGTCGTTGCCGCACTTATAGGCAGACTGATCCCAGATATGATAGGCTTCGCCCTGGGCATCGGCGGCGTCAACAGACCTGTGGATCAACTCACTTGCTACATCTTCAAGTTCTATCAATCCCACGAGATCACTATCCCACTCGTATTTGCGGGCGAGATTCTTGTGGACATTCTCTTTGAGCTCGGAAGTGACGCCTCGATGCCATTCACCGCTCTGCAAGATTCAACACGCCGGGCGTCTGCTAGTCTGGGACGATACGATATGAACGTCAAATTAGTCCTGGAGTGTGACCGTACGGATTTAGAGATACGCGAACGGTCGCTCTCACTAAAGCAATACATTAGCAACTTTGTGGACAAAGACATAGTTGCAGACTGGCGATCCGAGACGGGGAAATTGTGTTCGAAGGGTCTGACACCGTGGTGCCTACTAAAGCACCATCCCGTCCTGTGCGGAATGTTACGCTTCCATTTCGACGACGAAATATACTATATGGGGCTTTGCATGACCTATGACTGGATGTGCGTGATGCCCGTGTTACACGTTTACAATGCTGCTCGACAACGTGGTCATCTTCTTGCAGAATGGCCGGACCTCGAAGCGATTATCAAATTCTACGGAGCCGCCCACATCTTCATTGGAGAGCGCACTACACGGCCACAGGATTTTCGCGTACGCCTGTTTCGTGCGCTCGGATTCTCAGCATCGGCCACGAAGCGTGAACTCCGGAAACAGGGCCATAAGGACATCAAATCACTGTCGCTTTTAAAGCTCCGCTCCAGTCCAGAGCCAGCACGCGGATTGAACTTCCAGACCCCTGTGCTCCGTGTCATGCGTTCGAGGTTGAAGGAACGGGGCAAAGAAGATGCGAGCATCGTACTCAGAGACGCTGAGCAAGCGGTTACGGCCGTGTCGAAGTCTCGACATATCATCGACGACAACACCCAACGCATCTTGCAGCAATGGAGTGATACCCATCTTCTTGATCCGCTGGAATTGCTTGGGCTGATACGTCGCGGCGTTGCAGCAGAGGATTGTCAACTACAGTTCAACTTCGTGGACTTCAACGTTCGTTGCATACTGCTGCTCAAGCGGATCAGGGATGATCTTCAGAAACTCTGCCCGGCTGCTCCGCTGATAAACAACCGGGATCTGTACGATGTAGCCCAGATGGTGCTATATCATGAAGAACCTGGCAACGGCCCACTGCTCATGGTACATCATTCTCCGGAAGGAACGTCCAAGAAGATCACACCATTGCAGTTGGCTGGACAACACATGAGGATCGAGATCGAGAAGAAAGGTGCCGAAGACAGGGACAAGGCTGAAGCCCTGTGCCCAGGTTTCAAGTACATATTCCGCGAATGATTGGCCATAGACCTCTGGCTCGCATGTGGAAGAAGTGTGGATACTCATATTGTCTTGGATGGTCAGCAGCGCAGAGAACGAAACAAGAGGTTGGGTTAATGCATCGCGACGGAGTCCTCCTAAGCACAGCGTTGGGCTACACACTAGGTTCTTGGGACATGAGTTTTGAGGTATGGCCGAGCGTTGCATTGCTTCAAAGGCGTTTTGAAGGTGATTGAATACGTATTTGGCGTTTAATAAGCATGCACGCGACGTAGATCAGTTCGGACGAGACTCTCATGTTCATGTCACCTGTCACCTCCTTCAACGCATAACTCTTGTGCATTAATTTATGCTTTTACATGTCAATTCCCAAACGGGCAACTCCGCACCTCCGCGTCTCCCACCACTACCACCACAACTTCAACGTTCCGCATCCTCATCCACCACCACGACCACGCCTCCACGACCACGCCCTCACAACCATGGCCCCCTCCTCCACGAAACGCGTCCGCAACACCAAACTCACCCGCCACTTCCTCATCGGCAACACCGCCCACATCCTGCCCCACCCCTCCTTCCCCTCCAGCCCGCCAGACGGCCACACCAAAGGCTGGACAGTCTACGTTCGCCCTCTACCCAACGGTCCCGACATCACGACCTGGCTCAAGAAAGTTCAGTTCAAACTCCACCATACCTACGCCGATGCCTCCCGCACTATCGAAGCGCCTGGCCCGTTCGAAGTCACAGAAACAGGGTACGGAGAGTTCGGCGTAGAGATACGCCTATACTTCGCCCCGGAGGCAGGCGAGAAAGCAGTCTACCGCGAACACTACCTCGTCCTCGCGCCATGGGGCGAGAGCAAAGATCAAATGGAGCGCACAAATGAGGTTAAAGCCGAGCGATTAGAGACTGTAGAGTTCAACGAGCCTACGGTGGAATTTTTCAAGCAGATGACGAGTGAGGATCAATTTAACTGGTTGAAGGTCAAGAAGGGGAGAGGGAAGGGCAAGAAGCCGGAGTTTGTGTTTGAGGGGGAGGTGGAGCCTAGTACGCAGTTGCCGGAGAAAGGCGATGGTGGGAAGGGGGGTGGTTTGGGGAGTGGAGGGGCGTGGAATCGGGGGTTTGAGAGGCAGGTTGTGGGGCAGTTGAGGGAGGTGGAGAAGGTGTTGGATCAGAGTTTGGAGGTTGAGAGGAGAGGGATGGAGGAGAGGCGGAGGAAGATGGAGGAGCTGGGTGTGGCGGTGGCTGCGAAGTGAGATGGTCGGAGGAAGATATACTGCTCTCCGGCGATGGCGTTACGGATATGATACCCAAATGCTGTTTTGCTCTCGTCAAGATGTTTTTGAAGGCTGAATGATGAGCTGCTACTGCACAAACCCAGCACTTCAAGCTCTGCATGAGCCCCCGATCAAATACGAAGATGGAGCACGAAGCAGAAGAAGCAATTCTCGCAAAGCTACGGAAATACGAAACCCTATCCACAAACAGAATTGGATGTCATCTCGCCTTCCACATGCGAAGTCATGAACGTCTCGCTCCCATCGTGCTTTCAAATGATTTATCACCGCTTCGAGAGTGTACATCAGACTGTAGCGACACATTCTCATTCGATTCTGTGCCGTCTGTGCTTCTCAGTGCGAGGGCCTGTCATGCCTGTTCAATGCTTCCAGCCTGGCCTTCATCTCCAGCATTGGCGATGGGCGCCTTGGCTGCTGCTGTGTGGGCTTCGAGCATTTGTACGACATCGGCAAGACCAAAATTACGCGCCAGGCCGAGAGGCGACATGTCTTTTGTTAGCCTCTGCTTCTGATCATCATCGCGGAAATTGAACACTTCGTCAACGTCGATGTCTTCCACCACCAGCGGATCTGCACCCTGATCGAGCAAAAGCTGCACGAAGTCGGTGTTGCTATCGTACACCGCGACCTGCAATGGAGTACCGCGTCCAAAGCTTTCGGCATTCACATTGGCACCACGCTTGATAAGGAGCTTTGCTATTTGGTCGAGGCCTCCCACGGCTGCAGCAGCAAGAGAATTTCTCCACTGGAAGTGTATCGCCTGGATTCCTCCCACCCGGTTCAGTGCCTGGATCTTTGATACCCGGTCCCATTGATAACAGTAGCGTCCTGTAGAGCCTTGCTGAGGTTCAAAGTCGCCGCTGGTATTTGGATCCGCTCCAGCGTTAAGAAGAAGCTCCACCACGGACATGCTCTGGAAAGCGATCGCATGCAGCAAAGCAGTAATGCTGCACTCCTTATCAGACCTGACACTCATGTTATACTCAAGGAGGACGCGTCCCTGTCGTGTCGGTCTTGCGGGAATCGGGATATTGGGGTTCGTACCGCGATTGAGCAGTTCCTGTACAACGCCATCCCGGCCACTTTCTACAGCGGCGATCAATGGTGTGTAGCGAGCACCAGTCACGACTAGACTATGCTCGTACACATCACATCCGGCTTCCATAAGGAGGCCGACGGTGTGGCGGAGTCCAAGATAGCTCGCAAGGTAGATTGCAGGAACATCGTCAAGGCAGTCGATGGGAGTAATGCCGTAGTCAGGCTGAAACCGGAAGTAGTGAGAGACCGACCACCGTCGACGTACGTCGTCACTTGGTTGCACAAAACGCATTTCAAGCCCGCGTTGCCAGCCCGGAATATGATTCAGCTCAGCGTGGCCTTGATGTACCACCGCGAACTCGACAGCATATCCCGCCATGGCAAAGGCAGTGTCGCAAAAACTGCTGGACTTACAAACCAGCTGGCCGTACCAGTGGTAAAGATAAGCCATGCAGTCCTGTGCAAGGTGTCGCTGTTGCTCATCCACAGAGGAAGCAAAATAAGATGCGTCACTCGTTGCGATACGGTCGCTTGTCACATATTCCTTGATGGAAAAGTGAGCTAGCCGCACAATCTGTGTTGAACGTACGCTGGGCCGCCGAGGGATGTTAGCCAACAGCTCAGCAAGTGCAGGGAGTGCAGGGGCACGCGCTTCTCGCGTCCCGAGAAAGATTTGTTCAGTGGGTCGGACTTTGTCTCCGTGGTCATCGCTATCTCCGTGTGGCTTGGTGTAGAAGCTGCTCTCTTTTTTGAGAGTTTTCGACATCATTTCTGCGGCTCTTGGGTTCATTTCGTTTCCTCCCTGTTGCGTAGTCACAACGAGCGAAGGTATAACATCCAATATGCTGCCGAATGCAGCTCGATCATCCACAGCTACGTATGGATCGTTCTGATGGGAAGTGATGCATGCGTCCTCAAGCTCAAGCACCGACAGAGGTCGTTCTGAAAATGTCAGCCAGCGGAGAGCAGTGAGCGCCATCTGCCGATTTGCCTCGTCAATACCAACGAGTATCCGTTCATGCGTTTCGTCCAAGGTTCTCGGAAGGGCTTTGAGTGTGGTCGTAACGTGTTTCGGTGAGATTCTCTTCAGCTTCGACAGCGCCTCTAGCTGGCAGTACGCCCAGCGGAACCTGTGTACGGTGGTCAGCAACATTCACCGCAGCAAAACATTCACAGATCACTTACATGCCATCTGCTTGCTCGCTGACGGTTCGTTGGATTTCCTGCTTGGACGGCGCAGGTAGCTTGTGCAGAGTCCGTTTCCTCTTGAGTTCTTTCCTGACATATGTCTCGATATCCTCGTTGACGTGGGATTCATCCAGCTGAACGATTCGAGCAGAGAATTCGCTCAGCAAGCCGAGAAGATCGCGCTCCGGGCGACTCGTGGTCAAGACTGACAGTTTGGGCATCTTCCGCGAGAGTTGTCCCAGGCAGCTGATCGCATCATCTCTAGTGCCTCTGGTTCCAGGTATCTCGTCCAAAGCGTCCAGAACGAGGGCGAACCTTCCAACTTTAGCCGCTAGTGCAACCAGGCTTTGTTCGAGCATGTCTGTCGTGACACTGCCGCGGGACTCTTTCTCGGCCTTGCTGAGCAGCTGGAACACAGGCTCGTAGCACAGCAGTTGATGGACAACGCCCAGCAACGTGTCTCGATAACTCTGCTTCCGCTGGTCTGAGAAAGTGAAGTAGAGGAACGTAAACACGTGGCGGTCGTCGCCGGGGAGACGTTCTTCCAAGTCGCAGATTATTGTCGAGCAGAGGATGGTCTTGCAGCATCCCGGCTTACCCGTGAGTGAAACGTCTCTGTGTTCTCCGTCAATCCAGCCTTGGTAGTCCGAGGAGTCCAAGAACCACTGACCTGTCCCGGACTCATGTCAATGGCGTGCTTCTCGATGACTTGCGTAGGCGTCTGGTGCAGATAGCCATGACTTCAAATGTCTTAACTCAATCGAGTGCTGTGGTCCCAATAAGGTCTGCACTTCTGAAGCGTTCTGAATCGCTCTTGTCTCAATACGATCAGTGACATCGTTTATGGCATCCAATGTCGCTTGGTTCTGCGTTCCGACCCTCGAATTGAGTATCTCCAAAGTAAGGGCAAGGCGTTGCGCTAGCTCATCCACAGTGCCATCCAGCTTGTCGAGATTAGACTTTCTGAAGGGATATGTCAAATGCAACAGCCTGGCTTCGAAACGTTGTCGAAAGCCCTTCGGATCACCATTCTTCTTCATCTTCTTCAAGCGTTTTTCAAGCTCCTGGATCCCCCCGTGGCAGCCTCTCACAAGCTGTTTCCCGTGCGAAACGTGCACATCGTCGAGCGAATGTTCGTTCAACACCCCTAAGACGAGCTCGAGTGTCGCTGCTAGATCTTCGACTTTGCCGTAAGCGGCTGCGATGTCTCCATCGTAGTCCTTATAGTCATGAAGATAGCTCACCAAACCCTGGCAGACTTGAATCCCAAGAGAAACAACGCCAACGGCGGAGCCTGCGACACCAAGTTCTGCCATGGTCAATCGTTCTTACAGATCTCTTCACCTCCCATCCGAAGGCTTATGTATTGGACTGCCCTGGCCATCTTGGTTTGCTACCAGGACAATCGTCTGGGGCAGCCTGCGACAGCCTATGATATTCCTTTGTACGATACGGTGTTCTACAACATGCTGGCTGCTTCAGCCAAATAAGGACGGAACGTGCGGACCTGAGAGCTCAATTTAGGAAACGAGATCTAGCGGTGTGTTCCAGGGCCGTCTCGCAAGTTCTCCAGCACTCGTATGGCAGCACAATCTACCTCCCATAAAGCGAGAGTCGAGTCGAAAACAAGCGGCCCTGTCATGAAGTCAAGCCTTGGTGCACGGAACGTGCACAAGATGTCCACGTCTCTTGCGCAAGTAGTACGCATATATGCCTCCAGCGGCAAACACCGCCGCGACACTCACCAGCATCGGGTACTTGAACTGCTCCGGGTGAGGAAGCGCGATGGTCAAAGCGTACGACAGAAGCTCGAAAGCATTCTGGAATGCAGCTTCTGTGGACGAGAATGAGCCCCGGATATCATCTTGCACCTCCTGTAACCTAGTCAGTCATCGATAGGTAGCCTGTTGCACCCAGCGTATCTTACCGTCTGAATGATGACCTGAGCACATAAGTCATAGCCCCACAACCCGACGCGGCTCAAGATCGTGCCAGCCGAGAGTCCAGAAGCGGCCACGATAGCGGTTGGCTCGCTCCAGAAAAAGGTCACCGTAGCGGCGAGCCACAGCATCTGCCAGCTCAGGAACCACATTGCCACTCTGTTCGGACTGGTCCGCGACATGGCTCTAGGCGCAATCCAGGTTGCCGAAAGCTCGATGATAACGGAGAGGGATCTGACGAGAGCAATGTAGAAGGAGTTGAAGCCGGAAATTAGCAGGTAGGTCACCATCTGGCCGCCGAAGGAGAGGACCGTGAGATACAGCAGAGCGAGGGCGAAAGATGGGAGACAGGCGGGGTGTTGAAAGTATAGTCGGAAAGAGTGGTAGATCTCCTTCATCTGTCCAAGAGGGTACCGCGTGGCCTGTCCAGCACTCGAGTCTGCGTGTACCGCCGGCGTGAGTCTTGGATCTCCTAGTTTCGGTGTCATGCGGTGTACCTAAGGACTGTCTGTTAGCGGGTCGTCACGTATGCTTGCGTACCTACCGTGTTGACTAACTTGGGCAATTGCGAAGTATTCGATGGGAAGCGAGACGGCGTTCAGCCCTAGAGTTATCCATATTGCGATAGTGGTGGATGCACCGTTGATCAATGCTATGAACAGAGGACCCGCAAGTTTGCAGAGAAGGTCAATCCGGCGCATACGGGCGTTGAGCTCTAGAGATGACAGTGGTCAGCAAGCTTATCGACGATCACGCAACGGAGCCTGTCTCATGATAATGAGTTAGTCCAGTATACACTCACTTTGCAGTCCCGGTTCGCTTCCACCGGCTATGACAACCACCTATACGCAGCGGGGTCAGCGATGCATTTCGAGAAGTGTTAGTAAGACTCACCCAGTCACGTTCCACGGATACAAGGTTCGCCATCGATGCTATCTTCTCGACGCATGATAACAATATCAGTATGCTGAAGATGGCCGTATCGGTGCGAGCTGTAATGGAGTCGCGCGTCCACAGCGCCCAGAAACCAATGGAAGACAATATGACTGCTAAGCGGCCCGCAACTACGGCGTGGTAAGTGGCAGCCAGACTTGACATAGAGAGATACTTAGTATTGAGTACCTACCGATTGAAGACCTGACGACCGGTAGCCGAGCTTTGTGGTCGATGGTCCAGCCAATCCCGGTGGCAAAGAGGATCGCAGAGGCGGAGCGTACCATGGCATATATGGAGAGGTAGAGGAGTGTGTTTGGGTGTATGGCGGCGAGAAAGAGCACCGAGCCGAACTCGAAGGACCTTGAATTCCAAGTTGATAGGGAGTGCGACAAGTAGAGCCTCCAAGCGACTGTCCAAGGGATCGCTGAAGCTGAGTCGGCTGCATCAGATGCGGCGCGCTCTGCAACAGGCTGAACTGCATTACTCGATCTTTCAGGCGAGGCTGCTCTACGCAGAACCTGCATTTCCGTTGACGTGTGAGCGACCTCTGCGCTGGTCGGAGTCGCCATGGCGCTGGGGAAGACCGCCAATGCTCTAGAGGAGTGTGTATGGTCAACAACACCGCTGCCGTCGTCAATTTGCCAAGTGGAAGCCATTCGAGCGGTAAGAGGTTCTCCTCGATAGTTCGTGCACTGGGTACTGCAGTCTCGGGATGTAGGTAGAATGTACCTCCTAGAATGTCGCGAGGGTGGCGGTGGAAATTGACGGCCCATCGACGGGCGAAATCTGGGGGAGAGCCGGGCAACGATTTTCCAGCGCAAGGATGTAGTCCAGAACACACGAGTCATGTCAGATTTTCACATGCAAATTCGTCATTGCCTCCAAAAAGTTTCAACAAACCCAGATCCGTGCTTGATGTGGAACAGCGATATATCAAACATGGATCAGCCCTCCTTCACCGCCCACGAACCACCGCATACCTTCAATCAGCACACCGGCTACACTCAACCACCATCTACGATCTCAGCGACCGGCCTACCAGCCGAAGTCGACCCCATAGACCACCTCAAATACGACCAACCCGACCCCGCCGACGAGTACATCGACGACCTCTTCGAGCCCTCCGAAGACGACCTCTCCGACTCGGAACTCCAAGCCTCCAACCCCTCCGACTACACCAAATCATACAACCGCCAGCGCCGCGCAAACGACAACTCAATCCCGGACACCGAGAAGCGAGGCCGGAACCCGCAGCTCAACACACGAGCGGAGGTGGACGATCATATCAAGACACTCTCGCGACATGCAGCGAAGCTACGATTGAATGACCAGCAAGCTGGGCTCGCGGGGCAGAAGGGTGGCCATGGAGCGGAGAAGTCTGATCGGGCGACGAGCGAGCAGGTGCTGGATCCGAGGACGAGGATGATATTGCTGCAGTTGCTGAATCGGGATGTTGTGAGTGAGATTCACGGGGTGATTAGTACGGGCAAGGAGGCGAATGTCTACCACGCTCTCTCCAATCCTGCAGCTCCGGAGGAAGGCGAGGTAGAGAAGGAGGCAGCAGCACAGCCCATCCACCGCGCGATCAAGGTCTACAAAACCAGCATCCTCGTCTTCAAGGACCGCGACAAGTACGTGCAAGGCGAATACCGTTTCCGACAAGGCTACAACAAATCCAACAACCGCGCCATGGTCAAAGTCTGGGCAGAGAAGGAATACCGCAACCTCCGCCGCCTCCACGCGGCAGGCATCCCGTGTCCAGAAGCCGTATACCTTAAAGCTCACGTCCTGGTGATGTCCTTTATCGGGGACCGGAAAGGCTGGCCTGCACCGCGATTACGAGATTTCGAGTTCACCGCCATCGATGGACAACCTGCTTCAGACGACGAAATGGCGTCGAAGTGGCGAAGCTTGTATGTGGAGTTATTAGGCTACATGCGCAGGATGTACCAAATCTGCCGTCTCGTCCACGCCGATCTGAGCGAATACAACATCCTCTACCACACCGCCCAACAACGCCTCTACATCATCGACGTCAGCCAGAGCGTTGAGCACGACCATCCGCGCTCGCTCGAATTCCTACGGATGGATGTTCGTAACGTTACAGATTTCTTCAGTCGCAAGGGGGTAGACACGCTCTCCGAACGGGCAGTCTTTGGCTTCGTGGTAGACGGGAAGGGCAGCACGGAAATGGAGGGGATGAAGGCGAGTCTCGAGAAGCTGTATGAGCGAAGAGAGCAAGGCGAGGAGGATGAAGTAGATAATGAGGTGTTCAGACAAGAGTACATACCGCAGAATCTGCAGCAGGTGTACGATATCGAGCGGGACGGGGAGAAAGTGCACGAGGGCAGGGAGGAGGAGTTGGTGTATAGTGCTTTGCTTGCTAAGGGGCAGACTGCGGATGCTGAGCATGCTGCGAAGGACGCTGAGAAGAACGCTGAGCAGGGAGGGGAAGACGCTGGTGGCGATGCTAGTGGCGAAGGGGATTCAGATGACGAAGATGGATCAGGGTTCGAGAGCGATGAGAACAAGCAGCCGAGAGGGAAACGTTTCGAGGATAAGGACGAGAAGCGTGCGCATAAGCAGCTGGTGAAGGAGGAGAAGCGGGAGAAGCGGACGCAGAAGATGCCGAAGCATGTCAAGAAGAAGTTGGTGGATAAGGGGAGTCGAGGGAAGAAGTAGAAGCAGTCGTAGCAAGATATCATTGTTACATCGCTAAGGAATAATGATCTCTCGTCGAGAGCATCTCCACAATGGCGCTGTGTCCGAGCCATGCGCCGGCGCGATAAGACGCTCACCCGCAAGCAAAACTCGCAAGCGAATCCAACGCCATTCCATCCCCCCTCCCACAAACGTCATACCTGCACCTCATCACCTCCCCGGCCCCTGCCCCTCAACAAAATCCAGCGCCTGATCCCGCGAAACCACATCAATCGCACTAGTCTTATTTGAATAACTCACCCCATAGCACTTCTCCGCCACCAACACCATCTCCGGCCGGAACGTCGTGCAAATGAACTGCCCACCCCCAGCATTCCCGCCCTGACTCGATCCATCCTCGCCATTCGCACTCTTGCGGATCATCTCCGCCACAGCGGTACGGTACTGCGCGTCAAGATTGGCGTCGATCTCATCGAAGAGGTAGAAAGGCGCTGGGTCGGAGGCTTGGATCGCTAGGACCAAAGCAAGCGCGCAGAGTGACTTCTGCCCACCGGAGAGTTGCTGGATCCGCTGTTGCTCGTCGTGCTTGCTGTTGAAGGACACGGAGATCCCGACGCCGGTGTAGCTCTCCACGCCTCCGCCTCCAGCGCGCTCGGCTTCTGCGTCTTCGTCGTCCTCGCCGCGACCGTTGACTTGTTTATCCGAGCGGCGCTGGATCACTAATTTGCCTCGCCCAGCAGGGACGAGACGCTCAAAGATCCCAGCGAACTCGCGGCTGACTTGGCGGAAGGTGCGCTCAATGGCTTCGTCCTTGCGCTCGTCAAGGACGCGGATGAGTTCGCGGATAGACTCATCGCTCTTACCTAGCTCGCTGCGGCGGTCTTCGAGGACGTCGCGCTGTTTCTCGAACTGCGCGAATTGCTCGTAGGCTTTCTTGTTCACGTGGCCGAACTTCTTGAGGCCTTCTTGTGCGGCGTAGAGTTTCTTCGTCGCGGTGTGGGACGACATGTTGAGGTACTTGTCGGACTTCGTGGCGGCATCGGGGAGGACGCCCAGGTTGCGAATGCTCGTTGCGACGGCCGCGAGTTGTTCTGCGACGGCTTTGCGCCTGCCGGCGGCCTTCTCGAGCTGTTTGCTTTGGTGGGCGATTGATGTGCGGAGGCGGCCGATACTTGCGGTCTTCTCCTCGTGGGCTTGTGTTGCGGTTTGGAGGGAGGCTTGGGCGGCATCGATGCTGTTCTCGTTCTCGGCGAGGGTGTTGGTGAGGGCCGCGAGGGCAGAGGACACACGTTTGAGGTCGCGCTGCCGCTCCTTGAGTCGAGTCGATGCACTGCCCTTGTTGCCCGTACTGTTGCCGTCACCACCCGCATCAGAGTCGGTGGCCATCAGCTGGTCCAACCTCAGTATCAGATTCTCCCTCAACTCAGAATCCAGCATGCCCTTCCTGGTCTCTAAGCCCGTCCTGTCACTGGTCAACGCATTCGCCGCCTTCCTCAAGTCAGACAGACCCGCATTCGTGGACTCTAGCAGCCGCTCTTCCTCGTTGGAAAGTGCTTTCTTAAAATCGCCAGCCAACTCGGCTTGGTACCCGACCACTTGCTCGCTCAGATCATGCACAGTCCCCTCCACGTTCTCACGATGGCGGATCTTGGCATCTAAGTCGTCCTTCTTCGCATTCAGATCCTCGTTCCGTCGTTGAAGCTCCTGCTGCAGAGGCGCATACCCATTGTCGAGCTGCATGCGCTTTTGCTCCACCTTCTGTACCTCGCTGAGACACTTGGTGATCTGTTGGCCAAGGCGGTCGAGCTCGTGTCCGATCTCAGCCTTGCGCTCTATGGCACTCTCGTATTCCTCACGCGCAGCCTTTTCGCGCTTCAAGCCATCGATGCGGGAGGAACGTGTGTCGTGCCATCCACCAGTGAGAGCGCCCTTCTTGTCACTTCTATCTCCATCAGGTGTAATGGCAGAAACACCATGGCTGCGGGCGTATTGCGCCGCCACCTGCAAGTTTGGACAGACGATCGTCTTACCGAACACCTGCCTGAACGCTGGCTCGTAGATCGGGTCGTATTTGAGCTTCGTGAGCAGCGGTACTGCATCCGAGGCTTTTGGGAGATTCGGAACGCCTTTGTTTTGGATCTTGGACAGAGGTACGATGGTCATTCTGCCGCCCTTCTCATTCCTCAAGATCTCGGTGATCTGGGTTGCGACCTCGTCGTCGTCGACAACGTAGTTGAAAAGAGACGTGCCAGCCGTGACCTCGATCGCCGTCTGGTACTTGCTGGAGAACTCGAAGAGCTCGCCCAACGTCCCATGCGTGCCTTCAATGTTGTGCTTCTGGATGATTCTGCGCACACTTTGCAGACCGCGAGCAGTAGACTGATCCATCATACGGTGCAGAAAGCTCTGGGCCTTGTCGAGCTCCTGCTTTGCGTTCTCGATCACAGAAGTGAGCTTTGCCTCTTCGCGCCACAGCTCTTTCCTGCGGTCTGTAAGACGGTGCTGTTCGTCCTTAGCACGCTGCACATCGGCAGAGAGACCTTGTTGTTCGTCGCCACGATTCTCATTGCGGGAGCGCAGCGTGGCGATGTCGGTCTCCAACTGCTTGATCTGAACTTCGAGCTCGACAATCTCTTCTTTGTTGTTCATGACGATAGCCCTGCGGGTGGCAAGAGAATCGTTGATGTCGGCAATGGTGTTATGAAGCCAGGCATCGCGGTCACGCTTGTTCTTGAACTGAGATTGACGGCCCTGCTTAGCATAGAGGCGTTGAACTGTCTGTTCGGCGTCCTGTAGTTGCTGGCGAGCAGCTTTCTCCTCTGCACGCTTGGCTGTGTACTGCGGGAGGATCTGCGCGAGTTCGGCTTCACGCTGGGCGATCTGTGCTTGTACGTCCTTGAGCTCCGCGGCGTGCTGTGTCTGAGCCTGCTGGGCTGCGGACTGGTTGTCGGTCATCGATTGAACATCGAGCTCGATCTTCGCTCTCTCCTTGGCTGACTCCTTCCGATCTGCTTCGAGCTGCGCCTTTTCTTCTTGTAGAATTCTCAGCTGCTGTTGTAACTCCGACATCTCATCCGCGATCGCTTCCAACTCAGTCTCCTGTTGCTGAAGTGTTTCACGATTCTCATCCGTCTTCTCCACCCCACCTTCGCGCTCCTCATTCATCTTGTCCATCGACTCGTTGAGTGCGTCCTGGTCAAGGCGATGGATTGTGTACTCCAGACACCTCCTCTCCCGATCTTTCTCCTGGAACTCATGCAGCTCCTTCTTCTCCTCCTCTAGCTCTCCCAGCCGCTGCCTGATATGGTCCAGCGTCTCGTCGATCTTGCCACGCTTCTGCTCGGTGTCGTCCATGATGCGACGACTCTCAGCACGCCGCTTCTCGTAAACTTCTGTCCCTGCAACCTCCTTCAGGACCGCCAGGCGCTGCGGATCTTGCATATTCGTGATCTGCGTTACGCGACCTTGCGGAACGATATAGTATGGATTACTCTTGCTGAATCCGGCCGACTCAAGCAAGTTCATAATCTCCTGCTTGGTCGTGTTCTTGCGATTGAGGGAGTACTCATCCTTCTTCTGGCCGACGGTCCGCCGCAGAATGACCTCCTCAGTACCAGTCGGGAAGCGTTCATCGGTGTTGTCGAAGATGACCTCCACATACGCGCTCATCACGGCCGAGCCAGCGCCCTCGTGGAGGAGAGCAGATCGCTCCTCGCGGTTGAGTTGGGTGTAGTCATCGCTGAGGACGAAACGGATCGCGGCGAAGAAGTTGGACTTTCCTGATCCATTGCGGCCAACGATGACGTTGTGCTTGGGCGAGAAGGGCTCGATGACCGTTTGTTCTTTGTAGCTGGGGGGTGTGTTAGCGAGGGTGGTGGAGGTGAAGGCGGCAGACGTACGATTTGAAGCCCTGGATGATGATCTGTTTAATGTACATCTTGTCTCAACCGTCAAGTCGTCTGTGCGTTGAGCGCGTCAAGTGACATGTGGATTGTGAGACCACGTTGGATCCTATTCGCATCTCATCATATGCGTTAGTGGCTCACGTGGTCATTCGTAGATATTGGTGATGGATCCGAGTTGTTAATCTTGAACGCGTCGAAGTCGACGCGGGGCAGATCGCGCTAGTGAAACTCTACCGGGTCGTTCCGCTGCACGATCTTTTGGCAAGTGCGATCAGCAACAGCGACTGATCCCAAGGACTCTGCACTAATCAACCCCCTTTACCATAACAACAGCACAATGCCGGCCAAACTCAAACGCAAGAGCTCGCTCAGCCTAGCCGACGACTCGAGCGAGCCATGCAAGCGCCGCTTCGCAGAGGACGAACAAGCACCGCCAGAACCCGAAATCACAGAAGCCGAACCAGAACTAGAACTAGAACCAGCACCACCAGACTCCGACTCCGCACCCCCCTCTGACGACCGCGCCGCCCGCTTCGCCGCCCTCCGCGCCCGCCACGCCACCTCCCGCAAATCCAACCTCGACTCCACCCGCGCCGAAGCCCGCTCTGCCGCCGTCAACCCCACCCAACTCTCCACCCTCAACCGCAAACGCGACGTCGTCGCCCACAAACTCCTCAAATCCGAGGTCGAAGGCAGCGGCGAGGACTTCGAGCGAAAACGCGCCTGGGACTGGACCGTCGACGAGAGCGAGCGATGGGACGAGCGGATGGCGGAGAAGAAGGCGCGGAAGGAGGGGGTGGCGTTTCAGGACTACAACCAAGAAGCCGGGAAGGTGTATGAGCGGCAGATTGCGCAGATGGTGAAGGCGGGGACGAAAGAGGACGGGGGGGATGGGCGGAAGGGCGCGTATGAGAAGGAGAAGGAGGAGGCGATTGAGCGGGCGGTGAGGAGTGGCGGGCTGGAGATTGTGGAGACGGAGACGGGGGAGTTAATTGCAGTGGACAAGGATGGGAGTTATTTGTCTACTGATATGGCGGGGATGGATACTGGGGTGTTTGGGAAGAAGCCGTCGAAGGACGCCGTGGATCGGTTGGTGGGCGATATCAAGAAGGCGGAGGAGGTGAGGTTGAAGAAGAGGAAGGAGAGGGGGAGGACGGATCCGATGGAGGAGGGTGGCGATATCACGTATATCAATGAGAAGAACAAGCAGTTTAATATGAAGCTGGCGAGGTTCTATGATAAGTATACGAGTGAGATTAGGGACAGTTTCGAGCGGGGGACGGCTATTTGAGCGAAGAGTGTGAGGAAGTGCAGAATACAGCCATTCATACGCAGCCGTATCGATTGCCACCTTTCTATCGGACTCGCTCTGATGAGTCGTACGGAGAGTTGTGGTGGTCTCTGACACCAAAACCATTGCTTCACAGCTCTCAGGAGCGTCTGCACGAACGAGGATGGTCGACTCAAGCGAGATCGCAAGACCACGCACACCCTGAGACCTTTCGGAGATGTGGGCACTCAGCAGTTGAAATAAGGTTGTGCTAGACTCGAAATTTTTGGCTCGAGCCACCGTTTCAGGCCAAGCTCTGACAGGTATGGTGTACGCTCTCTACCTCTCTCTACCTCGAAAATATCACGATTTCGTCTACCTACATACCAGGCACGGCTATGGAATCGCGGAGTATAGAAGGCCTACATCGCGAGCTGCATACTGGCGACACTGGACGTTGATGATCTTTTCTGCCCACGGAGCTGTCGGTCGATGAAGGCAAGCGACACGCAATCATCGGATTATCGGCCAGCACCAGTGCATACGCATGCGCATCCTTCTCATTTCTTGCGACGAGAATACGAAAACTTCATCTAATCCTGGGTCAACGCTTTACGCGACCGACTGCTGCGCACACTTGCACCTTTGCGTGCTTGGTCCTATACTGCAGATACCCACCGAGGGCACGCTCCTTCTTCCGCGTTTCTGCAGCGCTCGAGCCGTTGCTCGTCCCAGCGCAGCAAAGCTTGGATTTTGCAGTGTGTTCGCCATTTCTTGTTATTACGGATTTCCTTCACGACGTCCGGGGTTGAGATGCTTTGGGCGTCTACGGCACCATCGCCTCAGCGTGCCTAGGGAGGAGAACGCCTCTGCTTCGGAGCCTCGACAAAACGTCAGCGACTGTATTCTGGCATCTCCCTTATTATTGGTGATCGTTGTTTTCGAGCCATGATGACAGAAGCCCTAGCTAATGCTTGATTTCATCAAGAACTATCGGGCCGTGCATGCGGTATACAATGATGAAACACGCTGAACCCTACTAATTCAAACATTATCCTCTTTCCCTTTCACTCCTGCAAGATGAAACCCATGCTGATTAGGATTATGCTAGCTACTGTTTTAGCCGCCTCGCTTGTTGACCTTGACAGTCGAACCGCCACGTTGCAATCCACCTTCGGCGCAGCGGTGCTGGAGGGTTACAACATACGGCTTGGCCGACAAAGGTAAGTCCAATTGTACAGCGGGGGCATACTACCCACACGCTTCTGGCATCAAATAGAGTTCAACCTGTTCAGACAACCGGGTTAAGGAGCTCGAAGCCTGCAATCAAGAAGGATGTCCTCTATCAATCTCATTCGGTTCCTTCTAAATCTGTACCAGGAGCACCGTTGCGCAACGCTCATCCTTCAAATGTCCGCACACAGTTTCACCGCGAGACAGTCATTTCTCGTGGAAGATATCCACGACGACCACCTTGCCCTACCCAAGCCGAGTGTACACCTATATAACGCCGGCCAAGGCCCTCCACCTGTTCCCTTCGAACCATCAACCCGTCCCAAGTACTCCGACTTAGTCGCTCCGGAAGCTCAAGTCCTCTCGTTGTTACATTATTAGAAACAATGCTGCTCTCCCTCACCACCATCGCCACCCTTCTGGGTGCTTCGCTCGCTCTACCACGCCCTGCCATCCCTGCCATCCCTGCCGTTTACGACACCACGGACCTGACCTCGGACCTGACCACCTCGACGGATGCCCCTGCCGCCACCACAGCCACCACGAAGTTCAAGCATGCCGCTGAGGAGCTCGATCCCTACGAGACCACGAAGCCCATCGACTCGACCATCGACGAGAACCCAACTTCTGGCCTCCCTACCAGCACTCGCACGAAGGCTAAGAAGCACCGGAAAACATCGACCCAGTCCCTCTGGAGCGCTGTTTCGACTACCTCGACCACCAGCGACTCAACCACTTCGACTGCCAGCGACTCGACCTCCTCAACCAAGGCTGGAAAGCAGCATACTCTGGAAAACACGCCGGTGCCACAGCATACGATCATCTCTGTATCGGATCACGACACCACGCAGGCTGTCCCACTTCCAGAGACCACTACCAGCGAGACATCCGCGATCAGCACTGGCGAGACCACTACCAGCGAGACATCTGCACTCAGCACTGGCGAGACTACCACCGGCGAGAAGTCTGCACTCAGCACTGGCGAGACCACCACTAGCGAGACATCTACGTCCAGCACCGGCGAGTCGACGACATCGACTTTGAAACACACCAAGGCAGCTGGCAAGGCACTACATCGCAATGGAAACAATCAACTGGGACTGCAGTCAATACTGTGCCCGATGCTTACACCACGGCACCACTAACACCTAAGGCAGCCACAACGTTGGAGACGTCGGCGTCGGACAGTAAGATTACGGAAACTCCTGCTGTGGTCACGACTGGCAGCCCAGCTCCTGCGATCTCCACTGATAAGACTGAAGTCGTTCCAACCACTGCTCTTACCACTGCGCTGACCGGTGCACTGACTACTGCCTCGACCACTTCCACCGACAAGCCTGAAGTGGCCCCAACCTCAGCTCTCACCACTTCCACCGACATGCCCGAGGTAGTCACGACCACTGCGGCAACCACCTCTACTGATAAGCCTGAAGTGGTCGCAACCTCAGCTCTAACCACTTCCACCGACATACCCGAGGTAGTCCCGACTTCAGTAACGTCAACGACAGAGTCTATGACCACGCAAGCTCTACAACCTCTGACAACAACCGCCAAAGGCACAGCTCCAACTAGCTGGCCCGACCACAAGCCCGCAGGCAAGGACCGACAGGGGCGACCCACTTCCGAAGAGTACCCTGAAGACGACGGAACGACTGAAGACCACATCCTGCCCCGGGATGACACACCTCTTGCAGTCGTCGTGACCGAGATTGGTGACGTAGCAAGCACCGTCGATGTATCTGACTCTGCGCCGGGAGAGGAGTCGTCTTGAGATCGACGATGTTGAATTTTACGGAGTACGGGCATGGGTAGGATCGGTTTCTGATTCGGGTTGACAAGATCTCGTACGATTGGGCATTCATGATGCTGCATGAAACATGGCTGAGCGTGATTACACTGGCATGGCATTTAATGAGACGTACGTACCATTCGCGACCGACATTGGGAATAGACTTGGTACGATTACTGCGAGTCGGAGGCTTCTTGACATAATGTACATCTGAATACATTGTGCAAACTGAACGTATCGTTTAACCACTCACACATACATGGGTCACTGCTTGCTTAGTAGGATTGGTCTTGAAACTCCATTTTCTCGAACACAGACTACTATACATCATGAAGGACCCCAAGTGGTATTCTTGGGTTCGCTGGGAATGCAAAACGCCTGGCCGCTATGGCAGCTCCATCGCTCAATGCTCGAATAGACATCTTTCTCAAAGCAACGCAATGCCCTTCCTCTCAAAATGGCTTCTCTCCTGCAATATTGCCTCGTGGCGAGTATCGTGCGACAATGTATGTCCGACCGTCCTGAGCTTTCGCCTTGCCCATTCCAACGTGTGTGGTGCTGTGCCATAGGCATTGTGCTGTGAATTCAGTCAGTGAAAAGAAGCAAAACCTTATACGCTCCATGCACTTACAGAAATTTTCATACTCCTCCAACCTGCCCTCCCCAATCTTCTCCCCCTTGTAGCTCGTCTCCTCGTTCATCCATTCCGATATCGCCTCCTCGAACTTCGCATCCGCACTTGAAGTCACGTATAGATTTTCGCCCTGCACCTCGTTGCTCGAATGTTCAAGCTTCCCCGTTGACGCCAAGGTCTTCGCACACGTCTGGGCATCATGCGCCAACCTGTCATCCCATTGAAGCTTCGGGACCATCTTGTTTGCTCTCGCCAAATTGTGTGCTGTTACGGCGGGATCCGCTTCTGCGGATGTGAGCTCGCCGTCGGGTTGTTGCTGGACTGGTTCGGGAGGGATGACTCGTCCGTGGCTGGGAGGGCTTTTGCGCTCTTTACGGCCGCTGGGTGACATGGAGGCGGCGGCGCTCCGGGACACACTGTTCTTGACGCGGGTGACTACTGAAGCCATGGTGGTTGCGGTGGGAGCTGAATCCCCGGATTGGAAGGTACAGATCGTGCACCGGAGGTAAGAGCGTTGCAAGGACGAGTTGTTTGTAGGAAAGTACAATGAAAGACTGTGGCAAAGTGAAAGTGCCCAAGGGTATTGGAGACGGTATGACTTCCAAATGACCGAATCTCCTACCTACCAGTCCTGTTTGCTCCTACTACCTTGCTTTAGGTATGGCCAACTCAAATCACCCGAACGAAGCATTCTCTGCATTGGTGCCAATTTCCTCCGCCAAAACCAACATAACATCACCGGGACGTCACAATGCCGATTCCAAACAGGTTCACAGTTTGTAGAACCACACGGATTGGTGCCCGGATTCCGCGTTCTTGCCGGAAAGGTAAAAACCTCGCGGACCTGTTTTCTGTTATAGGCCTGATGTCAGAGAACGTTTCAGAAATGACGAGCGATCTGCGCGGGCCGTAGACAGAAGCTTTGTGTGCCGGAAGTGGCTCCTCAGGGTTTGATTTCCGACTCCCCGTCGTCGGCCTGGTGGGATATCGAAAAGGTCGGGAGCATCAGGAGTACGAGTTGGAACACTGTGGCGAGTGTAGTCGATGGCGACGTCTGAAACTCTCGTCCAAAGAATGGGCCGGTCATGAGTCTATTAGGACATCTGTTCCATCAATAGCGTCCTTACCGTCGTGCTACGACAAGCAGTACGATCGTTGTTCGTGATCGAAAAGAGATGTTAACATCCTGTTTTGAAAAACAAAAACTCCATGGCTATGCAGCTCGACGAAACTAGCAGATGAAAAGCATTAAACCCGATGAACGCCTAGTAATGCTCATGCCATGCGTTTGCGTTCATGTCTCTTCCTTGATCGCTTCCAACATCGATACCCAATGGTCTTCAATCTGTCCGTGACCTTCTCTTAATACCATGACACCATAATATCTCATGCACGACCGTCACAGCTGCAGGAATCAACAGCCATTACTCTCCGACTTTCAGCAGCTTCTTCATCTCCTCCTCAAACCTTGCAATGAACTTGTTATGCTCACTATCTTGCGACGGATTCTGGCTAGCAGAATACCGCGAATGCCAACGTCCATTCTCAGTGTTCATCTTGCCGACCTTCAGGACCTTCAGCGCAGCATCCTTGCTACCATTCGCGGCTCCGTAGGCCTCCAAGAAGTAATGGCCGTCCCGATATAACTGACGAGCGAGCTGCTTTGGCGTTCTGCTCCAGCCAATGTTGCAGTCAAGATCCAGCGACTTCAGATTCGTGCATCCTGCTAAGATGGTCAAGGCAGCGACGTTCGACGCTTTATGTGCTCCTCTGCCATAACCCCAGCCCCTCACAATAACGTCAGTCAATTGAAGTCGGTTGGTGCCGATAGCGGCAATGAACGTGTGGAGCGCCATGGTGTCGTGAAGGACGATGGGCTGTTTGTAGAGGTAACCGATGGCCTCTGCGTGGATTTGCTTGTTGACGGCGAGGAGATTCGGAACGAGATCACCAGATTGCTCAGCGATCTCCTGAGTACTATATCCTGATGCGTCCGTTTTGTGCACCACGCCGCGGCCAACGGTGCGACGGTATGACTTCGTCTTGGAGACGAGGGTCAAGCCTTCCGGTTCGACGAGCGCAAGCTCGTAGATGAAGTCGCGGAGCTCAGCCGGCAGAGCCAGGAATGGAAATGGCTTATCGGCCTTCTTTGGTTTTGGTGTCGTAAACCTGACACGCTTCTTTGACTTCTTCTGCTTGTTGGACTTTGCTGTCTTCTCAAGCAAGTCAGAACTCTATGTCAAACATGGCTTTGGACAGACTCTACCTTGCGAGAGCCATAAGCAAAGTCGTCTTCCGCGAGACCATCGTCCTCATCACTGCTCAAAAGAGAATGGTCCGCAAGGTCGTCTTCCATCTCAAAGTCCATGATATCGGCTTCGGCGTAATTTATTACATTGCGTTTGCGCTTGCCGGCGGTATTAGCCTGAACATTGATCGATGCCATGATATCAATAGTGTCTTGCTTGCGTCTTGAGATAAATATGAATAAAGAGACATGCTAGTAAAGAAGATTCGCTGTTAACTTATACCTGGTGAAATAATCGCCCCTACCAAAAAGAGTTTAGCACAAGGCAGCAATCCAATCGGGCGAGGGCAAGAAGGCCGGAGAGGGACAGACGTCCAACCAATGCCACTAATGAGTACCAGTTTGTTCCAGCATACAAGAAGGCTGCACAAGACGTTGGCATCCGATTGTATATGGCCGTACGTGCGGTCAACTCTCTTCAACACTGCTTGTCTTGTCCAGTGCTCGACGCCGTGGCGACGGCCGGGATGTTACATGATAGCCATTCGAGTCAACGCTTCCGATTGTGCAAGTGATTATGAGGTCCGCAGACGGTTTGAGAGTCCAACAGGTGCTGGTGTTTCGCCAGAGAAGCAGTATCCGGTTCAGTGAATCTGTGGGTCACTCGTGTCGTCCATCGTAGGATCCTAGGTCGGCCAGAGTCATCATGGCCGTCGCATGACTGTCGGCATCGAGCAGATCACTCAGTTGGAGTCTTGCACGTATTTCAGATGTACCGATGACAGCCGGTTGATGCCCACCGTCGCTGTCGGTGCGAAGATGTATTGAAGAAGATTGGTGGCTGGTGGAGCTGCGAGCGCGAGAGCAGTCTAACCTGAGCCGCTAGCGTTCGGAAGGAGCCGAAACATCACCCGCCACCAAAGTCACCTGGCGCGTATACTTCACTTCAACCTACATCTTCCTGCATAGCACGAGTTTGAAATACGGCGGTGACCTCTGTGTGCGGCCGCAAGGCCACTGGCCTTCTTCGAGCGCAATGACTGCCGCGAGAAACGCAGTAAGCGTCTGGACCGCGCGTGTTGTTCCCATCTTCCTCGCCCTCATCGTCGCCTACGCATCCTACGTTATCACAGGCCCGCTCGCAATCCAATTTCTACTCAACCCTCCGGACGGCGTACCGAAACGAACCGCACTCGGCTTGGCTTTTCCGATAGCATATTGCTTCCTACTCATCCCAGTTGCAGCAACTTGGCTACGTCTCCTACTCGTAGTATGGCTGCACCCCGGTTACACATCCCTCGGAGCCCAACGAGATGAGGCAGATCTAGAACCAGCACCCGGATTGGAAGAGTTCTGGCGTCTCGATGTCTTCGCCTGCGACTCTCGAGGGTTTCCGATCTGGTGCCCGCACTGCAACAACTGGAAGCCCGACCGTACACATCATAACCAAGATGTGGGACGCTGCACGCTGAAGATGGACCATTTCTGTCCTTGGGTTGGCGGCGTTGTCGGCGAGCGGTCTTACAAGTTCTTCGTGCAATTCAACTTCTACAGCTTCCTTCTCTCTGGCTACGTACTGGCCGTTCTTGCCTATTTCGTAGCGGAAGGCAAAGAAAGCAACGATCTGAAAGTCCACTGGCTGGTTGCGCTTGGCCTTGCCGGCTTCTTTGTCTTCTTCACCATCGGCATGGTTGCCAACTCACTATGGATGGCATTCAGGAACGTCACCACCATCGAGAACATCGATGCGTACTCACGCACCACGCTCTTGGCCGTCCTTCTTCCGCCTGAATTACAAGGCAAAGCATTTGATGGACCTCCAGCCCCTCCGCAAGCCCACCTGCGAGGTGACACTTCGCCCAGTAGATCTGGTGACAGCGAGCTTCCTCTAAACTCGGATCTAAATGACCCCAGTCACTCGACCTATTTCACAAACCTTCAGACTCCAAGGCCGCCCCGCCGCTCTTCGGTCCTTCCTTTTCAAGAGCGCGTATGGAAAGGCACTGTCACATATCCTGTGTACCTTCCAACCGATCGACCACCGCTCCCCGCAGCTCAACCAAGAACATTTGCTATCTTGGAGACCTTGCCTGGCATGAATCCATGGGACCTTGGGACTTCTTACAGTAACTTCAAGGCTGTATTCGGAGATAGCCTACACGATTGGCTCCTGCCCATCAGACACTCGCCGTGCTGTGACCACAGTTCGCTCGTCTCGCAATATCCACTTGGACCAGACTTCGAAGAGCTACTGATTGAAGCTGGACTAGCCCCACGCCCAAAACACTTCTACCCTCGTGAAGATGGTAACCCGCACGACAACAGAAGTTCAACAGCTTCGCGGAAGCGGCGACGGAAACGAAGACTTGACGATGGCTGGCAGCACGGGGAACGTCCTGATGGCTGGTCTAGCGAGAAAGAAGCTAGAAGGATGAGAAACGATGCTAGGCGGAGGATGCGCGGAGATCCGCCAGCCCAGAGTATATATCAATAACATGGGGTGGTTGTGCTCCACGAGAGATGCGTCACGAACGACATAAAACACCCGATCTCAAGCCCGGCTTGATTGTGCTATCGGAAAGCTAGGTTTCACCATTGACATTTTGCCGGAAGAATCTGAGCCTCTCTTACGCAGTGAAGTAGTAGGCCTCTAGCTGTTCTTTGGTCCTGTCACCGACATTATGGAGGCGATTCTCTTCCCAGACTTGGCCCCCTTCGCCATGCGTATTTCTGACGAAAAGCACAAGAGTTAGTGACATCTCATTTATGATAAGTTTGTACCTACGATAGATGTCCAAGAAAGAAATCCAGATTCTTGTCCGCCTGAGGATGACATTAGCTGAACCGCAGCAAAACGAAAGACACGAGGTTTTACCTGAGGGAAAGCATTCTTGAAAGTTTCGAACAGCTCATCAACGCTAGGCTTCTGCTTTGCATGAGTGACCTTCGAAGCGAACAACTCCAGATACTTGCGGTTGTGGGCCAGATCGGCCTTTGCATCCAGCTCCCATCCAGACTCGATATGTCCTGGGATGACCTTCGATGGATTCAAAGCTTCGATCAGATCTAGGGTCTGAATTCACGCATCGTAGATCTGGGGCGTTTCTATCTCCTCAACCCTATCACACGTCAGCAAATCCTCGATCGTGTCCTATCGATATGACGGCCACCGACCAGACGTGCGTGCTGCGCGCATATACTGAGTCACCACAGACAATAGTACGCTCGGTGGGCAGCCAGAACAGCGTATGGTCGACCGAATCACCCTGCAGCGGTCCTAGAAGCACGATTAGCGAATCGACATTGCCATCGAGGACGAAAAGGCTATGGTGGAATGGAATCGGCTTTGTCGGCTTCTCCGGCACGTTCTCTTCTACGACCGCCTTCAGCGCTGGGTGTTACGGCACCCATTGCGCAAAGCAGCGTGCTTACTTCCAAAGACAGTGAGCCAATACTTCACCTTCTCATCGTATTCTCGATCGATCCCGGCGCATACTGACTCATAGAATTAAGCACGATGAAACACACCCAGCACGACAGCAGAGACACTGAGTCGGCAGCACACTACTGTACTAACCATAGGGTGCCTATATGCGCACATCTGTTCAGTAGTGAAACACTGGACTTTAGCAGTCGTCGGAGCTTCTTACTGCGTACAGCCTGGACTCTGGAAATGCGTCAAGGATAGGATTTGCGGAACAGTAGTGGTCAGGGTGATGATGGGTAACGAAGATGGCCTTCAACGGCACGTTTGCCTTCTGGTTCACCCAATCGACAACAGCATTCGCATCGGGCACGAGGAATGGTGGATCGATCAGGGCCGCGGCTTTGTTTCCTACGATGAGGGTCGTGACGCTCGAAAGTCCCTTATCGCTTGACGAGAGAATGTGCGTTTGTAGACTCATGGTGGAGACGGCACGAGGTTTGAGCACGAATAGAGAGATCGGGTCTTGTCGTCGAGTACCTAGTGAAGGTATACGGATACCGCGTTGTGTTCTAGATGGTCTACCTTAGTCATACTACGGCATAACTTTTGACGGTATGCCGGCCGTGGTTTGGTGCGGAGAAGGTGTGATTGAGAAAGCCGATGTCAGCAGACATCGATGTGTGGCTCTTGAGTCATTAGCTTCCTGTCGTCCTGTCGTCCGTCGTCCAGGAAGGATGCATCTTCAAGTCTGGTCTAGTTGTTTGATTAGTAGTACTATACGCCCATATAGCGGTATCCGGCATACCCACGAACAGCCATCGCAGCTAGGGTTGGCATGAAGCTTTGGTCCGGGTCCCATCTCGATTGGAAACCGGTGCCGTGGTGCCACGTTGGAGGATCGAGAGGATCCACTTCAGACGGGGCTAAAACAGACAGGGGCGGTGACTTGCAGATCGCGAAAAGTCGGAGATGGAACCGGCAGTTTGACTTTCGATCATCAACCTTCTTTAATGCCTGCAGCATGCAGACAGCGCACACGAGGGACGACAGCACGGCATCCACGCGGCCGTAAAGTCGAACGAACCTTTTCTTTAGTTTGAAGTTTCGCTGTCGTACTGCGGGATGATTGCAGAGCTGGGTCACTCCAATCGATGGTATTTCAGGTTCTGGACTACCAACATCTCGCAGCAGGGATCGTCAAGTGCGATTGTGCAAAATTCGAGAGTAGATGCTCGGACATGAATCTAAGATTATATCTCGATCCACCTTACGCGCGCGAGATAGATTGACGAACTTGCCCAGAGAGCTGAAAATTGGCGAATTGCAAACTCAAACGCCATCAACTAAGGTTACCAATAGGGAATTTTGCTGGCCGCTTGTGGTCCCAAGGTTCGTCGGAGGAAAGCGACTCGGGGTGCTCTGGAAATGGTGGGAACGCGAGCTCTTTGTCATCAGTGTTGGTGATTCTGCGTGATGAACACCAGTCTCGTGGAGTATCGACAGGACAGACATGGTAGGATGAGGAATGGTGCAGCGTTGTAAAACAGTATCAGGGTGACTTTTGTAAATGAGGACGGCACCGGCCGCGCCTACATATCATAATCCTGCCCGCGACCCTTCTCACGCTTGTCGCGAAGCTCAGGATATCGTCGTCGGTGGTTGATAAACCAGTTGCTGACTTGGGTCATACTAATGCCCGTGACCTGATCATGTCGTTAGCTGAGGGATATGCCATCTGAGGGACAAACTCACGTTCGAGAACATAGCCTTTTGCTCTTCTGTTGGGTACGGGTTTGAGATGTTCTGCGTTCGATTAGACTTGACCGCTCCAACTATTCCCTCGGCCTGTTGCTCACCTTGTCGAACCAGTTTTTCATGATCTCTGTAGACTGCTTTGGCAGGTTGCTTCGTTTTCGAGTCTTCCCGTGCTTGTAGTCGTAGTGATTAGGAACGAAGTAGGGCGACTGTGACTCTGGATACGCCTCGGACGCGTCGGACCAACCGTAAACATCGTCGCGAGTTGGCCGACAGGTGGAGTGTCGCTCCGAGCAGCCTGGTATTGAAGGCGAACTGACTTGCGAGTCCGGTCCGTACGAGTAGCCTCTCTCGTATGGGCGCATGGGAGCATATGCATCTCGATGGTCGTTTGGTCGCTGTGAGAAAGGTCGCCCGTTCTCAAGACGAGGAGAGTGACTGACATCGGTCCCTTCAAATGGCCGCACTGACGGTATGCAGTAGTTGCTGGCAAATGAAGGTACACCAGTGGGGACCTTGTCCTGACGAGGAGATTGTCCAGGCATTTGACTTGTGGAAGGTTGTGTGCGCCTCGTACTTCCGTGCTGGTAGGAAGGACGTCGACGAGGCTCAGAGATGTCGCAGTAAGGCCGTTCGAACGGTGTTGGTAGTCGTCCTGACGAGTAGAATGTGTACGGGTCGGTGATAGGTGCTACAGGCTCGAAACGGAAGTCGGTCCGTAGCTTCTTGTTGGGATAGAGTGAAGGCGGCTTGTAAGTGCCGGCTGAGATCGTGGGCTCACACGGAAGTGGTTGTAAAGAGACGTTCTTCGTCTGTGGTGTCGGAGGCGGGCTCCTGATGGCATCGCCGAGTACCTGAGAACGTCAGTAGTTGCGCAAGCCTACGAACGACCACACTGACTGTCATCAAGGGAGGCAGCAAGGGCCTCTGTGAGTCGGAGAGCTGGTATGGTGGAGAGCTCGGAAGGAGATTGTGGTGACTGTCTTTCGGTTGCGACTCTCTGTGGTAGCTATCGCGTCGCTCCACATCATGTCGGAAGTACACGTCTCTGCTGCCATCATCTGCTTGCGGGCCATCGAAAGCGCCAAAGGGCCTTGTAGACGTCCCGGGCGTTGGCAATCTCGAGTGATAGTGGTAAGGGCCCTGTCTTCTGGAACTTGCAGGCCCCTCCGCCTGGAAGTTCTGCGTGCGAACTGTCAACGATGCCATGGGTGGTTGCATACAGGAATGTAGTAGCCAGTGGGTTGATGGTGGACAGATGACTGCAGACCGGTATCTCGGACCCCCACCAGATGGATGCCGTTGTCAACGCCAGGAATAAGTCGGGTGTCGCAGATTAGCAGGTTGATTGACCACTTCAATGTCGAAGTTGATCCTGCTGATGAGTTTGCTAGATGATAAGGTTCTTGGTGTCGCAGATACGAGGGGTGGATAAGTCTTATAGTAGGAATCAACCGGGAGCGTCAACGGCTGGATGCAGAAATAGACAGTCTAACACTCGTTGGCGTACTGTAGGTTTGATGGAAGGTTGTTGAAGCGACACGCGGGTCCAGGCTACTGAAGGAGCGGGTTCACAGACTCGGCGCCATTTCGGACTGACGAGCAAGATATAGTTCGACGGGGACCAGCATGAGCGTTAGAAACCAACCCGGTAAGCATTGAATGCCCGGTGCTCCGCTCCTCACTTCGCGAGATCGATTCCGGGAATCCTTCTGTCTACCCAGATGCAGGCTGCTAACATGATACCGACAGCGCTTCCCAGCTACTGACGGGCCGGAGTCGCAGACTGCCATTTGACACGCGCTCGGACGGCTCTAAACACCTCCCGAGGCTGTATCTAGTCCACTTCGAGTATCTGCATAGCTACCCGCCCGCAGCAGCATCATCCTGCTTGCCCGTGCACGAGCATGCTCTCGACGATGAGCACTGCGCTGCGAGTCTGCGAGTCACGAGAAACGTGCATGCCAGGGCGAACATCATGGCTAGCCTTCCAGTGCACTCGTCGTTTCAGTGAGCCTCGCTACCTGTAGCGCATGACCATGACTGTACGCCTTTGTCGCCGGTCACTTGGTGCTGCTGCGAACTGCGCCCCACGTCAAGCTGTGATGCTACATCCTTTCGAGTTTCCCTGGGTCGAGTCTGCTCGAATCGTTCGCTCCGCTATCACGCAAAACGGCACACCGGGATCTGTCGCGAGACAGGGCCACCATGTGGAATATGGCGGCGTAGGTTTCATGGCGCTGGGCCTGTAACGCAGCTCGTACATGAGTACGGGATCCCCTTGGTCCATCGAGAGGTGGACCAGTCTTTCCCACATCACAGTAGCGTTCTCCCATCGCCAGGACTTGATGAAGAGCGCTCAAGCCGGACCAATCACGATGGGCCGGATACTTGGAGGGCTTGTCACATTGCGTGAGGCTGCTTTTGACGTGCTGGACTTGCATCTGATCGAGCCTACCCAACCTACCCGTGGCGCGTACCAGGTGGCCGGAGCTGCGTGGAAAGCGGCGAGGCGGGTCGGCTGGTGGACGAAGCGTTAGATTAGCTCGAGCCGGTCGGTGACAGGGGCCAGGGTAGAAGGTTGTTTTTGACATTGAGCTAGAGCCGGGGTTATGCGATGCGATGCTAGCGGGTGCTTCGTTGTGCATTCGATCAACCCACTGCAGGTGCAATCCGATCCACGATGCGCTCTTATCGTCGTCAAGTCACGTGTGGTCAGACCCGTCCGGTGATGCCTTCACGTACCCGTAGATGATACACATTGCACGATATCAACTGCCCGTCCCGTCACGGTTGGGAAGCAGAACGCCCGATCTGGGCGATATGCTCTACAAGGAGACCGTGGACTCCATGTTGCAGCAGGGCGCACCATCGCACAGATTCGCCGTGGAGAACGTGGGTCAGGTCCCGCTCGAGCGATCTGGCAGTCGTCCGGCTACTCTCCACAGGATCATCCTCAGCGCCTACGTATGTACATTGCCGTTACCATTGAAGCGGAGATGTTCGAGAACTCGCCCTGGACTTCTAGTAGTGTGGGTTGGAAGTACCCGCTCATACCACTACATACACTATTGAACATCTTCGTACACATCTCGACCGCTACTTGCATGTACGATGGCACGGTCATGTTCGCGATGTCCGATGACGTGAAGCGCCCTTCCGACACCAACGAGATCTCGACCGAGAAAGTGCGAAAGCTGCACCCTGCCGTCCGCCCTGAGATAACCCGACGAGACGGTCCCTGGAAGTGTAGGGATTATATGCAGTGCACGGGTGGCTGAATCCCACAAGTCTGCTTGACAGTTGGTAAAAGCACGGCATTAGACGTGCTTAACCCTTCCACAGCTGACTTGTCATTAATTTATCCATCGGCATGCCGGCCAGTCGTTGATGCTACCCGCGGTTTGGCTTCAATGCCGTACTACATTTGCGTCTCACGTGCATGAGTGCATCTTGGTTGTGCAGATGGAGAGATCCAAGGACCTGGTCGCGAGGAAAAGTTCGGTGGTACTCGTACAACACTTATGCCATTTTCCGAGCGCATTTGCCTTGATCAGAAACAACGACATGCTGCCGGGATGTAGCAAGACAATGGTGCATCTGGAAGTGCTTCTCCGAGATCCGACACGATCCTGATAGAGCTGTTGCGAACCACGAGATTCCCAAGGCATCATCTCATCATCACCTGCTGTGCTCTGACTTTGCAAAGATCTTCTGTCACTCGGTAGTGGCGGTGAGATAAGCTATGGAAGCGAAAGTGTTCCGAGCGACCTCGTGGACAGCTACGGCATACGTCTCAATGGAAGCAACCCACGAGATATGTCGCTACGCCCGCTATGCAAATGCTGCTTCTATCTTCGAGACTTTTCGCCATCGGAAAACAGTCTGCACTCGGATGGGGGAACCTCCAACATACACCAATCCCGACCGTCCGACGCCAACTGACACACAGTGGTCATCAAAGGACTGCGTACGTAACCAGCAGCGCTATACTCATCAAGCACAACGTCCAAGTCCTTGCAGGTGGTGGAGCTGCGTCAGATGTGGGTGCTTCGTTGGCCGTTGACACCCTCGCACGGCCCACTGGACTTGAAACACCGTTCAGTTGGTCGACCGTAGCAATGGCAGGGCCGACGTTCCAGAAATCGACCAGAATGAAGGTGGGTGCTCGGCCGTAGGTGGATCTACAAGTTTCGGCCGCCGTACCCAGATTTCCTAAGCCAGCCTCTCCATTGGTGGTCGTAACATACGTTGCGTTAGGCTGTTCGATCGAGAAGAGTGAGCCTTCGTCTGTGTGGTAGAGAAAGTGGTTCATGAGAGGCATCATCCCATTCGATACAGCTTGTGGCGTTCGGTTAATCAAGTTCGCAGGTCTGTTGAGGTCGCAGCTGAAGTCCGAGGGTGAGGTTATCTCGTAGTCGTTCTCGAAGACGTAGTTCCACTCGTTCATCAGAAAGGGAGCACCCGAGTTCTCATTCAGATCCGGAACAAAGTTGATCAACCTCGTGCCACTACTGATTAGACTCTGTAGGGTCGGCCAGTTCTGCGAGGTTGACGATGGACCAGACGGCGTGTATGCCAAGCTCGAGGTGATGCCGGCAGCATCGTATTGCGCAGTCAACTCACTACCTAAAGCGTTCACGCCATTCACGAGCAGTAGTGTGACGACTTCGTTGGGATTGGACTCCAGCCAGGTCCGAACTTCGATCAGCCAGTCTGTGAGACTACCCGCGTCCAGCAAGTCGCACGATGTATGGCAGACGTGAAGCGCAGTGCTGCCATCTGGGATCTGAACCTGTGCGGTCAACAATCGTACTCCGGCTGACAGCTGGACGGTCGAATTGTAATATTGGTTGCCGCTGGTGGAGAAGCCGGTACTCTCGTCTCGCACAAAAGGGCTGTCGTGAGCGCCAAGGTATGTCACCTGGCCGTAAGTCTTCGAGCAGAGGGCCGGGCTATTATTGCATGCTATCGTGCTATTCGTGATTGCTGCTGCACGAATGGCCGCGGGAAGGAGAAGGAAAGTTGCCAGACTGGTGAAGAACATCTTGATCGGTGGCGAGCCGTGGTGGCGAACAGGCAAGATGTGATCGTTCGGCGGCAAACGCAGGAAAGCAGATCGAGGTTCAATGGAGTTGCAATGTTCTGAAGACTTGACAGTTGGGAGACGAGAAGGTGATAGAAGATGTAAACACAATACGCGGCTGATTTGGATACTCTGCTGCGCCTTCCCAAAAGTTGTCGTCAGCTCGAACCAGGAAATTCGACCCGCCCGAATTTATTTCGGAGTTCTAAGCGCGATGAGACCCTTGGCCCCTCGTACTATACATGCTTGAGACATGCCATCAAAGCCTGTTGCTCATGTGGGAGCCTAAATATCCGCGTTTGCAGAATTTTATTAGAGGCTGAAGTGGCAAGTGAAGAAAGAATAGGTTTCGGGCCGGTCTGCTCCGGGGCAAATAGGGCTGAGCGGGAGTTACCTCGTGTTATTACACGGGCAACAACCTGTCTCCTTCCCTTGACTTCATTCATCTTCCCCTACATTGTCAGACGGCGACTGGTATGCCAGAGCTCCAGGCTCTGTGAGTTCTAAGATGTCCGATACCTCAGCACCAGCATCACGCCCGGTGGAACCGTGCAGCTCCGGATCATTCTCGACACAGCATCGCCCTCGTGATTCTCATGGCACTCGCCCGGTGCCCACCTGCTGAAAGGCCCGAAAAAGATAAAGGTGAACAGCTCCTTACTTGGCCCTTGGATAGATGTAGCAGTCGTTGTCCTTCACATGTCCACAGATACATTGATCGGGCAGAAGGGCTGGATTATTGACCTGTCGACATTTGCAGCACTTCCTGGAGAATGTAAGCTCGCTTGACTGGTCGTGGCGAGTAAGAGTCACTCACCACCAGCCGGCCAAATCGATAGGGGCCTGCTGTCCGCCTCTTCCACTGCACGTTCGAAGCGGGTTATGGCCATTGAACCTGTGCTCTCGCTGTACGGATTGGACCTGCGCGTGTTCCTCCCAAGCATGCTCGCATGAAAGACCGATGTATTCGCATGAAAGACCGTTGTATGCGGATCGCGCGCGCTTGGACATACTGGGTCAACAAGGCTTGCATTGCCGTGGGCAACTGGTTGTGGGTCAGCTATTTGTGCCACCTCTCATGGTGTAAACGTACAGTCGGCCCTTCGTGTGGCTCGGAGTACTCATCAACCGCTGATGCAGTTGGTCGGGTGGCCTCGGAATCTCGTTGTCGACCATGGCGTTCATCTTGAGTGATATAACCGGACGATACGCCTGACAAGGCTTGTCTGTCTTGCACTTACACACAAGAGGTTGGAGTCGAATTGAGAATGCTGCGAACTCTGCTGTTTGTGAAACTTACCGCTTGAATATGAACTTATGACTTTGCAGCCCTCCTTATATCCTGGCCATGGTTGCGTCATGTGCTAAGTTCACGATTCGCGCAATGTACTGGCCACACTGGCCCAGGACGAGGGGATGCACCAGCTATCGATCACGCTCGATTGATCCCAGCCAACGACCGGAGCACTCTTGGGAGATGGAGCCTTCGGACTGAATAGCATGGCTTGCCATGTGGTCTGAACGAGACTGGCCCGCACCATACGGTGGCAGAAGACTTGGACAAGCACAGACAGCGAGGAGCTCTTTTGTTACATCCTCTATGACGATTCTTCGAGCTGTGCTTTGCAGCAGGCCTCTCGCGTTGCAGACTGAAAGCACAGGACATGAATTGGAGTTTATCCCTTTCTGCTGCACGGAGAATCGCAGCGTATTTGTAGTCAGGACCAAGTCGAAAGGTACTTCAGCCTGTCTGACGCCTCTTTGAGATGAGGCGTATCACAGATTCATCGACGTTCGATGGCACAGCCCGTCTTGATGGGGCCGCCGGCTAGCCCAATCCGATATTGATATTGCTCGGTCACGCAGTCCCGCTTCAACGTCACAAAAGATAAGAATACTGCTGTTCATTCCGATGTGGGAGCGAAACACCGCGAAAAGACGCATGAGCCCCTTCAACAATGTCGAGCCTCCCGATTAAGATCGAAGATAAGCTGAGTGAACAGGACTACGTGTTCGGGTGCCATTACTTGAGATGGGTCTTTATGGAGGCTGCTTCCCTGTGAGTCTATGCTCCGGAAGGAGACCAGCCTGGAGCTTCCACACCTCGAGGGCCATGAAGTACAGTTTGGAGCGCACCGCAAGCTGTTTGCCTCTCTGTGGGCCTTCTCTCATTGCCTTGGGTTTTCGGACCGTGGTCCACTTTGAGGGCTGGGCGACTATGCGGAGGCGGATTGCATCTGAGCATGAAGCTTTCAGCCTACGGAACTTACGTAATAAGCTGCACGCCTACAAGTCGAGGCGGCTCATACGGACGATGCCATTTAAGCATAACGTCCATTGTGGAAATTTAACTTCGTGGTTTGTACAACGTGCAGCACCTTAAGCTTTCCAGAGTCGTGAGACCATCGGTTTGACAACGACAGGAAGCTGTCCTGAGGCCGCCTCAGCGTGCCAACGCTGCTAAGCGATCGGACTCCCGTGTCTAAGCACTCTGGATCGGATAGCTGAGCCTTGAACACGAGCGATGGGTGGTTGCTTCAATGCTTCGACTAGCGCTTGGACCGCCACCTGCGAGCGCCCAGAACGCCCGAACTTTCGGGGTGAGATCAACTGCTACCCTTGCTACATCACCTTCATGAGACCAATGAAAGGTCGAGCCATGCCGTGAAGCTGACGGGTTGCAACATGTGGTGCGGCTGCAACGTGAGCGCAATGAGGAATTCCACGAGTACCGATCCAGGGAGCTCCTCCAGATAAAAGCCCGGTGCCCAACGAATCTACATCATGTCCGACTTGCGATACCCTGTCACCCTTCTCCAGCAACCTTGCTGACTCAAATCTCGAGTGCCACTCCCTGACACAAGCACTTCTACGCCACGGCGTAGCACAACACCGCCAGCA
Organism: Extremus antarcticus; assembly: GCA_033117895.1. Classification (NCBI taxonomy): domain Eukaryota; kingdom Fungi; phylum Ascomycota; class Dothideomycetes; order Mycosphaerellales; family Extremaceae; genus Extremus; species Extremus antarcticus. The sequence continues at coordinate 139,976 of JAWDJX010000030.1, forward strand.
TGAGGAACAACATGGAGCTTGGATACTTCTACTCAGGTCGTCAGATTGCTCGCTATATTCCTGGTCGGATCACCACGTTGAAGCCACCACGATCGAAGCTCACGAACCCTTGGACAATCATACGTTCGCTGGACAGCCATCAATGGTAAGTACTATTGGGTAACCGGGTACCCGTTCACGGTTGTCTGCGGGTGCTCTCACTCGAGACATGACTAACCTTGTTACCCTTATTTTAGGTCTATGTTCTTGATAGGGTGGTTGTCATGGGCCTGGGATGCATTCGACTTTTTCACCGTATCCTTATGCTGTAAGTTCTGCCAAATCTGATGTTCCTCCTGTTCACTAACAGTGCATAGTGACAGAGATCGCCAAAGACTTCGGCAAAGAACCGTCCGATGTTTCCTGGGGTATCACAGTGACCCTCATGCTGCGCTCTGTTGGTGCGCTCATCTCAGGCAGCTTGAGTGATCGGTGAGTGTCTAAGGAATCGAGAACAGCTGTAATTGGGCTGACCGAATTGTGTACCGCAGATATGGACGTAAATACCTAATGGTTGGCAATCTCTTCCTATTCATCGTCCTCGAGCTTGCTTCTGGTTTCTGCAATTCTTTGGGGCCTTTTCTAGCGGTGCGAGCATTGTACGGTATCTGTATGGGGTGAGTATATAGCCCTGCATATCGATGGCGCGGGATGCTAACGCCCATAGGGGACTCCTTGGACCTGCAGCCTCGACAGCGCTCGAGGATCTACCTTATGATGCTCGCGGCATCGCATCCGGGCTGTTTCAACAAGGCTACGCAGTTGGGTACCTGCTCGCTGCCGTCTTCTATCGTGCGCTCGTGCCCACGACGCCACACGGATGGCGAAGTCTCTTCTGGTTCGGAGCTGGTCCACCAATTCTTCTCATCGCATGGCGGCTGTACTTACCTGAGACGAATCATTTCCAGGTTGTTAAAGCGGAGCGCGAAGCTCGGCATCGCTCTAAACAATCAGAAACCGATGGCTCAAACAAGGGTGGGGCTCTCAAAGCTTTTCTTCACGAAGCAAACTCTGCTTTCCGGGAGAACTGGGTCTTGTTCGTGTACATGGTCATCTTGATGAGCGGTTTCAACAGTGTCTCTCATGGCTCGCAAGATCTATACCCAACGTTTCTGAAAGATCAGCTCGGCTTCGGTGACACACTCACGACGGTTACCACTGTGGTCGGCCAATTGGGAGCACTTCTAGGAAGCACAACTCTCGGATACTTCTCCAGCTTCACCGGGCGTCGATTGACCATGATGGTTGCTTGTTTATTTGGTGGAGCTATCGTGCCGGCATACATGCTTCTTCGGACACAGAGCTTGATTGCATCTGTGTTCTTTGAGCAGTTCTTCGTCGGCGGCGTTTGGGGCCCAATGTAAGTCGCCGCATCTTGGCAGACGTCGAACTAGTGCTGACCACCCAGCCCTATACATCTTGTAGAATTGAGCCCGCCACATGTTCGAGCACTGTTTTACAGCTTCACCTACCAGCTTGGCAACCTTGCATCATCGGCATCGTCCACGATTGAAGCCACCATAGGGGAGCGCTTTCGACTAGCACCGAACCCAGAGACTGGAGCTAGCCGCTACAACTATGGCAAGGTCATTGGTAAGTTCTGAATCGAAGCTTGGACCATTCTTCACAGAAGCTGATCCGCTCTACCTTTGCAGGTATCTTCTTGGGCGCCGTATGGGCTTACATACTGTTATTCGTGTTCGTCGGTCCTGAAATGACCCAGTCTGAGCGGGACGAAGAGGCAGAGGCCGTGCTGGAGTATGAAAGTTTGAGGGCTCAAGGGGTGAGCTTAGCTGAGATTGGAGCTGGTAGAGTGAAGATTGAGAAGGTCGATGGGGAGCTTCGTGCTCAGCACGTCGACGATATTGAGGATGTTTCCGGCAGGGAGAAGGCGACAACCAGGGAGGACGTCTAGCCTTCTTCGTCCGATCTTGGGAGGGACTCGGTAATTAGTACCAACAGTGCTTTGGCTTCGTTCCAATACACGCCGAACTCCTGTGATCGCTGTCCGAGTGAACGTCCTGCGTTTGGCATGTGAATGGTTTTGTGCCAAGCCAAGCCTCGATATATGAAGACGTCATCGTTCTTCCGCAGAATTCACGATTGATCTCTGTGCTTCTCCTTCACCAAGACTTCCGATGCGAAGTACATTGACAAAAGTTCTCAACCGCATCAACCTGGTCTTTTCGTCACTCACACCTGCCCGAGCGTTCGCAACCAAACGCAAGATGCCCTCACCAAAGATCCGCAACATTGGGCCTCTGCCATCTGAGGAAGCGAAGTGGACGGAGCTGAGGAAGATCGAGGTATGCGTGGCCCCGAGAGTCACCGATGCGTGAATGAGGACTAACACGATATCTGGCAGTGGACTGATCAGGTTTGTGATAACTTGTGGTAGACCCGCAGACCCAAGACCTGACAACATTATAGACCGGCAAAGACCGCATCTGGGAGGCAGCCGCGCGCAAGACACGTGGCTCAGGCGGCGTAGATGCAGTCGCCATCGCACCAATTCTACGCCATCCCAACAAGCCACCGTCCACGATGATCATCCTGCAGTACCGTCCACCCGTCGAAGCCTTCTGCGTGGAGTTCCCGGCAGGCCTCATCGACGAAGGTGAGACGCCGGAGCAGGCTGCGGTGCGTGAGTTGAAGGAGGAGACTGGCTACGAGGGCAAGGTGTGTGACATGAGCCCAGCTTCAAGCAATCAACCTGGAAGTGAGTGAATGTTTCTGATTCGCTGTTTCTCTATAGGTGATCGATTGCAGCCCGACCATCGTGGCAGACCCAGGCTGTACGTATGTGTTGTCGAATACATGAACACGCTAATTGTATTGGCTCGATTCAGTGACGAACGCAAACATGCAGGTTGGTGATGGTGAGAGAGGAGTGGCGGAGCCGAAGAGAGCATACTGACGCTCTTACACCAGATGGCAACCGTCGAGGTCAATCTGAAGGAAGGCGAGGCCCTTCCTGAACAGCATCTCGACGAGGGTGAAAACATCGAGCGGATCATCGTTCCGCTTAGCGAGCTCTATCACAAACTCAAAGGTACGTATCATCCTTCTCGTTGTCTTGATGCTTCTAGGGCATATAATGATGGTTGTCATCTCCAGCGTTGTCGGAAGAGAAGGGCACAGTTGTCGACGCAAGGTACGTACTCCAGCCACAATCTTCACCCGATTGGTCTGTGATCTAATTATACCGGTGTAGGCTGTTCCATTGGGCCCTGGGCCTACACTGGAGCCAGCATCTGAAGGCTTGAGGCTGACTGAGATGACCAAGAACTCGCTGCTGAGGGCTACATTCCTGACATATATGTCGCTTTCGTCGCTTATGGATGGCATGTGGGCTCGAAGCAATGAGGCCAGATGACTGTGAAGACCACGACGAGGATGGGTGGTGTTGAGGGCGATGAACGAAGTGACGAGTCCGATCAGACCACAGAAAGATGAGGAGAACACGTGAAAGTATACGAGCATGGGAGCTTTCAGTGGTTAAATGTTCCTCGTTCTCGTCCAAGACTAAGTCTGAACACTGTTACCTCTTCTCCTCTGTATGACTAGACAGCTATCAGAAGGTGACAAAGCATCCGCACGTGCTCTTGCAACCTCTTGCTAACCCCGAGCAAAGTAGTTGTACCCACTCTCCACCATATCAACCGCCCGCTTCGTCGCCTCATCAAAATCCTCTTTCGGCAGTCCCAAATGCTCGTTGTCCAGCTTGTCTGAGAAATCGCCACTGCCATCTTTGTAGAAGACTCGCGAGTACATCTTCTGGATGTATCCCTGAACGAACTTCGCACCACCCTCCTTCAGCATGGCGTCACCTTCCTCCCACCGTTCTTGCGCAGGCTGGTACTTGATAGTCCAATCAGATTCCTTCTCGCCCGTCACCCGAAGAATGCTGTCGAGCATATCCCGCTGGCTCACGAAGAACGACTCCACACGAACAACATCGTTGGCCCACCTACTGATGGTAACGCTTTCGTCTTTCGTGTCTTGAGGGTACTGTGGCAGGCTAAACAGGCTCGCCAAAGCGCGGCCGCACTGCTCCCATGTTGAAGTGTTCATCTTGGTTAGGCCGTCATCGAGAAACGTGACAGTCTTGTTCTTAAAGTCGAAGCCGTAAGCCTGGGGAGCGGTGGCAAGCGAGTACTCGTACCAGAATCCAGAGACCTGGCCAATGAAGGAGCTAACACCGTGCTCCTGGACAGCTTCGCGGACTGGAATAACAGCGGCAAGAAGACCGCTATCTTGTCCCATATCAGAGCGGGTCGCGAAGTCTGGTCCGAACTCATTCGGAACGACCCAAGGCACGTTGGCCTTCGCAGCTGCCGCAATCAGTCTCTTGCTCGCTTCATTCTGGCCTGTCTTCATGGTGATGATGAGTGCTTGCTGGCCTTGCAGTGCTTTCACGATCGAGTCAGGTTGATCGTATTTGATCTTTGCGACCTTGACACCTGGTGGCATGGTACTTTTGCTGTCCTCGCGGGTGATGGCCGTGACAGTGTGTTTGCCGGTGGCAAGTAGATGCTTGGTGATATACTCGCCGACGGAGCCTGTAGCGCCGACTATGGCGATGTTGGTGACATAGTTGTTGAAGCCGAATGGTTGGTCTTTCGTATACTTTGGAGACATGGCGAGTCTGCTGAGATCTTGCGACCTGGTGAGTGCTCTTAGAGGTTGATATGGAGTCTTGAATGGCCTTGCTCTGGAGAGAATGATCATGGAGTTGTTTGGGAGCAATCTTGTTTGCATCAGGGTAAGAAATACTTATACCTTCTTTGACGGACTTATGAATGGGATTTCGTCCATGGGTGCCGGAAATACCTGATTCGATGTCCGGGACGTCTACTTGGTACTATGACCGCGATGCTGAAGGTATATGCAGGTACACAGAACAGACCTCTCGGAGTGACAATCAAACACCGGCCGAGCCTCAGTCTAACCTCAAGTCGCATTCATCGAGGTCGGGCCGTGCGGGAGCTAGACCCTTCTCGGCATACCGCTCGTGTGGTAACCTCGACTCCTTGATGAAGACATCCACTTCTCAAATGCGATAGCATCAGCGAAGAACGGTGTGCAGAAACAGGGTTGACTGCAAACACGTACTAACGATATGGTCATGACGAGCACCAACCGATGAGAGGATGTCTATCGCCATCTCGAGCACTGCGCAAGCTGCAGGCGATACCCGAACGCGTGGTATACGGGTCGGGAGGCTAGACCATGATGGCATAAAGATGTTTGCGTCCAACAGAGGTTCACTAAGCAACTAGGTCCTCGGCCATACCATCGGATGCAAAGCCTTCGGCCGACGAAGTTAGCGACAAGCACGCGTCAATCACCGTCGCGTACACCGGGCTACTGAACCACGACTCTCTGCCTACCGGTCCTCGTGAAGCTCAACGCTGCCCCACTGCCGTGAAGCTCACATCGTAATGGAGATTGCACAAGGTATTTTGGTTCGGCCACAAAGGCATACAGGGTAGTATCGCGGGTACAAGTAAGGTACATCTATCATGATGCTCAAGTGCTTTGAGCTTGAGATGTTGCACAATTCCAAGAACATCCTCTACTGCGCTTCGCCTTCAGCCTTCTGAGCTGCGTGCGCCCGCTTTGCGAACTCCTTCTCTTCTCGAGTTCCATGCAAACCTCCAGCGACGTAATCCTCGGTGGCTTTGTCGTTATTTGTGGTGAAAAAGGAGAGGATGAGCGCGGTTCCGGAGAAGGCCAGAGATACCAGGAAGACCGTGGAGGCAGCATTCTTGAAAGCTACGCGGTATGGCTCCTGCACTGCAGCCTGGATCGCTGGCGTCAACCCTGGCACAGCGCTGTAAGAGCCGGTGCCTTGTAGCGCGTTGGCCAAGGCCTGAAGAGAGCTTTCAGCCAACCCTTGGTTGCGCGCAACAGGGTACACCTCCTGTGGGATTGTTTGAATGAGGCGATTTCCGAGCGTGGCAGTGTACACGGCGACGGCGATGGCCGAAACGAAGTTGCGTGTGCTTCCGCTCAAGCCGCCACCCTGACCAATCTCCTCTTGTGAGCGAAGAGGGAAGGTAGAGGTCGTGATGGAAACCGACTCAACAACGCCCATGGCGTATGCTCCGATAACGAGGAAAGTTTCGGTCATCGCCCGGTTGTCAAGGTCAGCCGCGCATGCCGTCAGGAAAGCAGTTCCGATGATTGCAGAGCCGATCATGGCCCACTTCGGTCCGGTGAACCATACGATGAAGCCATGGCACATCTGCGCAAACACAAACGCCATGGCTGTCATACCGGCTTGAGTTCCGACGTCGTACTCGCTGATTTCGCCTCGGCCGTAGTAGATGACCGTGACGACCTGAGGGAAGACGAGTGCGAAGCCGTAGTAGACGCCGGCAGCAATGCCAGTATTCCACGCAGCAGACTGGAAGCGGATGTTCTTGAACAGATGAAGAGGCAGATACGTCTCCCTGCCACGTTTAGAGATGAAAATCTCGTACGCGGGCAGGATCCCGACAAGAGTAACACCGCCGACAACCATCATGGAGATGACCTGCAGGAGAAAGAAGGATCAGTAGCTGACACGAATATAGCATGGATCGGCGTGGACTATGATGCATACCTGCGGGCTGTTCCATGGATAGAACACACCACCCCAGTTCAAGCCGAAGATGAATATGGCTAAACCGCCCGACTGTAAGGACAGAAGAGAAATCGTCAGCTGTGTCTTGAGATGCGAATGGATTTACCAATCGGACTTACGAAGAGGATGACACCAATCCAGTCGAAGTGAAGAAGCAGCTCCTTCGCCAGCTTCTTCCGGTGTAGCATGCTGAAGGTCGGTGGGTGGTAGAAGAGATACCACGAGATCATGCTGGTAGCATTGATGGCGATCAGGAAGTAAAAGCTGGAACTTGTCAGTTTGGCTTTCATCAAGAGATCGGAGTACTGACCTATTGCGCCATTTGCCTGGGTATGTCTGGAAGGAGTACGCAACTCTTGCCGCCAATGGGCTTGTGGGTGTCGTCATGAGATAGCAATAGCTATTCGCAATATAGCGCCATTTCATTGGCACGATCTCGGCGACGACCCAGAAGAACGACTGCTGGAAAGCGACAGCAATGCCGATGAGTACCTCCGCAGCGATCAAGGTATTGACGTTCTGAGCCGTTGCTCCGATTATGCTACCGATCAGAGCAAGCCCAGAGCCGATGATGAAGAACCTTGAGATGAGATTGTCAGACCGGACACTGCGATACATTTCTGCACGGGAGCGTCTTACCATCGTCGACCAAAGATATCCGACAGTTGTCCGACTAAGAGGAAGAAGACTGCACCGCATGCCAGATTGGCTAGCGGAACCCTAGAACAATGATACAGCATGTCAGCAGCTGTCTTAGAGATGGTCCGCTCAGAACCTCCGACCCAGCCTGCAGGCACGGGTGAAGTTGTCTACACGTGGGGGGTAGAGGAAGTCGAAGTCGCAACACCGCATAGTACGCACCAATTGATGTTTGGCGAAGGCCCAATCTCTGCATTGATCTCGCCGAGTACTGGAGCAATCAAACCGAAGCCTGCAATCAACGTCAGAACGTCTGTCGACGACCTTATTAGAGCTGACACTTACCACCGATGCCTCCCATGAAGGCCATTCCGATAGCGAAGAGGGTACCGAGGAAGTTGACACTGAGCCAATATGACCTGTCGAACTTGTCGGCAGTACGACCCATGGCCTCCACGGCACGGTCATCGTTATCACGATGGTCGATCCAAGCAGGATCTGTGACACCACCAGTGGCTCCCTTCTCAATATGCGAGGCATCAAGGCTGTGGTCACTAAAGACATCTTTGGAGTCCGTTGTGGCCATGTTGGAACAGTAGATCTGGAAGGCACAAACTCTGCAAAGAGGGACCTCGCAATGCAAACACAATGCATGGATGAGCGCAAGATATTATACAATTGTCCGCAGACGACATAGCTCTCTAACGACAAGCCACCAAGAGCAGCTGTCCAATCGGCCATCGTTTACCGAGCACATAGGCTACTATCGAAATAAGTCGTCGATTGTCGGTGGTTTGAACCTCTCCAGGCACTTCTCCTTAACAAAATTGCCCCTTCTCCAGGTCTTGGAATGCGGAGGTCGAAGGCTATTCAAACTTTGTGTCGACATTCAACCCATGAACGAGCGTGTTCATCCATGGTGCTGCCCCCGATCGGCTGCAGCTGGAACCGCGTCTCCACGTCCATCTACCATGCGAACACGCCAACGGTCTCGGCGCCCGCTTGGACATGAGAAAGAAGGTGGAGCGAGTTCCCCGCAACGATCAATTTCCGCAAGTCTGGAGAAGAAACCCTGGGGTCGATGATTAAGCCGTCTGATCTGGCAGATCTGCGCTGCATTCACGCGTCAGTGGCTCGGACTGGACTCCGGTTGCTACTTGTCTCTGAGCGTGGGTGGTCTCCAGATGATCTCGATGTCTCGCCCTAGTTGGTACCTTCAGCTTCACGCATTTCCCGATTCATGAGCAATCTATGCAGATGCAGACAACCTAACCTTCCGACCGAGGACGATCGGTAGACCTGCCTTTCGCCCGACTTGTATGGTTGGGTTATCTCACTTCGGCGATGAGTGCCATCCTTGGCCTGCCTAGGGCCCTAGGGGAGTGTCGCGCCCGTCGTGACAACATCAATAATGCAGGTCTCCGACAGAAGGCTCGGGCGTGTGCAGCGTTCTGGACAAGTCGAGCAATCGAGCAGTGTTCTGGACTACCTGATGCAAAGCCCCGCCCCGAGTCGAGGAAACGATCGTCCATGTAACCGGGAGCTCTGGTATATCTATATAGCTATGTGGCAACGTCATCCTTTTGGGCTCGTATAGCTGATACGATCACACTTACTGCTCGCAACTGTCCTCTCACAGATCCAGACAGTCAGACTTACCCTCGGAACACAGCAAGAATGGGGGATACATTTGATTTCATCATTTGCGGGTAAGCAAACACATGCCTCAGTGCAGCTGCGATCATGTACTGACTACTTCAGCGGCGGGACCTGTGGCCCGGTCGTTGCTGGCCGCATGTCAGAGGATCCCAATGCTAAGATCCTGATCCTTGAGGCGGGACAGGACAGCGCGGAAATCGACAACATGCACATGCCTGGCGCGTAAGTACTTGCCACCAGTCTGCAGTCTTGAGGCACATTCGTCTGACTCTGCGTGCGACACCATAGGTGGACGAAGCTGCACTACGGACCAACTGATTGGAACATTGTCTCACCACCTCAGCCTGGATTGAACGGCAAGGTGTGCAGACTTCCCAGAGGAAGATTCTTGGGCGGCAGCAGTGGCTCGAACGGCACGATTTGTGTTCGAGGAGTCGAACAAGATTACGATGACTGGGGTTTCCCGGAATGGAGTGGCAAGGAGATGTTCCGCGCAATGAAGAAGGTATGCGCATTAGCTTCAGTCTGGCGAAGGTATCGCGATCGATATGCTGACGACAAAATACAGTCAGAGACCTTCCATCCCAAAGACTGGTTCCCGCACGATCAAGACGCTCACGGATACGACGGCCCCTTACACATCGAGCCGGCTACTGAGGTCTTCCCCATCGCAGATCGTTTTCTGGAATCGTACCAGTCAAAGGGTCTAGAATATGTTCCGGATATGTTCAGCAATGGCGCTACGGCAAATGGTTGCGGTCACGCCATGAGGACCACATATCAAGGATATCGAACCACCGCGGCAGACTACCTTACGAAGGATCGAGAGCGGTCCAATGTTACGATCCGATGTGACTCGACCGTGGACAAGGTCGTACTGGAACGTGGATCTGATGGCGTCCTTCAGGCGAAAGGCGTGGAGTATCTGGACAACCGAGGAAACAGGTACAAGAGCTTTGCGACCAAAGAAGTTTTACTGGCAGGCGGCACATACAACACACCAACGATGCTGCTGAGATCTGGCATTGGACCCAAGGCTGACCTTGAGGCGCTCAATATACCAGTGCAGCTGGATCTGCCGGGTGTTGGCAAGAACTTGCAGGATCACCAGCTTATTTTCACGTACTATGAACTAAGCGAGCCCGACCTAACAGACGATGCCAGGGTCAACCATGACGTCGATGGCTACAATACCGGGCACAGTGAGTGGAAGGAGAAGAAGACCGGCTGGCTCTCAACGTTCCCATTCGGGACATTCGCTTTTGCCCGCCTAAACGACCGTCTTGACAAAGAGAACGCAGAGTGGCGTGCACTTGAACGACGGCCTGGTCGTGATCCTATGGACCTGACAGAGACTCAACCTAATCTCGAGTTTTTCAACACCGTCTGCTATGGCGGCCCGCCCGAATATACCGACAAGCCGAAGGAGGGTGAGTGGGCACTAGCGATGTGCTGCTTCCTTTGCGGTGCCCAGTCACGAGGCTTTGTCACCATCAAGACTACCGATCCGTTTGAGCCACCCTATGCAGACCCTTGCTACCTGTCCGACAAACGCGACCTTCTCATGATGACCGAAGGCGTACGCTTCGCCAATGAAATCGTGATGGAGGGGGCAGGTACCAAAGACATTGTCAAGGGCTCATGGCCTCCTAGCGCCAAGCATCACCTGAACAAGACGAACGAGGACTGGCAGCCCCACGTGCAGAGGTATGCGTCTACTAGCTATCATCCTGGTGGCACGGCAAAGCTGGGAAAGCTAGATGATCCGATGGCAGTCGTAGATCAGTATCTCCAGGTCTACGGAGTGAAGGGCCTGCGTGTGGTGGACTGCAGTATTATGCCGACACTGCACAGCGGGCATACACAGATGCCAGCTTTCGGCATCGCCGAGAAGGCAGCGGAGTACATTCAGCAGGCGTGGGCGACTACCAGCGCTTCGAAGAATGACAGCGGGTACCAGGCTCGCTTGTAAGCTGATGAGATGCTGCATTGGTAACAATAGCCTTGTCGTTGTGGAGCAAATTGGTTCTTGTATCTATTCTGTACATAAGTGTCGAAGACTTCATGATCACATCCGTGTTGCAGATTCTATGACATACAGCAACTCTCCCAAACAGCTTTAAACTCCATGTATCGATTCGTTGAGTACACAGCCCATCTCCAACCATACATAGGCTTTCAACTACACTATTGTCCAGAGTAACAATCTCTTCACCTCACAGCTTCGCTTCTTTCTTCGAGGGGACCATATCAAGCCAGGAGAAGTCCTGTCAAGCATTAGCATATGCGGAGTAGCGGCACTTTGTGCAATAAAAAGTGTCACTTACCATAGGTAGATCGGACTGTGGGTCGATAATGACATTGACGACGACCGGTACCCGAGCCTCGAAGCCCTTCTTGGTAGCCTCTTTGAGCTCTTCAGGTGTACGCGCCACGAGGCCGATACCGCCAGCCATCTCGGCGATCTTTTGGTATTCAGTCTGGTAGCCGAGAGACCAGGCACTCAGTCCTTTGCCTTCGCTTGTTGTGCCGGCAACCGTATTTCTTCGGCGCTCCTCCCAGCTCTCGGAAGAATCGGTATCTCCTCGATAGAGACCGCTGTTGTTCATGACGAAGATCAAGACATCCATTTGATAGCGAGCCATAGTTTCGACCTCCATCGCCGAGAAACCAAAAGCACTGTCACCCTCGATGGCCACGATCTTCTTGCGGCCCTTGTCTCCGGCTAGGCCTTCTGGGTTGGGGAAGTTGTACGCTGCGTATGCTGCGATCGTGTAGGCCAGTCCGACACCCATGGTCGCATATGTACCAGCGTCCATTCGAGTTCGAGGGTGGTCCATAGTGAAAATGGATCGAGAGATATCCATTGCATTGGCGCCTTCGGAAATGTAGACGATGTCGCCTTTGTCAGGATTTGACAAACCATCTAGGGTGTTCTTGATGATGCCAAACGCTCGTTCAAACACCATTGGGACCTTTTGAACTGAGGCCTTCTTTGCGGCTTTTTCTTCGTTCCTAGATTTCGCTGCTCGGAGATTGCGATGGAAGTCAGATGACTGTCCGTGGCATTGCCAGCCTTGCAGTTGCGAAAGGATCTGCTCGATTACAAGGCCAACATCGCCAACGACGCTCAGATCTGGATCGCCTGCGTTCTTTCCCAATTCGTTGGCATCGATGTCCACTTGAATGATCTTGACGCCAGCTTTCCATTTCGGGGGAAGACCGAACGAGAGGATCCAGTTCAGCTTTGCCCCAAGGACGAGTACCACGTCAGCCTCTTTCATAGCAGTTGAGCGTGCCGCCGAGAAGTTGTTCGGGCTTGAGTCTGGTACAACACCCTTGCCCATTGGTGTGGGTACGAATGGTAAGCCAGTTCTGTGGTAGTGTTAGCCAACCTGCTCGATGTACAGAAGCGGAACTGCAGTTCAGTACGCACTGATCGATCAAGCTTCTGATCTGATCTTCGGCGCGAGCATACGCTGCGCCTTTGCCAATTACCACAAGCGGTGCTTTGGCATTCTTCAAAACCTGCACAATGTCGCGGATCTTGCTCTGGGGCGCAACCGATTTCGGAGCTTCTATCAATCGAGGTAGCTTCTGTCGTTCCACATCGTGTTGACCAAGAATCAAATTGGCCGGTAGATCGATGAACGCTGGCCCAGGCTTCCCGTACATGGCTTGTCGATAGCCGTCCTTGATAGCTTTGGGGATATTTTCCGGAACTGCAGGTCGCCTAGCAAGCTTCGTGTACGGCGTTAACAGAGAAATGGCATCCATCTCCTGGAAAGCATCTTTGCCCAGGTTGTGAGTTTCAGCACTTCCACTCAACACCAACAATGGAAATGAGTTGGCTGTTGCGTGCGGGATCTATCGTAGTGTTAGCTGCCAGAATATGACTGCAGCGCTAGGAGCTGAGAGTCATGGACGGCATACCCCAGCCATGACATGAAAAACGCCTGGTCCTCCAACAGATATGCACACGCCCGGTCTGCCAGTAAGGTAGCCATATCCAGCGGCGGCATAGGCAGCGGCCTGTTCGTTTCGGAAACTGATGAAGCGGATGCCCAGATACAGACCCTCTTGACCGATGTCAGTCACCGGTAGTCCAGGGGTCCCGAAGATGACCTTTCGACTGATCAGCTTTCATCTCGAGTGTTGAGATTGTCCTCTTACCTGAACACCTAGGTCGTGCAACGCCTGAGCAATCAGCTTTGCACCGTAGACCATGGTCGCAGATTTGTAGATTGCCGTTTCTCGTTTTTGCAATGTCAACACAAATGCAATGGTGTAAAAACTTTAGTATACTACTATAGAGTCAATACCCAACGTTTTGTGGGGAATGACCTGGGGTCGTTATAAGGCAACTACGGCGACCTGCCCGAGGTCTCATTCGGGTGCAGCCAAGGCGCTGTCGGACGAGCGGGTCCAAGGGCTGACTGCCCTAGACACACACGACAGAGTACAGGAGGGTATCAAAAAGAATGCAAGTGGGTCTAATCATATGCGGAAGCTCATTGGCTAGCCCGCTGAGACAATGCCATACTTGAAAGTTGTGGCTGAGCTCCACTTGCATTCTTTTTGATACCCTCCTGTATGTACGGAGCTCACAACCAAAAGTCCTTGGGTGGCCTATGCGCGTAGGGCGGCGGCAGTGGCGGTCGCTATATGTTAGTGCTCCCGATCCTAATCAATTCGACAGCTATATATCAAAGGAGTTGACTAGATAGCTATCCTAGCTTTGAACTGGGTTAACTACAGCCTTTAATCATATTTTGAAGGCTATATCAACGCTATAAAGTAGCTCCCGTTCACCTACGCACGGTTCGCCTAAGGACTTTTGGTCTACTCCTCCGTACACCGTAGTAGTGATGAGATGATGGGTAGTTCATGCTTCCAGCGACGCAGTCGTCGTAGCTTGTCATTATTACCCGCCGAACAACGACTTCGCACCTTACTATCATCTGTTGACTCGTAGGTTGATCATGATGCAGGTCCGCATTGCTCTCTGTCTATATCAGACTATCTACAATCTTACGTAGGTCGGGCTTCGATATTTTCCCACTGGCGGTCTTTGGCCACTCCTTTGGCACCTTCTCACTGCTACCAAGCCAGAAGAAGTACCTGGGCTGCTTGAATCTTGCAAGTTTCTCCCGCACAAACGCCCGCAGACTGTCGTCGCTTGGGCGTTCGTAACCCTCTCGCAGTTCCATGAAAGCCAAGATCTCTTCACCATACTTGTCGTCTGGGGCGCCCACGATTGATGCTTGTGCTACAGCCTCGTGTTCGATCAGGCGATCTTCAACCTCCATAGGCGCGATATTCTCGCCTAAGGGAATGTCAGCAGTGTCTCGGAGATGTACAAAGACGGTGCATATCAGTGCTTACCACCTCGAATGATGAGATCCTTGATCCTTCCACTGATGATGAAGTAGCCCTCCGCATCGAGAAACCCTTCATCACCAGTATGCATCCACTTTCGCAAAGACCCATCTCCGAGTGCTCCGACTCCACCATACTCGAGGTCTTCTTCGTGAAGTCGTAATGCTTCTTCAGTCTTCTGCTTGTTGTGGAGGTACTCCGACATTTGTCCATAGCCGCTGACAACGATCTCGCCCTTCTCACCCCAAGGCACGACCTCACCCGAATTCGGCTTCACGATTTTGGCAATGAAGTTTGGGAAAAGTCTTCCAGCAGTCTTGGTTCGCTTTTCGTAGGGATCAGTTTCGTGCATCATGGTTGCGAACGAGCTGAGTTCTGTCATGCCCCAACAAGTATAAAGTCGCGGAACAGGGAACACGGTGACGATCCGCCGTAGTAGCTCGGGCGGCATAGCAGCTCCAGCAATGATACCGAATTTGATAGTCGATCGATCGAATGAGTCAAAGTCCTTCTCTGCCATCTCGGTGACGAACATCGTGGGCACGCCGTAGATCGCGGTGCATTTGTACTTGTCAATGCACTGCAAGGTCTTCTTGACGTTGAAGATCTCATGTGGTAGGACAAGTGTTGAACCCCCGACGGTGCTTGAGCTAATTCCCACAATCATGCCGAAGGAGTGGAAGAGTGGGACTGGAAGACAGATGCGGTCCTGGTCGGTCATCCGTGTTTGTTGCCAAATGTGACGGCCACAATTCATGATGTTGTAATGCGAAAGAGCGACTGATTTCGGTAACCCCGTGCTCCCTGAAGTGAACTGAACGTTGACCATGTCGTGAGGCGAGATTGAGACTTTGGGTAAAGCTTCCGCCGTGGCATCAAACTGATTCAAGTAAGTCTCGTACGATGCAGTCCTCGCCAATGGATCAGACATTTGATATTTCTGATCGATGTCCTCCATGATGACGAACTTCTCGACGGAATCAATTTCAGCTGCGATCTTAGGCAAAACCTTGGTGTTGTCGTAGAATGTGAACCCGGGTGAAGCGACCATCATCTTTGGGCCTAAGGAGCATTAGCAAGTTCGAGTGCTATTGGCCTCAATGTGACTTACGGACTACCTTCAGCAGTGCCAGCATCTCAGATTCCGTGTACGCATAATTGAGTAGCACAAGAGCGGCCCCAAGCATCGTGCATGCGAAGAACGTCTCGAAATACTCGATTCTGCTTCCAAGGGATATGGCCACCAAGTCGCCTTTCCCGACTCCATCCTGGGCCATTGCTCGGGCGAGCTGGATGCTCCTCTCGCGAAGCTTCCGCCATGTCACAGTGAGATTCTGAGGGTGTGATATGACAGCCATCTGGTCTCCACGAACTTCAACGTTATGGTCCAGCAGTTGGCTGAAGGTCAGCGTGAGAGGCACAGGTGTCGATGGACCATAGACAATCGAAGGTGGCATCTCATCTTGCGTGCTCTGGGTCTCCTCGATAGTGGTAGCCATGGTGGTCGAAGGTCCTTCCTCTACACTGGCTAGCAATGGGCAAAAGCGCTTCACGTATGTTCTTCCTCGCTGACCCCAGTGTACTCAGATTCCACTATGGTCGAGACTGTGGCATCTCAGGTCCGTGACCCCCTTCAAACCATGTCCTGTACTGGCGAGCTGGTGTCCATGGTTCATCGAGAGACGACAACGCGATCACATCGAAGGTTGATCGATGACCGCAATCCACACTATCCAGCCGGGACGGGTGGAGCGCATTGTGCAGACGAAACGAGCCGACTCCACGTCCCCGGGAAAGTCTGTTTGCGAGGGCGCAGTTCGAAGCAAGTCTGGCGACTGCCGAATCCACCTCTTAGCCTCTTAGCGCATCTCAGCGCGGGGGAAAGCTGGGGTGTGCAACGTGTTCGCTACCTGGTTTCTCGGATCTGTGTCGCCGTACCTGCCGAATCGCTTGGACTCGTAGACGATGTGCAAGCTTGACATGTGATCAGCTCATATTGTTTATGGTCGCGTTGCAATCGGAACCTCGCTCTACATTGGTTTTGAACGAAACCATGCGTGCTGGACAAGCCCACATAGCTGGCGTGGGTACTTCTTCAGCAACGAATAACTCGTCGTTCGATGAGCTCGCGATTTCTGCAGGCACAAAAGCGCTGCTGGACGCAGGCATAACATACAACGTTGTAGATCACAGTGTAGCCTGCTTTCTCGACGACCAGCTGCGGATACCACGATCATGCTTCGACGCATTTGGCTTGGAACGAGCACCAGTCTCTGAGGTTGACGCCCATTCTGGACTCTTTACCGCGGTGCAATGTGTGCGATCTGGACAGGCGAATTGTGTCTTGCTCCTCGGACTTGACAGGGTACGATCGAAGGAGAACCCGTTGCACTGACAAACGGCTGACGAGGTTCATAGGAGGGTCTAAGTGGTAGTAGGAAAACACAGGTAAGTGCTCAAAACCGAGAGTGGTTGCAGCAGGATAGCTGACGCCAGGGAGGCCACGGTTGTAGCAGTAGTTCTTGTAGGAGACTTATTTTTGACTTCGCACGCATATCTCAAGGATGGTGCAATATGCGTTCAGGCCTGCACTCTGGACAACAACGGATCACGATCGTCAGATGGTTCGAGCAGGGCAGTGCAGAACGCTCTTCGACAAGCGCATTGAAAGTCGGAGAGGTGCAGATCGTGGAGGCCACGAGCGACCTGAGCTCCACTTCTGAGAATGCGCTTGACAGTCTTCATGGTGCGCCGCGTCCAGATGTGCAGCAGTCGCTCAGCAGCCTCCATGGCTCGGAAGGAGCAGAATCATCAGGAGCAAGAGCCGAAGTCACTGGACTGGTTGGTCTTTGCGGCCTTGGTGAGTGTCAACTCTCGTGTCACCACAGATCCTTTCACCTCTAACCGCTGCTGCAGTATGGCAACTTCGAGGCTGGGCTCATTACCGACTTGTACCTCGAATCAGGAACTGTCTGCAGCACACAGCGAGTTCGGACGGTACAGATGCCGTGGTCATCCTCTCCCGATCCGACGGAAGACCTGCGCCGACCTGGGATGAGATCGTCAACGTAAGGGAGGGAAGGGAGCGGCTGGGATACAACCCGGCAGTTGAGATACGAGACATCTCCAAGGAGGACCTTTATGCTGTACAGGCGAGGCGAGGCGATAGACTCGGACAGGACGTGGTGAGGTCGCGGCTGCGCGTCAAGGGCGGTGATCGTGCGGCGTTGGCAAGACTCTAGGCATTTTCGCCATGATCAGGGATGTTTCCGGGGTTTTGTTGATATCTGTATATACCAGCGTATTCGAACCATCGATATCAAGGGAGTCGAATCACTCTAGAAGCCGCTCCGCATCGCAAGGTGATAGCTGGCTGGCGCGATCTTCTGGACAGTCGCGACTTCTTTGGATCACCGATGCCTAGCCGAGGCAGGGGAGATGAGAAGGAAGCCGTCGGAACAGCAGGTTTTTCGCCTGTGACACAGGCGTAGCGTGATGATCGTAATCACGGTGATCATAAGGTTGATGAGAAGGACGGCAACCAGACGCGCTCGTGTTCGGCGTGTGCTGTCGGCGTCTGAAGCTGGCTCACGCGATCGGCATTTCACGTTGGCGGTCGGGACGGGACGAAACGCGGAGAAAGGAGGAGTTTGGGGGTCACAGCAATCGCCTGCAGACTGCAAGGATGAGGTATTCAGATGACGCCCGTCGCCGAGCAGTGCACCAGGAGGGGTATATATGTTCGAGTCCTTTCGACCACGCGCCTTCTCTCTCCTAGCAAAAGCGAGCAGAATGTCTGAGAAAGCGACTTTCGACCAGGTGGAAAAGACCGGCCACCACGACAGCAAGCATGGCGATAGAGCGCTGTCGGTGATTGGAGATCAGAGGGTGACCCTCACAGAGGAAGAGGTATGGTGGAGCTTCAACGACGCTGCAGTGATAGCATTTGAGCTAACACGAGCGGCACTAGAGCAAGCGTATTCGCCGGAAGACAGACAAGGTCATTCTTGCCATCCTGGTCTGGGTGTACTTCCTGCAGGTGAGTCGAAAAGTCTGGCTTCAATCCCAGCTCTTCCTGATGTGTTACTAGATCCTCGACAAATCCGTGCTCGGATATGGCAGCATCTTCGGTCTTCAAGAAGCCACCAATCTCAAAGGCAACCAGTACTCACTCGTCGGTTCTATTGCCCCCATCGCTCAGCTGGCATTGCAGCCCTTCTCGTCTTATCTCATCGTCAAGGTGCCGCACCGCATCTTGATGCCCTGCCTATGCCTGGGCTGGGGCATCGCACAAACTGCCATGGCAGCATGCAGGTCTTACGGTGATCTGCTAGCCGCTAGGTTCTTCCTGGGGCTCTTCGAGGCGGGATGCCTGCCGCTGTTCTCGATCATCACTTCGCAGTGGTTCCGCCGAGCTGAGCAGCCGGTTCGTGTGGCTGCTTGGTACTCTACGAACGGCCTGGCGACTATTGCGGCATCCGCACTGTCGTATGGCCTTGGTCACATAAAGTCCGATGCGCTCGAAAGCTGGCAGATCATCTTCCTGTTTGTCGGTCTAATCACTATCGTGACGGCGCCGTTCGTATACTGGAAGCTCGACAACGACATCCCTTCCGCCCGCTTCCTGACCGACGACGAGAAGCCGAAAGCCATCGAACGCCTGCGTGCGAATCAAACGGGTACTGGAAGTAGGGACTTCAAGTGGTCTCACATCGCGGAGCTGGCACTGGAGCCGAAGACCTACCTATGGGTTGGCCTGGCTCTTCTACTCAATGTTGGGGCATCTGTCACGAACACTTTTGGCCCTCTCATCCTCGGCGGACTTGGTCTCGATGCGTACAAGACCAGTCTTTTGAACATGCCGTTTGGGGCCATCCAATTCATAGTCATCCTGTCGGCTTCATGGGCGGCCCAACGCTTCAAGATCAAGTCAGCCATCTTGGTCCTACTTACCATACCAGTGATCGCAGGCCTAGCGATGCTTTACACCATCAGCCACACGGATGCCCACCTAGGCTCTCTGCTTGGCGGATACTACCTACTCGCATTCCTATTCGGAGGCAACCCTCTTATCGTTGCGTGGATCGTAGCGAACACAGCCGGCACCACCAAGAAATCAGCAACCATGTCCGTCTACAACGCCGCCTCCTCGGCCGGTAACATCATCGGACCGCTTTTGTTTAAGTCATCCGACGCGCCGACCTATCGTCCAGGACTGCGGTCTGTACTGGCCATCTTCGTAACTCTGGCGGCATGCACGATTTTGCAGGCGGCGAACCTGGTATTCTTGAACAAGCTACAAGAACGCAAGCGGGTGAAGAACGGCAAGCCAGCGAAGATCACAGATTACTCCATGCAGGATCAATATCACGATGCTGGCGACCAGCCAGAAGACGAGATCACTAGTGTGGCCGAGGGAGAAGCCCAGCTGGGACACCATGTTCGCATCGGAGAGTCGGCTTTCCTTGATCTTACGGATCGGAAGAATGATGAGTTCGTGTATGTCTATTGAAATTGTGTATATCTTGAATTGGGCTGTCTGAAGTTTGGGAACTGAACAACTATCACTCTCGGGTTTCAATAATCATGTGGTTATCATCTATGTCTAAGCTGCCACCAACTCGCTTGCTATGTGACATCCCAGCAAAAACGCTCATCATCGCTCGCCTTTCTTCTCCCTCTCCCGAGCCAGCTGCTCTTCGCTCAAGCATCCGATCCGATTGAGGATATCCTTGTGTTCAACTAGATTCAGTCCGGATGCGAAAGCATTGCCTTTGCGATAGCGCTGACCGCCTCCACCACTTGAGCCAGAACGTGATGGTGAGCGGTGTACGTATTCGGTCGAATCCGTCTCCACCTCGATGAATCGCTGCTTCTCGCCTCGTATAGCGAAAGGTATGCTAGTCGGCGTGCTGGGCTGCGCGGGAGATGAGCCGGAAGTGAGTGACGAGGACGACGTCTCTTCCTCCTCGCCCTCGTCATCCGATCGCGTGTCGTCCGCTCCCTCACCCCGTAGCACTTTAACCACGACCCGACAGATCATGAAGAACCATAAAAGCGTGATGCATTGCAGACCTAGCAGCAGCCCCAGGAAACTCCATCGGATTCTCGCATTGAAGCTAACGGTGTCCGCACCTGGGTCCACGAAAGGCTGAAAGATGTTCTGGAATGCTTCATCACCACCATCAGGGTTGAGTCGAAGACCAGAGACAACGCCGGAGCTGTCGCTAGACTCGAAAGTGGTGTCGATCAAGCTGTAAGTTCCGTAAGGCATAACAGCCTCATTAACATGAGCATAGATGCTCCAGCAGATGGTGAGGTAGCAGCCGTGCCGTGCGATGAGCCACAAGAAAACGAACATGCCGAAGGCGACGTCGCAGGCTGCTTGAAAGCCCAGGTACTTGAGTAGTTTTGCAGTCTGTATGCAGGCGTCAGTATTGAATATTCACACGTGCAAAACATGGCGACCGATAGTGTTGGGCGTGGTGAAATAGACTCACTGGGAAGATGATCTCAACAACATCCATGGCAACCAACACCGCGTTGCCAACACGCCACTGCCGGTACCCATAGCTCGTTGCCACCAAAGCTACAGTCACGAAGTGATGCGTCAGCATCTGGTAGTGGTCCTTGCGCTTCTCCTCAAGATGTACAACGAGAATTTCCTTGACCCAGAACGCCAGCTGCGACAGATAGTAAATCTTCATGCTAGAGTGCACCAAAAGGCGTGGGAAGCCGGTCCAGAGCGAGATGAGGAGGTTTGAGAAAGCGCTGGAAGTCGGTGTCGTCGCGGACGGGGAGATTGACGGGGTTTCGCTAATGAACAGGTAGAGACCCCAATTCCAGTAGACGATGTAGTAGAGGAGGAGAAAGCTTTGCTCGGCGAACCGGTCGCGAGTTCGCTTGTTTCGAATACCCCAAAGGCCTGCCAGTGGAGTGAGGACGTAGTTGAGCATGAAGGCTCGCAGGCCAGTGAAGAGGATGGTGAAGGCCGCGACAAAGTACAGATCGCGCAGTCCTTGGCCGTACATTGCTTCCTGGCCTGGTAGTGAAGACTGGTAGCTCAGCATGAAGTACGCGTCCAGTGTCTCCCGAAGGCTGGGAAATATACACCAGCTCATGCTGAGTAGTATCATGAGGTTGAGGGACAGGCCGAGCTGGTGATTGACGATGCCTTTTCGGAGCATCGTTGCTAGATTCTGGCTCTCGAGGACTTGCTTCAGAGAGCTGCTTCTCTTCCTCTTGGCTCGGGCGAATTCTCCAGGACTTGCACATATTGCCAGGTCGTCCATACCGCCCAGACCGTGGGTCTTCACGTCCGCGCTGCCGTTGACCTGGCGATTGCTCTCTTGCAGCGGCTTCACCTCCACCACGCCGTCTTCCATACCGTCATCCCGTTCGTTGGTCTCGCTGTCACGGCTTCGAGGTGGTGGGGTGTATGGTTGCCGGATTTGCGGTGGGCTGAGTGCAGCTGGCCCAATCGACTGGTTGTCATTCGTAGCACGTGCCGGCATATGCGCCGGCATGGTTGCAGCCATGATTGCGGTGTTGTTGTCCTCTCTTCCAGCACCAAGGGCTACCCGTCAACAGACCCGATCTCTTCTGTGCGACCCTCACCGCCCAAGCCCAACCACTGACATCCACCTTTTCCACGTTTTCACTTCCCACGAACAAGGAGACAAGCGTCCACCCACGCGATACGCACAACGACAGAAGCACCTTTATCGCTGATGCAGCAGTCAAACGAGTGTGCAAGTCGAAGCCCGAGTCTGAGAGTTGGGTGCCATTGAGATAATTCGCTGGACCCTGTCGCAGGCTTAAAACCTTAGCTCCCGATATGCGCTTAACCTTGTTTGGACAGCTTCACATGTTGTGCAACTCGGAATTCGATACGAGTGCAGGTCTGGACGTCTCGATTGGAAAGACTACCTACGACGCCGGGGGAGCCTTCGACGGCGTACTACTATTACTCCCACCTCCCCCTCGCTTCATGAGCGAAGCAAAGTACTCCTCCAACTTATCCGTCTGAAGTTCCGTCTTCGCACCCGTCCCGGGCGTCTCCTCCCTTCCCTCCCTCTTCGGCGGTCTGGGTGTACTGGTCCTTGGTGTTGAGATTGATGGCGACTCGGCTCCTCCACTTGAGCTGGATGGATGCTGAGGCCGCTTCAACCGCTCAATGGCAGCCTCGGCGGAGACAGTGTTATAGCTCACGCCGCCAACGTTGAAACTGACATCGCCCAAGTCGCTTAATGCCCCACCAGCACCTGAACTGCTTCCGCTGTCACGCGCTTGCTGTAAAGCTCCTGCTGTGGTGTGCACGCCACTTCCGCCTTCTCGTTTCTGCCGCTCCGCATCGTGTGCTTCGAACTGCTGTAGTTGCGCTCGCATTTCGGCCAGGAATTCCTGCTCGGGCTTGGTCGTGGCTTCTAGTCTAGCTGGTTTGGGCGCTTTGTGTGCGTTTGGGTCCTGGATGGCATATTCGTAGGTTGTGATTGCTGAGCTCGGCATCTTGGAAGGCGACATAGGAGGCCCGTCGTCAATAGGTGATGATGGATCTGGTGAAGGCTGCGAAGAGTACATCTCGGTCGCTCCGCCCGTGGCTTCAAGGACGTCCCCGTTCGTAGTCTCGTCGTCTTGACTGGTTGGCTCTTCTTGAAAGACTGGAGGTGGGTGAAATGTGGAGGCGGCCTTGCCCAAATCTGCTACCCACCCTTCCATGACGGATTCTGGGCTGAATGTCTCCGACAACAGGCGGATCTTGCCAACGCTGTCCCATCCGCTCGGCACAACAATGGCCATGCGGTCGACAACATTATGCCGAGGTTGCGACTCGTCCTTGACTTTTTGTTGTGCGCCTGACGAGCTCCCGGGTCGTGCACCTGCTCGTGGCTGTAGAGAAGCAATGTCCAGGCTCAGGCTTGTGTACATGACCTTCTGCACTTCATTCAGTGGTGCGCCAGACTGCGATGGAGGCGGTATCGAAGGGGTGTAGACCAGTCCTGCACCCAACGGTAGTAGGCAAGTCCGCAAACACTGCGAGATGTAGTCGAACGTGTCGTCCTTGTAGTTCTCCCTCTCCAGGCCTTCTTGAGCTTCGACGTGTTGCAGTACAACCGTAACGTTGATCCCGAACTCCTTCAACACATCCATTGGATTCTCATCCTTCCTTCCATCCTCTGGTAGCAACGCTCGCGAAAGCAGCACAGTCCACTTCCGCAACGTCTCCAGAAATTCCCACGGCTTCTGCCAGCTCATCAAGATCGCAATGCTGGGTCTTCTGAAGTCTTCCTCCCCAGCCTCGACCTCGTCTGTATCCACCGCGTCCGCACCCTCACCGTCTTGCTCGCCACTCCTTCTCACAGCCAACACCTTCCTCAACACCCCTTCATACCCCTTCTCCGCCGCACCAGCCAAACAATGACACTCCACCCTCGCCACCCCCTCCGCCTCGCCCCCAAGGGACACCGACCCGCTCTGGCCCTGCGGCGGCGAGTACAGCGTCACGTGGCCATATCCATACGCGAATCGATTGCTCAACCTCACTTCACCTTTCTTCTTGACTTCCTCCCTCCTGTTCGATGTTGGCGGTGAAGGAGGCGGTGGACGAGCGACGTAGTTGCCGACAAAGTTTCGTTGGTCGGCCGGAGAGCCACCGAGCAGGAGGAGAGAGCGGTGGGCGAGAGTCTGGGTGCGGGAGCGTGCTTGCGCCTGGCGGGTGCGTCGGAGGAGCGAGGTCCAGATTTCGGCTCGGGGCGTGTCTTTCTTGGTGCGGCGCGATGATGTTGGTCGAGGCTGTGAGGTTGGAGGAAGAGCGGGTTGCCGGTTGGATGCAAAGGTCGTCATGGCTGTGGCCTGCACAGAACGTAAGAGACGCGATGCTTGACTTCCAGAGGACGCGTTGGAGAAGTGCAGTGTGCCAGTGGTTTTTGGCTTACATGAGAATCGACAACTTCAGCTTCCAATTTGTTCGGCATAGATGAATATTGCAACTGCCACGGTATGTGCTCATTCAATCATAATAGCATTAACAACCAAACTATCGCGTCGGCCTTCATATCTCCACGACGCTCCTCCACCTACGTCAATGGCAGCGGACATCCCAAGTTCTTGAACGACGGCGAGAGCTTGGTGGCAATGAACGCCAACGCCTTGACAGTGGGCGTGATCAGACCGTTCAGAGAGCTTGGCACGCTCTGAGTGGCAAGCTGGTACAGGAGACAGGACGTGTCCGTGGCCGAGATGCCTGCCGAGATCTTGCCGTCCTTGATGGCCCCAAAGTCGATGGTGTCGAACTTGCCGTCCGCCGTGTTGCCGCCGAACAGGACTGGATTGAGCAGGTACATTTCCAAGATCTGGGTCGTGACGTCGTTGTTCGTGTATGGGCTGACTCGGTTCGTCCAGTCGTCTGGGATTTTCTCGGCGGTATAGCCCCAAGTCCCGTCATCGTTCTTCTTCGCACCGAAGAACGTGGAGATAGTTGCGAGATCTGGCTTGTAGCCGTTGGTCCCGCTCGGCATCAGCTCGTACAGGAATGATGCTGCTCTGTATAGCAGGACTGACAGTGGACCGAAGTAGAAGTTGGGGTTTTCCGCCTGGGACTGATCGTAGCGCTGCTTGCGGTACAAGGACAAACCTTTGATGTCGAAGTTGCTGCCGCAGGTCTTGTCCATCATGCCAAAGAGCGTGCCATCTGGAGGAAGATTAGCCGGGCGCATTGCACAAGAGGCGGGTTGACTCACTGAAGCTATAGTCATCTCCGTTGTGGGTGAAGTAATCGTTGCGGGTCAACGACGAATCGGCTTCGAACTTGTTATGGCTGTTAAGACCCGGCTCACACCTGTCAGTGCTGGGCTGAACGATGTGCGTGACGTGGCATCGCAGCCGATCGACAGCTTCTCGGTCACGATGTCGCCGTCGGTGAGTGTAAGACCAAGCGCCGCCAGGAGAGTGGCGAGGTCGTAGCCGACGTTGTACACGTTCTGCTGGGCATCGACGAGCTCGTTGAACGTGGTGATGCCGTCGTGGGCCAGGAAGTTGTGGTTCGCAGCGGCGTTCAGACCAGGGCAAGGTCCGCGGATGTCATTCGGACCTGGCGCCACGAACTGATGTGCTGTGTCGCCCTGCGAAGAGGTCAGCACTGCACCGATGTGGCTGGAGATAAGATGAAGCCGACCTTTGCCGGGACTTGGAAGCCGCCTTTACCCTTGCCTGAAATGCCATTCTTCGCACTGTTGTATGGGTACTGGCTGGTGATGGGATTCGCTGGCTTGTGGTTGGCATTGAAAGGGCAGGACCCCCCGCTCGACTGCTGACGAGCTTCCAGACGACGGTTGTTGGCAAATCTGGACCACGGCGACTCGACGCCAGGTACATCTGCTACCCATGGGAAGGCATACGCCCCGGAAGCGAGCAAGCTGACGAAAACAGACTTCATGATGGGTTTCGATCAATACAAGGCGATTGGAGTTGTAGGGGAGCTGGACAAGGCGACAATCACAAAGGCCTATATACATGTGTGTTGCGACATCAACAATCTCAACGGCCCAAGGGAGACCGAGGCTCTATCCCAAACTTCAAACAGTGGCTAAAGTCTGGAGTATCACGGGATCGAGACCAGATTCGAAGACAAAGGTCGCCCCCCTCGTTGACGACGCCACAGGATGGAGATCACTGGCTTAGCATCTTTGAACCACCACACTTCAATCTTACACCCCGGATGTTTTCCTCAACTGGGAGAGCTGGCCCGGAGGAGGGCATCGGAGCAGCACGGAATCCTTGCCTGCGAGGTAACCGGACGCTGCTGGTGACGCCGGTGGACAAGCGATACTTGGACACCCACAGTCCGACCCACCCACTACAAAATGGCAGGACGTGGCGGAGATGGTTCAAACGCTATCGACATGGGTTGGACGTTGGAGTGCTGTCTGACGATCCCTGTGACAGATCGTCAACAAGCTTATGCCCAATAAGCTTGAACCCACCGCTTTGGGTTACCCGTTGCCCTAGATTCAGGAGCCGAGGCCTGCTATCCACGGTACAGAATGCGGAGAAAAAAAGGTTATATGGGTAAGCTTGCTTTGTGGCGCCATTGATTGGCGGAGAAGAAACTTGTTCCTGTGAAGACGAACAGAGGTCGACATCCCACGACGAGCCTCGGTCAAGGTCATTGCAAGCTCCTTGATTGGCCTCTGGAGGCAAGCCATCCTTCTCAGTGCGGAGAAGCTGTTCCCTTTTGAAGGCAGTCAAACCTAAACGGGTCAACCTAGTATGTCGACCACCATCCAAGCCCAGCGAGGTTGCGATGAGCCTCGGTGTCAAGAGTTACCTCATAGACCTTCGACGTCACACACGATCTTCCATGGAACAGACTGGCCTTCGTCCGACGCAACGTGGCCTGCTGCTGGCAGAAACCCGGGCACGGGGTGATCGTCTTAGGATGCTCGCCAGATGCGATCGTCAAGGTGAACGAGAGAGGAGTGTGGCTTCATGGCAGTGCACAGCAAGAGCGTCTTCAACAGGCAGGCCGTCGAAAGACAGACACCCTTTACACTGACTTGTAACAGTGAGCTTCAGCCGTAAGCATACGCCCAGCGACTCCCTCATCCACTCCGACGTTGCACCGGGGGTGGGGGGACGACACCAGCTTCCCCATCGAACTTCATCATCCTTTGTATCAGCTTGCCAGCACACCTTCACTGTCCGCACCAAACGTATGGCCCCCCAACAACAGGTCTCCGTTTTCACTTCTCTCTCAGCCCTTCGCTTCCGTCTTGCCGCCCAATGACGTCGTCCTCGTCCTACGTATCATCACCAAGCCGCCAATCCTCCTCGAAGACTCGACTTCGATTTTGTCGACTCCATTCTCAACTCCAATTTCGACTCCAATTTCGACTCCATTACCGACTTCTTTTTATTCTTTCGACTCCATCTTCTCATCTCTTCTTTCTTCTCATGCTCCAGGTCCCATGCATTCGACTCGACCGCACTGGAAAGCGCCAACGTTCTTTGACACCAGCTTCACACTCCGAAATACCGTGTTCTTGCCGACGGGCTAGAGTAACGGCCCACTGGCCACTAGGGAGCGTCGCAGATGGGTAATTTCGGAGTCTACGTCGGTACCGTCGACCGGTATACAGAGCTGCTGGGTCGCGGAGCGTTCGAAAATCTTGCTGCTGTCGCCCGCCGCGACTGCGGTATGTGAGAAATTCACAATCAGCCGGACGTGGTGCCGGTGAGTCTGCGTGTTGGTGGACTGAAATCGAGCGACAACTACTGCTGCCCGAAAGTAAGTCCGAGCACGAGACGAAAGCAGAGGTAGAAAAGTCGATGGCAACGAGGTGAGAGTCATTATTTCTTTGTCGGGCTAGTCGATAGAGACGGTAGCCTCGTGTCTCTATCGGATGCAGTCGTGCGTAAATCAATCCCAGTACTGTCCGCCTTGGCGTTGAAAGCATCACACGTGATTATCATCTAACTGCCATCACTTCCTCTCCAACGTCTTGTTCAGCTCATCAACCGAGACGGGTGCCTCCACAGTCGTGCCCTGGTCTACAGCAGCATCATGGTGGATTTCCTTGACGTGGATGGTCTTGTGCGTGACTTGGGGTACAATCGTTTCTGCATGAAACAGTCAGCGGATAAGTCGCACCTCTCTCTCTCCATTCATTACTCACCCTTCTCAATCACAGGCTGGATCGTCTCATGCAGATGTTGGTGCACCTCCTCGTTCGCAACCTTGGTGGGCTCCTCGGTCTTCTTCTCAATGGTCTTTCCCTCGGTGCTGGTGTTCTCGAAACCCGCATTCCTGTCCGCGGCCTTGCCTTCTACGGCCGCATCGTCATGCTCAACGTGCTTGACCTGGGTCTCGGTGTCCTCGTAGTTGTGCTGCTCTGGCAGGACTTCACGATCCTTCGCTGGCTGGATGGTGGTGTGGTAGAGGTCCTGGTGCCTCTCCTTGTCGATCACGGTTTGCTCTTTCTCCTCGTGCTTCGTTGTGACGGTCTCGTGCTCGACGGCTGGAGCTACGTCTTTCTCAACGGTGGTGACACCCTCGTCCTTCACGACGGGAGCCTCTACAGTCTTGTCGGCAGTCCTCTCGACTACAGGTGCTGCGTCGTTGGTGCCGATCGCCGCATCGTTGTTGCCGACTGTCGAGTCCTGCTTGTCGGCTGCGGGTGCTTGGCCGGGTGTGCCGCTGGGTGTCCGTCAGCGTTTGGTCTGTCTCGAAAAACGACGATACGTACAAAATCTTGCCTAGGTTGATGCTTGGTACTTCCATATTGTTGAGTTATTGAATAATGTTTGGTTTGTTCAAGACTGTGGTTATTGAGATAATATGTCTTTGTGTAGAAGTTGTCAATATCGCAAAACTGTTGACGATTCTTTTCAACATTGCTTGGCGACGTCATCATGATCTAGGCTCAAACTACAAGGATCATACAGTATGTAGCAGGGTACAGGGGTGGCGACTTCAACCAGCCAAAAGTCCTCGTCGGTGAGGTAGAACCTCAACCGCACTAGGTACGCTCGGTACGATGTTTGTTACGTACCATCGGTGTTCCTGTGCATATTTTCACCAGTCGGACCGATCATGCATGTGAAATTATGTTTCATAATTTGATAGAGAATGGTCAAGATTAGGTTACCGGGCCGCCCCCTACCCGGCCGCGCTGCTCCGATGCGGACAAGGCCGAACCCTGCTGTAACGACCAAAATACCACGAGCACGACGACGACCACGCATGACCTTGTATCTCCTATGATCAACAAACAACAGCCTTCAACACCGCCATACTCACTCCCCTGGAAGCTAGCGGCAGTCTCCCTACTCTGAAACCCATGCGCCAGACTTCTCAGGCCTAGCAACTCGTCCAATGAAGCGCGCGACGCTCGATCTACTACGCCTCGGCCGGCGATAGGAGACCACACACTAGCACTATATCAATCGCAATGGCGTTCCACTTCAACTGGTCGCCGCTGATTGCGGACACCGACCGAGTGCGGCACATGCTCACCTCCTCCCTCAACAAATCGCCCAAGCCGCCCATCATTGTGGATGATATACTCGTCAACGAGCTGAATCTAGGCTCAACGCCGCCATCCCTGGAGATACTCGAGATTGGCGACCTGGCCGAGGACAGATTTCGAGGAATATTCAAAGTCAAATACGAAGGAGATGCTTATCTCACGCTGAAGACGCGGGTGCAGGCGAATCCATTGAATACCTTCCTGAGCACCAAGCCGTCGTTCGCCTCTCCGAGTCCGCTGGCTGCGAGTTCTGGTCTTACGATACCGCTGCAGATCACCCTGTCCGATATACGGTTGTCCGGATTTGTCATTTTGGTCTTCTCGAAGCAGAAAGGCATCACCTTGGTCTTCCGGAATGATCCTTTGGAGAGTCTGAAGGTCAGCAGTACGTTTGACAGTATACCGTTTGTACGAGAATACTTGCAGCGGACAATCGAAGCACAATTGAGGGTTTTATTCATGGAAGATCTGCCTGCCATCATACATCGGCTGTCATTGCGGGTGTTCTCCGACGAGCACCGGCCGTGGAATGAAGGTGAGAAAGAGGAAGAGGAGGAAAAAGATAGAGAAGCGATAATGCATTCTGGTCATGACAGAGATCCCACCGATGATGCTCACTCCATTACGAGCGCAATGGACAATTCATCACTCTTAGATGCGTCTGGAGAGGCATACGCATCCTTCTCGCAAAAGAACTTGGTCCGACTCGCAGCACTGTCCGAGAGCCAGCGGACGCTGAGCTTGTTCACGCCGAACATTAGAGACGCAGTCTACAGGGCTTGGACGAGTGCGGCAGAGCGGAATGCTGAGAGCGCGACATCGGCTTGGTATCAGAAAGGCCAAATGCCGACTCTGAGTCGGATCAATTCAGCCTTCAATGTGCATACCAGTGTGCCGCAGGTGAGGATTGCCGGAAGCGCGGGGACCATGTCGTCGGCTGCGAGCTATACCAGCGACGCTCCTTCGCATGCCACTAGGCCGAGTCTTGGAGGCCACTCACACACATCGACTTCGTATACGCTTGGTTCTGGCCGTTCAAGACCGCATGGCGCGAGAAAGCGGAAGAATCGTGTCGTCAATTTGCGTGGAAATCGGGACGGTACGACTGATGGTGCGTCCGAGACCATGAGTGTGGGCAGCAGTCATGAGGATAGCGCGAGCAAGAGTGAGAGCATGAGCGCCAGTGGTGAAGGCCGGTCTTCGTCTGGGCCAGAGATGGACAGCACTGTACGAACGTCTTCCAGTGTTCACAAGGCTGGGTACGAAGGCGAGGTACACACCCCCCACAGCAGCCCTCAAAAGAAGATCGAGCTCGAGAGACGGTCTACCACGAAAACTGTGGAACATCTCCAGAACGTGGTTGCCGGTGCTGAGAGGCTTGAACCGAGGAAGCATAGGCGGCCTGTGACGCCGCGGAACCCCGAGTACTTCGGGTCAGCATATGACGAGGTTGATGCAGATCCGACCCCAAGACAGAGCATGTACTTACCAGAGGATCCAACACATACGCAGCGTTCCAACCCGCGACGAACGTTACAACGCCAGCAGACCATGCCGATACAACAGCAGTCATCGAGTGCCAAGCCAGCAACGATGCCTCCCAGCCTACCACGTTCCTCATCCGAGCTTAGTATCTCTGATTTGCTGCCATCGTACCCTTTCACTCAAGACGGCAAAGATGGTAATGGTAGCTCTGGCGGGATATTGGAACAGGCATGGATGACGAAGATGGCGACTGAGATTGCGCGGAGAGTTTCTGAGGAGAGGGAGAAGCAGCAGGATGCTCACACTCCGCGTCTTCAGCCGAGCAAAACCGGGCGGCATCACGATGACGAGGCTCCGCCGGCGTATGCGGGATGACCAGTGATATTAGGACCTGCACGCATTGGATGCGGATGGCCATGGCGAGCAAGCGAATACCCCTTTTGAACGTTATGGCGCTCATGATCTGTTACGACTTACGCATGAGCGACATTGACCACGAAGTTCTGCTTCGGTATTAATGTAGTTTTAGATATGCCAATCACACTCCACCTAACAGATCTCCCTTGACGTCTTTCTCGTCCTCTATGCGGTCCCCTGTCGTCTCACCACTTCCCTTGTCTTCTGCCAGCAGCCTCTCGACAGCCTTGACCTTGTCTTCGGCCGTCTGCCGCTTGTCCGTTCGACTACCAACACGGATGTCGCTCTGGATCCTCACGACGCCGTTCGCGTGCAGCATGCTGTGGCATTGGCCTATAACGCGCATACAGCCCTCCCACGAGCCCTCTGCAGACGAGAGGTGAGTGGGTGGCAAATGCGTGGATGAGAAGCAACCTACCTAACGTGGTGCCAGCGGAGTGCATGGTATATGTGATGCCGCTCTGCTTAAGAAGCCGTTGGACATGGGCCACTTCCTTGGAGACGGAGGCTGTGGGTGTGCCCAGGGGGATGATGCAGAAGTCTTCGGCGTTGTTAGTGTGCTGAAAAATAGCCAGTGGCTATTGACGAACCTGCTATACATGACGATGGGGTGGGGAGGCTAGTAGGGTCGGAATCGGCCATCTTTTGAAGCAGGTATCGAAGTTGTGGTGATGAGTCCATTGATGAGGTGAGTGAGGTGTGGAATTGCGGAGGCGTGGGGAGCGTTAGGGAATATGCACGAGTTACCTTCCATTTTTCGCTGTGGAACACGGCCATTCTGTGGCCCGATTCGACTGTCACCGAGGACTCGACGGCTCTGCCATCTCTGCAATTCGAAAGACTGTTCATGAGGTGGCGTTGGAAGGAAACCACCCCGCGCTGCCACCCCACTAAGGTAGCGATGCAAATCTGACCGCCGGCGGCTCTACTCGACTACTACTGCACGCGGCGAAACAGATCAGCAACAGGCCAAGCGCGAGAGCCAAGCATCATGTTTGCTCCGGTCTACTTCACGTCTCAAGAGACGCCTCGCCTGCATGCCTCCCAGCCGCGCTCACTAGATGAAACACACGCCGCAGTAGTGCTCCAATACCTCAACGAAGGTGGAGCCAACTTCGTCTTCCGGATCCTGCCCAGTGGTGAAGGCGATGCACTACCTATGCACCTGCAAGGTCGACTGCTACGGCTGAGGAAAGACCTCCCGCACGTACAGAGCACTACAGAACAGCTCTCGGCCTACCGTGAATACTTCATGCCGCTCTTTCCAGAAGAGAGTCTCATCCGGCATACTCCCCTCGAGCTACATAGCGAACTGCCGGCCGCGATCAACGCTGCCCTCAAGGAGATTGACCGGCCATCCCATCGTTTGCAAGACTTCTTGCCAGATGGGGAGGGACATGGCGTGCTGGTCACGGACATGACGCCGGCGCCCGGCGATATGCTGCTACAAGTCAAACCGAAGTGGCTCGCACAGTCACCAAATGCGCCAGCCAACGCAAAGCGATGCCGTACCTGTGCCCTGCGAGCTCAGAGAGCGTCCAAGAAGGTACGGACTGCCACGGATGCGCAAGAAAGCTGTCCGCTCAATCTTGTCAGCTCGGACGAGTCCGATCGAAGACGAGCTGCTCAGCGTGTGACCGACAACGTCCGCCTGCAAGATTACTTGGTCGGCGATGCGCAGCCTCTCCTTCGAACGCTCCGCGAGAACCAGCAGAAGCTCGATTCCCGAGGCGTGCTTGACACATTTCAGCAGTCTGATGTCCTTGACCTGTGCAAAGCGATGACGATTCGGGATTGCACGCTGTTCCTCAGGCTAACGGGCGATGTCGTTGAAGCAAGATTGGCCGATCTCGACCTGAAGCCGCCAGAGAAAATTGACCGATGGAAGAAGGTGGAGCAAGGCTTGATCGAGCAAGGATGGTATGCCAACAAAGAAGACAGCGAGCATTGGCGCGAGGACATTGTGTGTCTGCTTTCTCGAAAACGAGATGAGTGAGGCAGCGGCAAAAGCGCGAGGCACGTGATTAATATATGCGTAGGCGCCCATCCTCTACCTCGCAGTACGAAGCGCTTGGTTCCACGAGGCGCTCGAGCGTGTATCAGAGATGCATGAGGACTGTGAGAGCATTATTGAAATACCATCATGGTGGCAGTGCCATCGACTTTCAATCTCGACTTTTGTTCACGTCCAAGTCAACGATGGCACCGCCTACCTGGAACAGCTCGCCGTTCGACACATGCGGAGGTCAATTTGCAGCCAGTCTGGTCTGTCCAAGAGGGATGTTCTGCTTGCCTTTGACGTCTGATTACTCGGCAACGTTGTGTTGTCCCTTCGGACAAGATTGTGGCTCGATTGCGACTATCAGCTGCGACATCCAACTGTGGAACACTACAACAACACCAGAGAGCCAGGTCCATTCGTCCCGTCCTGTTACATTGGCTAGCTGTGGAGATGAGTGCTGTCCCATGAGCTACACATGCAACAAAGGCCAGTGCCAGAGAGGATCGTTGGAAGGTGCTGCGGCCGAGTCGAATGGCCAACGACAGTCTCCTACTGCAGCCGGAGAGACCACTCAGCAAGCCGACGCCACTTCGACAAGGACAACACGGCCCACAGCCACCTCGCCGCCCACCGTGACGGCTATACCTCGAACGCAAACACACTCTTCCGAAGGTGGCCTCAATATGACCACGAAGGCCCTGATCAGTGTTCTGGCTGCCTTGTTGCTCATCATCGTGATTGCTGTCTTCTGGCGCTGCATTCGTCGGAGGCAATGCAAGCGCGTGGGTGATCAACTGTTAGAGCACCCAGAATGTCGGAGTTACTATGCTCCCAGCAAGGCCGAATTAGATGGGCTTGATGGAAAGCCATGGACAACAATCGTCGAGTTGAATGGGAGGCGTACGCCAGGAGAATTATCAGCGCCAGGCTCAATCTATCATGGAAGATATGGTCCGAGATACCCAAAGGAGCTGCCAGCCGCGTATTTCCAGAAAGCTGTGAGCATCAACTCGGAAAGGCGTGAGCTCGATGCGTGGTCGCTGCATGGTTGGAGGTCGCAGAAAGACGAGTGGGACTGAGAGAATGGCGACAAGAGTGATCTGCTCCATGATCGCGGCCGGCCATGGTTTGCTGTAGACCGCGCAGCCCAAATGCGAAGGCTTGGGGATCGGTCCGGCTCACATGGTTGGGGCGGTGGTAGTTGTCGAAGCACCGGGCCGTTGAGACGGAGAATACGTTCGCCCACGAGACAACAAGTATGCCGCCACTACAGTCATCGGACTCTGGCCGTACGCGTGCAATGGCGTGAAGCTCGTCGAGAGTAGGTAGGCCTCGAGAGGGCGTTTGTATCAATGTTCAAGTGCAAGGAGGTGTGGGGTCCGAAGACAGTCGGAAGCGATAGTGCGTTAGAGATTGCTTGTCCACGGCCGGGTGCACTAGATACGTCGGGTGTTGCAACGACAATATCATTCCGACAGTAATGGCAAGCGCAGTACCATCTAGCTGCCGTTGTGATATCCTTTTCCAACACAATAGGTGACATTCAGAAACTATGCTCGAGATATGCATGTGAAATCAGCAGCTGAGTGAATATGAAGTTTGCACACCTCCCGATGCCATTGCCATGTGCATGGCAGTAGGATACTGGGAGATCGTTGTCCGACACTGCTGGCGCGTCGAGCTTATACGGTTAGCCTTGTGTTGGTTTTGTATAATTATGAGAGAGATGATAGGTCGAGTGTCAAAAAGGGCGGCTGGTTCCTTCTGCCGAGGTTGGCCCAGCGAGAACGCGCCTTCGCGGGACAAGAAGTAGCGGTAGACAACCTCGACCACGCGCCTACATAGTCCATACACCACTATACATGCTCCTGGGAGTGGTGTGCATGCCAGGATGGCCTCTTCACGCAACGTGTTTGGGCATCTCGAGGCTTTTCACGGAGACTCAACCCATAGCAAGTATCAATTGTTTTCTGGAGTGCCAGCCTGCATGAGATCGTGGTAAGCGCTGGTTAGAGGCTGTGCT
The DNA here is from genome assembly GCA_033117895.1 of Extremus antarcticus. Classification (NCBI taxonomy): domain Eukaryota; kingdom Fungi; phylum Ascomycota; class Dothideomycetes; order Mycosphaerellales; family Extremaceae; genus Extremus; species Extremus antarcticus. The sequence goes on from JAWDJX010000030.1 coordinate 175,276, forward strand.
GATGGCCTGCGTCTGCTCGTGTCGGAACGCGGTTGCGGGCATCGTGGTTTGGTGGACCGAGAAGCTGTGTCGTTGAGGCCAGCGGAGTTCGTGGCAACGGGGTGAGTCGTGCAGAGGATCTACTTCGTATGGGCTAGAGTACTGACCGGACGTAGACCCTGCGCGAATTCGATACAAAACGGCGTCTTGGTGTGACCAGAGCAATCCACCCAAAGCCACCTCCCTCATGTTTCCCGGGCCGGTCTTCTCGGAACAGCTTCACTATCATCAAGTTGGTTGGGGGCGATAAGATAGGTGTACGGGATGAGTTCGGACGTGGGGCTGATGTGGCCTTGCTTTGTTGCGTGGAAGGGGATCTCGAGCTCAAATCCGGGAGCATCAGGTAGGCGTTACAGCTGCCGTTGTACGTGAGAGCCCTCGAGGTTTGATAACGGTGATCGGACTAGTGAGAGTAAGATATGTGCTGCTTTCGCGAATGTTGCAAAGGGTTGTCCTGCTGCTTCCTTTTTCGGTTGCACGGCACAGCCCGCCTTCGCGCCGTTTCGCTGTTGCGCCAAGCTCGATATTCGCGAATTCTCAGTGACAACACCGTCACTTCTCGACACAATATTCATCCACGATGAATAGCCCAGACAGAACAGAAGTGTCTGCGAGAGAGCGAGTGGTAGGACCGAGTGGGCTTGTGGCGCCGCTGGGACCTAGGGGTCTCCAAGGTCCCCGTGGCGCCCGTCACGGTGGAAGGAGACATGGTGGGCAGAAGAGACGAGGTGGGCCGCGAGACACTGCTCACGCCATGGTGCCGACTGGACACGTTCCGTCAGAGCCTTTTGGTGCGCCTACAGGTCCTCGCAGAGCTGGTCTGGACCGCTCTAGCAACCAGCAGGATCTTGCAGAAGATACGGAGGCGGAGCAGAAATGGTGCGCTACATGTCACGTGGACGGGCATATCAACTCGGAGAACAGGTGCACTGTCACGTGCATGCATTGCGGCGACCCGGCGCAGACTCACAATGGTGGCATGTGCCCCTTTGGTCTGCATACAGGGCGGTATCCTGGGATGGCGCGGCCTCCTATGACGATGATGGATGCGCAGCAGCGGGCGCAGCTTGAGCTCTACCACGCGGAGCGCGCAGAGTTTCTCCGCATGGATGGTTGGCTCCACGGTTCCGAGCTGGCATTAGGCGCTCTGGAGAGAGTCCCTCAGGCTAACATTCCAAGGTTAGTAGCAGCGTGAGAAGAAGATACAGGGCAGGCGCAGTGTGTTCAACCCGCTAGCCGTCCTGTGCTCGCGGCTCATATACTTCAGAGTCATGTACAGCCGGCTGGTGTTGGGCAGGGCCCTTTTACCGCCGGCGACACATTTGTTAACAGAGGTCTGGTGAGGACGAGGAGATGACCGGCCTGGGATAGGGCCAAGGGGTAGGACGGATGGACGGCGGACCAAGCTCCGCAGGCAACGGCCGTGGATGCTAACAATGTATGAGGTGATGGGGTGTCTAGATAGCAGTGTATCAAACCACTGATACAATCGCATGGCGCCTTGACTGTGAGTTCGCAAGCTTCTCCAACGTTTTCGTCACTTCGAAGCGCGACACCAGGTAAGTGATGCCACCGGAAAGGCATTGAGCGGCGCGAGAGATGATCCACGCAGACATTAACGGGTCGTATGCGTTCTCTTGCTGATAGTCATTGCAATAGATGGCATGGGAGCTTGTTTTGAGTCGTGATTTGAGATATATTGCCACCCTGTACTTCCAAGTACGTCCAAGGCAGGACCTCCATCAACGGGAGGCGACAGGATCGGCCAAGTGTCTCGATCACGGACGATGGTAGTCTCATGATCTCGTATCGTGAGCATTGAGTCCTCCTGTGCGGCGAGACCTTCGGTCCAGCCACATCTGCGTGTAATGTGAGCCGCCACCCATAGTCAGTGGCGGCGAGATGCCTCTTGGCTATCCGTGGCGGCACATCGATTATGCGTTGACGAATAGACCCGATTTATCTCTTCGGCAGTGTGCGACAGAACCCAGTCGGACTCGAAGTCGCTTAAGTCGCTCACTCAGCTCCTTTATATCATTCACCACTCTCCATCGCTCATTCCTCCATCACTTCTTCTTCCAGTCCACGCCCCCATCATTCCGCACGAACCTCTCGAAGCCCGCCTTCTCCATCTCGTCGTCAGTCTTCTCCCTACCATCCGTCTTCCTCGGTCCCACACCCTCGAAGCCACCTTTGCCTGCGTATAACATCGGCACCTCCCTTTCGCCCAGGTCTGCACTCTCTCCTTCCAATTCCAAACTCGTAGAGATAGGCTTGTTTCCACGGAAACGCTTCCGCATGTCGATCTGGCCACGTTTGCACTGGCCGTAGCCGTGTTTCAGTTGCTGGCATGTTGTAGGGAGGGTGTCGGCGAGTGGCGGGCGCAGGCAGTCGGCGGGTGTGTTGCGGTGGACGAGGACGCAGTCGGAGTTTTGGAGGCAGAGAGCGAGGGCGGCGCCTGGTCAATCATCAGCACTGCTACATCGCGAAGGGTTGTGGTATAAAGAGTCCTTACGTATGTCAGTGCAAGACGAAGGCATGGTTGCGCCGGCTACGATGGTCGATGCGCAGTCCGGTATATGTTGTTGACGGGAAGTCAGATATACCGAGCGGTGTAAGGAGTAGGTCGTCCGATCAATTTGAAGTCGTTGTCACACATGTGGTGCATTGTCTGATGTCGTTGATGAGCGGAGCTTATATCTCATTCCCAAAACGGACTAGCTTGCTCGGTGCTTTCACATGACAATGACGAAGGTTCACCGCCGATGCCGTCTCGTCTATTGCAGACCTCACACCGCTCTTCGAACGGGCGCATACGATGCAGTACTGTTCAATGGTACGACTCTCCTGCCAATCCCACCGATAACCCCCTCCACGACCCGCAATGGCTCTCCAGATCCCCTTCCTCGGCCGACTGCACCCCTACGAGTACCTCGCCCTCCTCCTCTCGTTTGTGCTCCTGATCCTCGAAACCTTCGCCCGCACCGTCACCCTCCTCCTGCCGACCTTCATCATCCGCTTCCTGTACCGAGTCAGCCGCAATGCCTTCAACTCTTTGTCTTCGCCATACTCGAGACGGGCCAGGCAAAAGAAAAAGAGCGTCTCCTCCCCGATAGCACAAGCCAGCGACTTTGCCGAGCTTATCGAACTATACGGCTACAGTGCCGAAGAACACGTCGTCCAGACAAAGGATGGCTACCTCCTCGGCCTTCATCGCCTCGCCTGGCGCAGAGGAGAGGAGGACATGAGGATCAATGCCGGCGAGAACTCGGTGCAGAAGAAGGTCGTCTACCTCCACCACGGTCTCATGATGAACAGCGAAGTCTGGGTCTGCATCACCGAGCGCGAACGCTGCCTTCCTTTTCTGCTTGTCGAGCAAGGCTACGATGTCTGGCTTGGAAACAACCGCGGAAACAAGTACAGCAAGAAATGTACCCACCACTCGCCCTCTCAAAATGAGTTCTGGAACTTCTCCATGGACCAGTTCGCCTTTCATGATATTCCGGACTCCATAGACTACGTTCTGTCTACCACCGGCCAGCCAAGTCTGAGCTACATTGGCTTCTCTCAGGGCACTGCCCAAGCCTTCGCCACCCTATCCATTCACCCAACATTGAACAGCAAAGTCGACCTCTTCATCGCCCTCGCCCCTGCCATGGCACCACCCGGCTTAGCTTCTGGCGTTGTCTCTTCCCTCGTCAAGACGAATCCCGAGATCCTCTTCCTCCTCTTTGGCCGGCGAGCAATTCTTGGCAGCGCAACAATGTGGAGCGCTGTCCTCTACCCAGCCATCTTCGCCTGGTTCATAGACAAGTCTCTCGCCTTCCTCTTCAACTGGAAGATGCGCAACATCACCCCTCACCAGAAACTCGCCGCCTATCCACATTTATATTCCTTCACCAGCACGAAAAGCGTTGTCCACTGGTTCCAGATCATCGCCAACGGTACCTTCCAAATGTTCGACGACGAGGTTAGTACTCCTTTGTCTCTGAGCTCTGCGAGCAAATACTACAAAGTCGCCAAATTCCCGACCCGCAACATCCGCACACCCATCGTGCTGATCTACGGTGGAAGCGACTCGCTGGTGGATATCAAACTGATGCTAGCCGAACTACCTCGCCATACTATTGCGAAAGAAGTCAAGAAGTACGAACATCTCGATCTCCTTTGGGCCTCAGTTGTGGATCAGCTCGTCTTTCCGCACGTGCTGGAGGCGCTGGAGTCGTATGCACAGCCTGCGCAGACGAAGGCTGGTGCTCTGGGATGGAGACCGAATGCGCCTTCGCCATTCAACGATTCGCAACCCCCGCAGTACTCCGAAGATGAGCTTGCCGCCACGAGCCGTGCTGAGGCGATGAGGGTTGGGGAGAGTGCTTCGACCTATGCTGCCAGCGCAAGAAGTCGAGTCCGGATCGGCGCTGGGTTCGATGTACGGAGGATGCAGGCCAATGGCGCTTCGATGTTCGATGCTGACGATGAAGCTGAGGCGGAGGGAGAGATGTATGGACCTGATGCGGTGGAGCACTTGGACGGGAGCGACTACGAGGATGAGCATGTGCCGGAGGGTTTGGCACTGACACCGGAGCCTGGAGTCGCGAGGGCAAGAACTAGGCCGGGGTCACTGGCTTGAAAACATTGGAATGTTGTGATAGACTAGATCTAAACATCGCCTTTGCAATTAGCGTAGGCGCAACTTTGGGCTTATTTATCGATCTAATCAACCATCTATTGATCTACCATCGTGCTCACTTAGACTGCACTGTTTCCAGCCATGCCAAAGCTATTCTATCGTCTACCCAAGTACTTCTCAACGCCATGCCTCGCCCCTCGTCATGTTCATCTTCCGTCGAGCCCCTTACATCCCATAAATCTTCAGCCTGTCCTCAACCGGCTTCCTGCTCTTCTCCGCCAGGCCCTCTCTAGCTCCTTCTTGCGGCTCTCCAAACACGAGCTGGGCCTTCAAGCTCCACTCCAACGGGATCTTCCACTCCGCCGCCGCCCTCTCGTCGGGCAGAGGGTTGTAATGCTGTAGGTTGCACCCGAGTCCTTCGGATTCAAAGGCGGTCCAGAGCATGTACTGGTGCATGGCGGAGGTGTGCTCGCTCCATTGAGGGAACTTATCGGCTTTTGGATAATCAGTATATTGTCTCTCATGAATCGCACGGGATACACCCGGTAGACCTACCATATTCGGGGAACTTCTTCTGTAAATCGTGGATTGGGTCGGGGTCTTCGTAAAAGAGGACCTGTACGCAACATTAGCAATCATATGATGGGAAAGAGAACCGAAAGTACGTACGGTGCCGTAGGCATTTTTGAAGCCATCCAAACGGTCACCAGTGTGCTTCCACTTGTCCTCGGGAACAAGTGCCTTGAGGATCTCGGTCACGATGTCCCAGAACTTGGTGTGCTCTTCCTTCAACAGGACCACGAGGCGGGCGGACTGGGAGTTGAAAGAGGATGGGACATCCTACGGAATGAAAGGTTAGTCAATGTCTTGAATGAAGTAAAGACATGCCCATCAAAGCTTTACCTCAATAGCTGTCGTGAGGATCTCCTTGATGCGGTCGTCGGCAATCGGGCTCTTCTTGGTGAGCTGGTAGATGCTTCGGCGGTGCTGGACCGCTTCCTTGAAGGAGCTGGTGGTATTGAAGTTGTTGCGGTGGGAAAAGCTGGGTTGAGCAGTTGAGGTCGAGGAGGTCAACGGGTTTTGAAGACCTGCGACCCCCGCCAGCTGCCTTGCCAATTGGGAGACGCGAGGGCCCACACCTAGACTTTTCTGCATGTCCGAGAGTGGAGCTGGATTATCGTCGAATGGCGTAATCAACCAGCCGGCGAGAACAAGTGCGATGATTGCCGATGCAAGAGCGATGATGGCGCCGGCTTGTATGCGATTGGGCATTGCCGCAATTGCGCCGCACTTTGTGGTGAAGATTCATGCGGATACATATGTGATGCTTGCATAATAAGGTCAAACCGGACATCGGAAAACGCTTCCTAACAGCTGGTTCAGGGCTTAGAAAGCAACCATTTTCACGGCGGAGCAATGCCGCACTGAATGTGCCCACTGCTGTTGCACCAGGCGAATTCAGCCGGCAACTTCTGCGTCCAGCTCGAGCCGCAGCACCACATTGCACAGTTGACATGATATTTCGCACACCTGTCCAGTGGCAGAAGGCTTGTATAGGGATTCTAAGAAGGTAGTAAGATAGGGGCCCCTCCAACTTTCCGTCCTTTAGTTCCACCACTCCAGCAGATCCAACACTGGGACCAATGGCACGGGTCCCGACTGCAGCATACGGCTTAAACATGATCGCGTAGGAAACTCCAGCTGTAATCGCGCCCGAACAGTTCCGATTGATCTTCCCATGCATCGATCCGAGCAGCAATGTGGAAATGCGTCGGGGTAGCACGCATCGTGAGCCACCCAGCAATTGACAGATTAGGGACACCAAGGCCGTACTCTTTGCGAAAACGCTGCTCAACACGTGCGGACAAGGGTTCGTCGGGATGGATGGAACAGGTGACCGTCTCGTGGGTGCCGTAACACCAATTGGTGTTCAGATTCAAGTATGAACCTCCGTCGCTGTCGTAACACACAGTGACGACACCGGTGTTAAGATCAGTCTGCAAGACGTTGGACTGTCTGGCCACACGCAATACCTTGATGGGAAGGGGTGTTGCATTCTCCGCTGGTTCAAAAGGCCTCAAGTCCGCGTCGTGAGGGGAGGAAGATCTCGTTGGCAACTCTACAGTACATCTCGAGCAATCAAACGTCAGAGTAGCTGCTTCCGGCGATGGCCACACGATTGGAAAGTACGATGTGGACAGAGCGATCCGAAGTCGATTTCCTTTTGATATCCGCTGCCCACATTCATTCATTTTCAGCGTGACATCGTAGGACTTCCCGGGCTGAAGATGTACCGGGCTGTCGTCACTCTCTCGATGCGTGAGGTTCAGCAGACCATATGATAATCTAGTCGTAGATCCGTTTGGCAGGATTTCCGATAACGTGGCAGCTAAGAGAGCGTTCGCTTTATCGCTTGCGACCCTCAATCGGAGAACCGGAGCACCCAGGAGCTCTAACGGTTGATCATGCGCAGCAGTGTCGAAAACCAAAGAGCCCATGGCATCAATCCGTTGATCATCTGGTCCCTCCGGATACGGACCGAAGACCAACCATTTTCCAGCTGCAAACCCCACAGTCTGAGGCGAACATACAGACAGCAACTCCTCGCTCGAGGATGCCCCCTTCACCAATCTGCCGGGTGCAAGTCCCCTGATTTGGTATTCAACGTTTGGGCTTGGCCAGCTCGCGTCTGCTACCCAACGCCCAGGGCGATAGTTATGATGTCGCTGTGGCGACACTGTCTCCTGCATGTAGCATCTGAGGGATGCCTCATCCATTATGCCAGTTTCTTTGCCTTTCAACCACTTGTCCCACCAACGGATCGACTCCTGCAGGAAGCCAATCTGTGGTCTTGGTTGAGCGAAGTTGGGGTACAGATGGCCCCAAGGACCAACAAGAGCCTTCTTCGGACACTCCAAGTTTGCCATCATGCGAAACAGTGATGTGTGATATGGATCCGTCCAGCCGCCGACCAGATAAACGGGTGTTTGAATGGCGCTGTAATCTTCGCAAATCGAAGCATGCCGCCAAAACTTATCGCGCCTCTGTCTTTGATGCCAATCGGCAATGTATGTGCCACCAGACTCAAGTCGAGCTAGCCACATATCACGCCACCGTTCCGAGACCACAGCTGGATCTGGTGGGGTTGGTGCAATGGCAAACATCGAGGCGCCCCAAGTGAAGTTATCGACGAGCAGACATCCGCCCATGTAGTGGATGTCGCCTCCGTACCGATCGTCCGTCGAGCATATTGAGATGACGGCCTTGAGCTCTGGCGGCCGCAGAGCGGCGACCTGTAGACCGTTGAAGCCTCCCCAAGATATGCCAATCATACCAATTCAGCCTGTACACCACGGCTGGGACGCGATCCATTGCAAGACTTCCAGTGCGTCGTCTTGCTCCTGTTGCAGATACTCTCCTAGCAACAGGCCATCTGAGTCACCGCAGCCGCGCATGTCCACCCGTACACAGGCATAGCCATGTCCTGCGACGTAAGGATGATTGAGAGCGTCTCGCTCTGCAGTTTGATCTTTCTTTCGATAAGGAAGATACTCCAGAATGGCAGGGACAGCGCTCACTGTGGCATCGGCAGGCATCCACGTCGTTGCAGAGAGAACAGTTCCATCTTTGAGGCAAATTGGATTGTGGTCTCTGAATTCGACCTTCGGCTTTGAGGTCATGGAGTCGTATTCCGGCGCCGTCATCTTATCCATGGAAGTTCAAGCAGGGGTCTCTGGTCATTACATGCACTGCAAGACACATATGACTTGGACCCTTGGTAAGTTTTGCTCCTGCGTTCCTGTTCGCGTCGGCCGACACAGTACCTTAGATACGGGTCGGCAGGTCCGCCCTCGGATACTTGTCGGGCATTCCTGCACTGATAAAGTCGAGTCAGAACAGTACCCACAGTTTTGTGGACAGCAGGCATCCGCTGTGAGAGCAGTTTGTTCGGCCCACTGCTTTGCCCGCAATGGCTGTCGTATCCGGACTAGGTACAGGGAGGGTCACATTCTGCCAAGGCGCTATGTGCACACTTTAACGACACCTAAGCTTTCAGTCTCGCGCTTAGCACGCTGGGGATCCAGTGTTAAAGGTAGTTCTATCGTGCTATTATCCGGCGTCGTTTCGGAGTATCGATTGCATGTCATTCTCAAGCCCCTCACAACGCGCACGTCAGTGAAGAGATAACGGGCACCATCTCTCCACTTCGATGCAACACATCAGCACTACCCTCTGCCTGCCATTATGCTTGATGATCCATCACCATCCAGAGTCGATAAAGCGTCTGCCGCTTATGATATTCCGAGAGAAACAACAGATTTGACCGAGAATCCCGAGATTCGCACGTGCAAAGCGTCGTTGATACAAAACGTGTGGAACGGTCGTAGGCTGCGTTCCACTCTCTTTCAAGCTTCGTCACTTCCACATTATCCTCAAACGTACAGGTCGTATAGTCTATACCGATCTTTCCTCCTCTCGTTGTCCACCCTTCCCACCTCTTTAAAGCTCGCCATGTCCTCCCGAGACTTAGAGGATGTGGAGAAAGAATCAGAGGCCGACGATGCGATCGTTTCGGCGGCATTGGGCAGGAAGGATGTGCTAGAGGTACGACGATCTGTCTTGCTTACCAGCTACATGAGCACACCTGACATCCACCAGCGAAAATGGGGGTTCTGGTCTATCCTGGGCTTCGCCTTAACAAACCTGTGCTCTTGGGAGTTCGCAACGCCGTAGGTATTGTACTTCTTCCTTCAGACAGTACCATCCACCGCTAAGTGATTTAGAAGCCTCATCGGATCGGCCTTCCTCAACGGCGGTCCAGTCGCCATTGTCTACGGCTTTCTCTCAACTTTCTTCGGCATTCTAGCCATCAATGCCTCTCTTGCCGAGATGGCTTCCATGTACGTGCTTCCTATCCCGACCGAACCACGAGAGGGCACTGAACGCACGCAGTTATCCCGGAGCCGGAGGCCAGTACTACTGGACTTATCACTTCGCACCACCGCGAATGCGAGTCTTCTTGAGTTATCTCCAAGGTTCGTCCAAGTCTGAGCGAGGGTCACCACTGTGACTAACCGCGACAGGCTGATTCACTTCCATTGCCTGGCAGGTCGGCTTCGTCAGCACAACATTGTTCATCTCCGGACAAATCGAAGCTTTGATCGTCCTCAACAACGTCTCCTACGTTCCCAAACCGTACCACACATTCTTGTTGATGATCTTCTTCACGGCGCTCAACATTGTGGTACATACCTTCGGGAAACGAATCCTGCCGAAGCTTCAAACATCCTCGATGGTATGCCATATACTGTTCTTTTTCATCATCGTCACTGTGCTGCTGGTCATGAGCAAGAAAGCGAGCAGCATATTCGTCTGGACTAATTTCCAGAACAACGGAGGCTGGAACAACGACGGCATCAGCTTTTGCATTGGTCTATTACTCCCTGCCTTTTCCATCTCGGGTGCCGATGGCTGTGTCCACATGGCTGAAGAGGTTCGCCACGCAAATCGAAACATTCCGAAAGCATTCATCTGGACTCTGATCATCAACGGAACCATGGCTTTCGTAATGGTGGTTGTATGCGTGTATTGCATCACAGACCTTCATGCGGTACTCAACAGCCGGACGGGTTATCCCATCATCGAAATATTCTACCAAGCTACTGGATCAGTAGCTGGAGCGACCGTTCTGGATGTAATGATGATTCTCATCATGATTCCATGTTCCTTCTGCCTTGGTGCTGCATCAAGCCGTCTGGCATGGTCTTTCTCGCGGGAGAATGGTTTCCCGGGCTCCAAGTTCATGCGTCAGGTCGGTCTTGTTCTCGAAATAATACCGACAGTGCTCATTGCTAGCGATCTGAAGGTCAACCCGAGATTCAAAGCGCCTCTAAACGCGATATACGTCTCCGTCACCTTCGCGACATTACTTTCTTGCATCGTCCTTGGCAGCGAAGTTGCGCTCGATGCTGTCGTCTCTTTGTGCACCATCGCGGCATTTGCCTCCTACATTCTGCCGATCGCCTCCTTCACGTGGTACAAACTGACCCACAAGGACGTCGAGTATGGACCGTGGCGGATGGGGAGGTGGGGGATCTTTGTCAACATCTTCGCCATATGCTGGTGTGGCTTCTTTGTGATAATCCTGCCATTCCCTACGACAATACCAGTCACAGCAGCTAATATGAACTGGTCCGGGCCGATCTTTCTTGCAGTCACCTTGGTCTTGACTGCAGACTGGTTTCTTCGAGCCCATAGACAATACCATGGGCCGGTCATTGAGATTGAAGGTTTCTCCACAGGCGACGAGGATCAAGCAGCTGGCACTGTTACGACAGTGCACTCGAAAGTAGGCTAGGCTACAAGCCGTCTAGTGGGATTGTCAATGTATGAGCAAATACAGATACCGGGACACCGAGTCAGCATCCTGAGTCGATCTTGAACACACCGTTTCTATCAAAGCTGTTGCCATTGAGACCTGACCAAGATATATAAGGCTATGCTTGACGATGGTAGGCGAGACTCTGGAACCCGGATTACTTCCGAATGAAGCTGCGAAAAGGACGAAGGATAACTGTGTCAATATCGCATTCGCAAGAGCTTCATAGGTATCGTAGTTTCAAGCTGCAACCTTCGACTAAGAAGGAAAGCATAATCCGTCATCCCAGCCTCTCCCTCGCGGGTATCCTTCCTTACTCGAGAACGCTTCAATCGAATATCTACAAGAATCACGCCAAAAGTCAGTCAGCACCCCATATCACTAGTGCTCAGCCGATACATGCCACCATGAGCTTTTCATAATCACCGCTCGTCTCGCCCTGGATTCTCGTTCTCAGGTCGCGCTTGTGGAAGTGCTTATACGCCGCCTTGCATTGCTGCAGCCTGTCATGACTCCAGTGCACCATCACAATCCTGCGCACGAGAGCCTGGTCTTTCGTCCCGGCACCCTTCATGCTGTCCTCGAGCAGATCGGCGTCATGCTTGGCTGGGTCGGCAGCTTTGCCCAGCATGTACATAAGCGCTTGCTCCATGTGTCCAGAGAACTCCTTGCGGATGACGTCATTGAAGTCGCGATGGTACTTTTGCTTGTAGGCGAGAGCGATAGCGCGGAGCTGACCGTTGGACCGGTGGGCGAGGACTGTGCATACTGCAATCTGATCGGCACCAGCCTTGCCTTCCGTCGAGCGATAGAGCTCCTGCACGTCGGCGTCGATCTGTTGAGGAATGACCGGCGTGCTTTCTTCGGAGCGGCGACCAGACATCACCATATCGAAGAGACGCTCAGTCTTCATGGACAGATCCCCTTTGACATCTGACTCGAGGCTTTTCCGGTAGAGTTGTTGATAGCGCTGCTTGATCGCATGCATGTCTGCGTTAGATCGGCCGAGCAGGGCGTCGTTCATCGCGCTCTCCTTAGTGCCAACACCCTTGATGGACTCGTTTAGGACATGGCAATCTTGATCCAGTGGGCCTCTGATCATAGCTTCGAGACCGTCCCTGAAGTAACCCGAGGTTTCGCCGTGCACGTCCTTCAATAGATCTCGGTGATGTCGCTGCTGATACGCAGCCTTGACACTGTTCACCTGTAGAGGATCCAGACCTGCCATGACCTTGATCAAAGCCTGCTCGTTGGTGCCGAAGCCCTTCATAGCATTTCGAAGATCATCGGCGGCACGTGACATGTCCATGTTCGCCTGCTGGCCAGGGATGTAACCCGGTGAGGGCTGTGCGGGAGGACCCTGCGCAGGAGCTCCATAGCCTTGGTTCAGAGGAGCCCCGTAAGGTTGCTGAGGAGGTGCACCATACTGGCCTGGAGGAGGACCTGTAGTCGAGTTAGCAGGTATCTCGATTGTGCAGAGCGATAGCAACGCTTCTGAAAGGAGCAATCGGCAGTAGATATGTTCTCAAGAATGATGACAAACGTACCTTGTGGCGCGCCGTACCCGCCCTGTTGAGGAGGATAAGGTGAGTGTCCTTGAGGAGGATATCCTTGCTGAGGAGGATACTGCCCAGGTGGAGGCCCAGGTGGTGCCCCGTAGCCTTGCTGAGGCGGCCCCTGTTGCCATTGCTGTGGCGGCGGCTGTCCGTAGCCTTGCTGAGGAGGAGGCCCTTGGCCGTAGTAGTTCTGATTCATTGGTGGTTGATTGTATCCCGGTTGTCCGTATGGTTGCTGAGGTGCTTGGTTGTAGCCTTGTTGTCCGTAAGGGGGTTGCTGAGGTGCGCCTTGTGGATACGGCGAGTCTGATATAAGGTCAGTTCGTTGCCTTCGCGCTTGCGCCACATATATGACGTGCGAATATCCCCAAGATACGTACGCGAGGGCGGAGGTGCGCCGGGAGCTCCAGGGAAGTACGACATGACTCTGAACGAATGATGTGCCTCTGCCGAGTGATTTCAAGCAAGGAGATAGAGGTGGAAAGTGATGGTGGTCTCCTTTGGGCGAAGATATGCAGGATAGAGACCCAATGGAGGGAGTGTGAGGGATTCTTAAGAAATGAGCTCTGCAGCGCCACAAGTAGGCAGTGTTGTTCGTCATTGCCGCGCTCGTGAGTGGGGAAGGTTGCACAAGCTCGGAGAAGGTAATCTGAAGGGAGGCTGAGCTGCTCTTACTCTGGTAAGGTGGTCGTTGGTGGTGTTGGTGGAGTGCTTGGACCGGTTTCTCGCGGGGCCGACGAAGTGTTCCAGTGCATCAATGAAATATCGCGTCAGAGAATCCTGTCAGGTGTGAAGATGAGGGCAGCGCTGGAATCGTGTGTGACCACGAGATGTGGCGCTGGCAAGGCTGAGTAGCTTGGCACTCGGGCAACTTGCCGAAGCTCCGGTTGCTCCGGCTTATGCGCTTGGCCGGACGACGTCCATTGTGGAAAATACCTTATGTACCTTATATTCTGTGGGTGTCGAACTACCTCCTAACAATGCACATGATATTGCCAATCATGTTTGCTCCTTCCACTGATAAGGTACGAAGGATTCCCACGGGTCCGGCCTGATGCACCTCACACACGAGTCCCACCATCATCCGACTTGGGAGATGCTGCGGAGCGGGTATTGATGGTGAGCACCAGCACCTTACCCTTGAAAATACCGTCGCGGATTACAGGCGACTATACGCCTCACACTGGACATGTCACTCTCGTCGTTCCCGTCACGACGCGTGTGATGGACTCCTACGATTCCCACGCATGGCAGAGCAATAATGGTCACGGGACAAGAGACCGGCGCTTGGACTCGGAGTCGTCCTCGAGATTGAGCCAGCGAGCTCCTGATGGCATGGCATGCAGGATTCATGTGGTCAACACGGCGGACTCATGCGTTGTAAACGCTTTGGCAAGTTCTGTTCCTTATCGCGTACTCGTGTCCTTTGCAACCCTCAGCCTCCCACCGTATGGGCAACCACATGGTCATGGACCGGACCCTCGTCTCTATGTCAATGGTGTCGAGCACGTGGAGTTGTTCTCATCCACCACCCCTGGGCTATGCAGAGCACGCGACCACGATCCAAGAATAACGCCTTCAAGCCTAACATTGACTTTACGCCCAGAAAAGCTTGTTCCCTTAGGTAGGCACGCGACTCTGGACCAGAATAGTACGGTACATGGAGTGTAATCTCTTCAACGACGTCGAGCCTATGAATCCTGTCACTCCTGGCTTCCACGAGAAATCTGAGATATCCCTAATCACACCATCCGTCCCCGTTTCCATTTGTCCAGCACTGGCGTTTCCGGTATCTATACTTCAGTGGCACGACTTTCAAGCTGGGATTCTGCATGATGGACGTCGACTTGTGCTTCGGTGTTGTCGATAAACGGTGTTCTCTTACGACATTCATCTTGTTCAGACGATCACTCGAGAGATCAGGATCGAGTACGAGACGTAGTGGAACCGTGGTCTACGATCGGACTGGGATTGTGGATGATGGGCTTCAGACGGTACTTCGACGTTGTCCGTAAATGGCGTTCTGTTACGATACTCATCTTGTTCTGACGATCACGCCAGAGGCTGGGATCGAATATGAGACGTAGTGGTACCGTGGCCCCCGATCGGACTGGCACTATGCAGGATGTGCATCAGACTATACTCCGGCGTTGTCGATAAACGGTGCTCTGTTACGATGCTCATTTTACTCAGGCCATCACGCCAGAATGCGGGATCGGGTACGAGGCGGGTGGTAAAACTGTGGTCCGCTCTGCTGTCGGACGGTACCGGCGAGTCAATGTAAACACGACTCACCGCGGCAGGTAGAAAATCTCGTCACGCACCTCTCATTGCTGCACGCCTTGTTTGGTTGTCCTATCATCATGCTTTCTTTCTCTGTTTTCGCCCTCCTCTTTGCAGGCCTGGCCGCGACCTTGCCTGTCGACCAGCAGAATCACCAGGAGCACCAGCTTGAAGCCCGACAGCCTGCGACCGCGGCGACACCCCCTCTCAACGGCGTTAACTACCCTGACACATTCTGTGCATACCATGACTTCAGCGATCTGGATACTGCATTGCTGGTGTGGGACGATTGGAATGTTGGCTACTGGTTTGGGTATTACCTCCACGATTCGACATTCGACCCCCCAGACACAGACTGGCCAAGTAAGCTAGTACAAGCCGCCTTTCCAGACTCTGGCGCTGGCTGGGTCGAGAACTGTGGAAACCCAAACGGTGGCACATGCGCGTCACCTATTGGAACCAAAGACCCCTGCCGGGACATGGCAGCGGCTGGCTACGGCTACGCATTCTACATCCTCAATGCGCTTCAGACCTTTCATGAAAACCTGGTTGAATTCAACACAATGCTCACCAACATTGTGTTACATGATCTGCTCGATATCAAGGGGCTGGTCACGGATTTCTCTGCCCCGAAGTCGTTCAGCGGCATCCCCGGGTATGCCAATCTCACTAGCGCTGCGATATTCCTGATAGCCGGTACGTTGGACCTTACTGAGTCGCAATAGCGATTGACATCGAGTTAACGTTTGACAGGGGTCGGAGGCGTTGGCGGTGTAGCATCAGGCATCGCGAGCGAAGCAAAACAAGGAATCAGTAGATCATCCCCAATGGCGCGAGACAACCTTGCACGGTTGTAGTGCGCAAGACTACCATGCGCAATTGTAGTCCTTCAGAGATATTTGCTAACACTACCCTCGCCGCTTTAGGAGCTGCCCAGAATGCTGTTGATAAGGCTGCATTGGCAAAACTGAAAAGGCTTCTGGGTTCAACGACGCGGTAAGAAGACGCTTTCTCACACTCGCCATTAATGCTGACCTTGACTTCCTTTGAGTAGCAACAAATATCAGATCTGAAAACGAAAATCGCAGCTGCCGAAGCGGACGTGAAAGGTTACAGCGGCGCAGATTTCAACAAGCTGATGGGACAGGTTGGAGCTCCGCTATGCAAGTACAACCTGTAACATCCACTATGAGTATCCGCACGTCCTAACGGCGCACGCATAGGGGTGATTCCCTCAGTTTTCACCACGGTTTCGGCGACCCATACGGCAGACGGTCAAGTCAGTGAAGCCGACCTCCAGAAAGCGCTCAACGAGATGTTCACAAACAGCCAAGACGCGGTAGGTGACCAGTCCAAGCATGTGTACCTTCATTCTATATGCGGACTAATGCTTGTCGTCTCAGATTGCGCAAGTCGGGAAAATTGCAGTGGGCACCCCGGGCTTGGATTACACAGAGCTGCCGTGGTCAGAGGGCGCCAATCTCACGGTCAACCCCAATCAAGATCCGATCGCTGGTTTCTTCGCCTCGGGCAAGTTTCTCTACACCGGTTCAACGTTCGGCGAGACTCTCACTGTAAGTCTTCCTCGAGGTGCCGCCCAAAGCATGGTTGAGTTCATTTGAATGTGGTTATTAATGTCGAGACAGGCTACCTTCCCTCTATTCAAAAAGAAGCTTGTCGATCAAGCCCTCCAAGGCGGTGGCTTCCAGGTAGTTCCCGAACTCGGCATTCCAGATGTGGACACTTGTGGGACGTACTATGGCGCGCAGTGGCTCGATATCGAAGGGGGACTATGCTTCCGCATGTTCCGCCATGCCGAGACCGCACAAGGTGGGAGATCGAGTTGCGCTGACAGTCGTTGTGATGTTTGAGGACTGACTTCGATCCAATAGGATGTGCGGGTAACGATGGTGCAGTGGCCATAGATCAGGTGGCAATGCCTACATCATGTAATTGGGTATGTCGAAGTCCTCCGTGTCGTTTAGTAGTTGTTCAGACCCCTTGCTAATCCTGCTGTGTAGGTGGCAATGGAGGACTCGACGTACGATCTGCTTCAAGACAAATACGACTACAACGTGGTGCGGAACTCATGAGCAGCAGCTCCCTATATCTTACCGTCACGCTAACCTCGATTTGCGATTGTAGTACGACTATTATATGGAAGCATACAGCTGTGCTATGAGCGAAGGCGGAACTCAGAATAGTATTGCTGTAGGCTACTACGCCACGCTGAGCCTCCTTCTCGTACTGACATCGTGCTCTAGGATTCTGGGTCGTTCGCCGGGTCGGCACCCACCTGTTTTGTACGTGCTACAGGCATTCATTGTGTCCATGGCTCCTTTCTAATATTCGTCCGATCTAGTTCAATCCGCAAACTGTCAAGGGATGCTTCGGAACACTGCAGAGTGGCCGTGACGGTTCCACCTACACCCAGGTGGTGAATTCTGCTAACATGAACGAGACATCAATTATACGCAGCTCATGCTCGACTTTTGGAGAACTGGGATAGACTCTTCGGCTTCAGACACACCAGAGACGTGGCGTTGGATTGTACATTAGGTTGTAATGTTGTAACAGGCTTGCTCAGATATTGCAACCACAACATCGGCTCAGCCGTGCTATCAATACACTTCAACCCCCATGGAACGAGACGACAAACATCGATGAGATGGGATAGAAGCGGTTCGCCTTCGTCCCTTGACAGGCGGGAAACCGTAACGCCGCTTCGGCTTGCGCAACAGCTCTTGTGCATATATGACCTTCGCAGGCGTGTGGAGCTCGGCCAGGACCCATCGATATATTGGATGTCTGCTGCTGCTGGGCGCTGCAAGCACAAAGATCGCTACTCAGCAAGACAAAGAGCTGCGCGACCTCCAACTAGCTGAATGAACGTTAACAGCTGAAATGTCAAGCTGTCGTCCCTTCTAGCTCGCGCCCGGACTCGGGCTCGGCCAGACAACGACTGGACGTTGGTAGAGTCTCTCACGCGCTGACCGCATCCCCCAACGCCGCCGCAATCGAGAGTCTAGAGCGATGGGCCAGATGTCTCACGGTCAATTCCTAGCAATCCTGCTGACGATGGCGTAGTAGACTGCGAATCCAATGCCGAAGAAGAGGAAGATCGAGACGACGAGGCAGATCCAGCAACTGAGCCGTCTCGAGTGCCGTGCAGCCGGGCGTAGTAAGCGTGAAGTCCTCGATGCTTGCCCCAGATGTGCCTCGGAATCCGTGGGTAATGCCTGTCTCGATGGCGGAGGATAGCTTAAGAAGTAAGCTGGTGGAGGTGCTGTAGGTGTGTAGTATGGTAGCGAGCTGGGAGAGTACTCCGGCGGCTTCTATGATTCTTGTGGCATCGTCTGGCTAAAGGAGCCGTTTCCTTGAGTAGCAGAAGGCAGACGTTGTCGCTGAGCTAAGTGGTACCGGTCGAGGATCAGATGATAGAAGCCACCCGCCTCATTGCGATTTTCCTAGCCGCGTCACTATATCTTACAGTACAATGTTTGCATAAGGTTGTGCCGCGGAGAGACGCGTACTGTCGCCACCGCCATGAAGCCTGGGCATCCACGGCGCATCACCACTTCACATTGGCACGATGTACCCTTCCAGACTATCAGACTCCGACAGCAGGATACGTGTTGCTGTGTTAGGTACCGTGACGATGTGAGAACGAATGTAGCAGAGAGCGTGGGATGATGAAAAACGGACGAAGCCCATTGGTGCTGTGGCTTTGGCCCTTGGAACAGCTCGCACATGCATGCCGATAGCGACCTTCGCAGGGCGTGTAGAGCACTTGTAGAGGTCGGAGTTGAGGCCTGTACCAATTCTTTTGATGCCTGGTGGGCTAGAAAGCGTCTTTCGAGATGGATTCGTGTTGCTAGGTGCTGGGTCCACGGGTGATGGAGACGCAAAGCGAACGGAAGACGATATGAGGCCGGTCAACGCTGAGAAGCTAGTTCATCGGCGTGTGTGATCGTTATAGCTGCGGAGAAGCAGCAACCAAGGTAGAAGCGTATTGATCGTGAAGGATCCATCATGTCGACTCCTGTAAGAAAGCTGGGCGACACGCTCCGAGGCTTGTTCCTACATCACCACGCTGCCCGCTCATTGGACACGTTCACATGCCCGATTCGATCGATTTTAGTAGCCGGTGTAACAAAGGACGAAGATCTGGGAACAATGGACCAGGTCTCGGGACGTCGCTTCCATCAGGCCAGGCCAGCTTCGTTTACAGAGCTCAGGAGCTCTCGTCGGTGACATCACCCCTAAACAATTCACGCCTGCTTTTCCCGAGACCCATTGAATTGTTGCAGATGTATGAACCATCACGAGCAATGTTGGCCGCTGCTGGCAACTCGTAACCTGCAGATTCCCTATACCACGGCGTCGGAATCGACAAACACGAGTCCCAGCACGTGCGGCTGACTACGCAGGGAGCCTACCGTGGTTGAGATCGCTTCTAGTCCACGCCTCCTGACTTTCGCCCGAATCATGGTGTAGACGCGTAGTCGAGATCATCTCTCATTCTTCGAGGACCGAGATCAGCGCACGCACTGCGCGATCACTAAAGACGGAGGCGCGATCATGGCGCCCGCGATTGTGCAGAACATCTCCTCGCGCCTGCACCGCATGAGCCAGAGCGCGGCAGACAAGGAGAATTACACGCAACGCGAAGATGAAAAGACCAAGTTGGCTGAATGGGAGGCGGAGAAGCGAACACTCGAACCCAACGAAGTCGCTCAGAGTCCCGACGAGAAACCAGTCGGCCATTCCTCGAAATACCTACGACG
This sequence comes from Extremus antarcticus, assembly GCA_033117895.1. Taxonomy (NCBI): domain Eukaryota; kingdom Fungi; phylum Ascomycota; class Dothideomycetes; order Mycosphaerellales; family Extremaceae; genus Extremus; species Extremus antarcticus. The sequence goes on from JAWDJX010000030.1 coordinate 194,950, forward strand.
AGAAGATTTCGATCTCATCAAGACTCTAGGCACCGGCACGTTCGCGCGAGTATGGCTGGCGAAGATCGCGAATCGGAAAGAGAAAGACAATAACAAGGTCTTTGCGCTGAAGATATTACGGAAGGTGGACGTGATACGGCTGAAGCAGGTTGAGCATGTGCGCAACGAGCGCAACGTGCTTGCATCTGTGGCAGGCCATCCTTTTATCACGACGATGGTGGCGAGCTTCCAGGACAGCGATACATTATACATGCTTCTCGACTACTGCCCTGGTGGCGAAGTCTTCTCTTACCTACGGCGAGCGCGACGATTTAACGAGGCCACATCACAGTTTTATGCGGCGGAGATAGTATTAATACTCGAGTTCTTGCACGACAGGCAGGGTGTGGCCTACCGAGACCTGAAACCTGAGAACATTCTTATTGACGCCGATGGGCATCTGAAACTGGTCGATTTTGGCTTTGCGAAGAAGGTCGACAACAGTAAGAACATCTTTGGGGCCGTACTTAATTTCGACGCTGACACTAAAACAGGAGAGACATACACACTCTGCGGGACACCTGAGTACCTCGCTCCTGAAGTCATTCGCAACACTGGCCACGGCACAGCGGTCGACTGGTGGGCTTTCGGCATCCTAATCTACGAATTCCTGGTTGGCCAGCCTCCATTCTGGGACCAGAACCCGATGAAGATCTACGAGCAGATTGTCGAAGGCAAGGTGCGATATCCTTCAGCCATGTCGCAAGACGCCCGCGACATCATCGGCGGGCTGTGCACGGTGGATGTCAGCAAGCGGCTAGGCAATGTGAAAGGCGGTTCGGCGACGGTGAAGGCGCATCCGTGGTTCAAGAATATTGACTGGGACGCGGTGTACCATCGACGGATGCAGGGTCCTATTGTGCCACATCTCAAGAGTGCAGACGACACGCGGAACTTCGACGAATACGATGCTGAGCCGGTACATCGCGATCCTTATACGAAGGTTAGTTCTTCCATCTTCATAACATGCCTTTGAATCATACTGATGGCTTCTTCTGTAGGAACTACAATCGAAGTACGACCAAAGTTTCGCGGACTTCTAATCCATCTGTTCTTGATACGACCGGCACGAGGCGAGATAGGTGCAGCATCTTGGATGAGCAGTGACCTCCATTGCACGACCTGGAGAAGCATGGCGTTCAGGATTATCAACGAGTACTATACGGCACGACATTGCACGGCTTTTGGAAGCTCATTTGTGGGAAACCATTGGATTATGATACCTCTGTAGCAGATGTCGAACAGGAGCAACGCTTCAATTACAGCCCTACAGCTGCGAAAGAAACCCAAGTCGTCCTTGCCCATTTGACAACCACCTTCTCCTAATGGGAATAACATGGCCCGGAAATAATCGCTTGGAAGAGGCACAAGGTTTCCACCCCGCAAAACCGCGAACTGCAGACCTCCACGTCCCCGACACCGAGGCCCTGGAGCTGGGTCGTCCTCCAGTGCTCGGGCTCACTTTGACTTCATGTTACTACTGCATATTTTACGGCGGCCTGTCCGGATGAAGGTCGTCTTCGAGTATGCTGCTACGGGCTCTGGCTAGGAGGGAGGTATACTCGAAACCTGGGCAGCGGTTATGGCGGCGAGGTCTCTTGACCAAGTCTTATGACATTGGCCCCAATGAGGTATCCATGAAGCTGCAGCCACTGCTTGACGTGGAGGCCGAAGGACTGACGGGTGCTTGCAGCCACCTCTTTCGGAGCTCACGATACCCCAGCACTTTGCTGGGGTCGTCTCGCAGCATGGAGATCGAGTAGCGTACGTTATGCCCTTCACCCGACGTACGCATCCATTGATGAAGTAAAGAGTGATCACACGGCACCAGCAACAACAAGTAACATACGATGAGTTGGATAAGAAGAGCAATGCGCTCGCGCGCGGACTGCAGGGCATTGGGGTGAAGAAGGGAGATCGAGTCGCGGTTTCTTTGGGCAACAACATGGAGTTTGCGATTGCAACATATGCTTTGTTCAAGCTGGGAGCGATCTTGAACCCGCTGAATCCTTCGTTCAACACAAACCAGGTTGTGGCTGCACTGAACCATTTGGAGACCAGCCATTTGATTATTGGAGCCGAGACGAATCTCACGCGGAAGCCGCCGCGGTCGAATGTTGGGCTGCTTACGCATTTTGTTCCGAATTTACAAAGCAGTAATCGGCTCGAGTCGGAGCTTGTGCCTTCGTTACAGCAGATTGTCCTGGTGGACAATTCGAGTGGGCGGGTCGATATGCGGGAATTGCAGGCGGCTGTACCCTTCGAGGCCGTGCAGAAGGACAACGACCAGACTCTGTCGGATCAAGGCCTACACAAGGACGACGTAGTCAACATCCAATTCACAAGCGGGACCACCTCGTCGCCAAAGGCCGCGTGCCTGTCACATCGATCGATCTTGAATAACGGCATTCAGATAGGCGACCGAATGCTCTTGACGCCGGAAGATGTGGTGTGCTGTCCGCCTCCTCTGTTTCATTGCTTTGGCTGCATCCTCGGATATATGGCTACAGCAACTCACGGCTCTGCGATACTGTTCCCTACGGAAGCTTTCGACCCGCTGGCGTCTCTGAAAGCCGTCCAGGAATACAAGGCTACCGCCCTGTACGGCGTTGCAACCATGTTTCTAGCAGAACTAGAACTGCTAGCGAACGGCACTGTCCCGTACGAAGGCTTCCAATATCTCCGCACTGGCATTGCAGCGGGTAGTTCTGTGCCCTCCGAGCTCATGCGGAAGCTTCACAGGATACTGAACTTACATGAGCTCACGATCTGCTATGGCATGACCGAAACCAGCCCTGTCAGTATCATGACCCGAACAGACGACCCGATGGACAAACGAACAGACACTGTTGGTAGACTGCAACCACACGTGGAAGCCAAAGTAGTTCATCCAGACGATCCTACCAAAATCCTCGACGTCAACGAGAGGGGCGAGCTCGCAGTGTCCGGTTATCTTCTAATGACGAAGTACTGGGGTGATCCGGACAAGACTGCCGAAGTCATGATACCGGATGAGCACGACCCAAGCAAGTTGTGGATGCTTACTGGTGATGAAGCCAGCATGGACGAAGAAGGATATGTGGCTATCACAGGCAGGCTGAAAGATCTGATCATCCGAGGCGGAGAGAACATTCACCCGCTGGAGATCGAGAGCTGTCTGCTGTCACACGAAGATATCCTTGAAGTTAGTGCGGTCGGAGTGCCTGATGACCGGTACGGAGAGGTAGTCTCGGCTTTCGTCCGGAAGCGGCAGGGCTCGACGTTGAGTGCGGATGAGATCCGAAGTTGGGTGAGGGAGAAATTAAGTGGTCATTTAGGTGAGTGCTTGTCCCTCTACGCTGTGTGGTGTGTTGCTGATGGAGTTGCAGTACCAAAATATGTGTTCTGGGTCCCTCCGGAGGATGACTACCCCAAAACCGCCTCTGGTAAAATCCAGAAGTTCAAACTGAGGGAGGATAGTGTACACTTGCTTCGCGATGGCAAGGGCTTGGAGTAGAAGTCGTCCACGAAGAGCCTTACGATGTACACTCCCTCTCGGCGACGCCATCCGTGAGCTGAACGAACGCCTTACGGGAGGTCCGGTCTTGCTGCGATACTGCTGCCGATTTCCATGATCGAAAACCACAATGCTTCTCGATGTATTGTGGTCGATACCCATGGCTACGAACACAGAGAAGTCATGTCTGGTATGGCAAGGGCAAACAGCAAACAACCAGGCGTCATCTCCAGCCGTTGCTCATGCTTGTCTTGGCACGCTGGCGTTGAGCGTACACGTATTCTACGAGCCAATGGGCAGGGCGATGATTGTAATCCATGCCAGGCACCCAGTACTTAATTTCCATGCCAACATCCACTTCTCTTTTCGGCTGCTGACATTCGGCCGGACCAAAAGACGACCTGCCAACAATTGACCATTCAGCTTTCGTGTCCAAGGCACATACGAAAGTGGATCGGATTTACTGCTTCAGACAACCCCGAGCTACGGAGGTATACTCCGCCTTATCGTGTCAATGAAACCAATGTAGCCCTATCGGCCGTCCACCTTCTCACATCAGCCTAGCGTCAGAGCTACCCTGTAACATACACAGCACCACAGCGAACAGCCCTGCGGACCGCTCCGATATCATACACCTGTGTCAAAGGTAGATGCATTATCAGCCTCGATGATGCCATACGGTAAGGATACACGGTAGATATGTATAGTATTCGATTTCTCCTGTATCAAAACTGTCATTCCTCATCACGGCCGTCGTCACGCTCAGTCACCCATACCTCTGCTTGATATGGCTGCAGAGACGGGATTCAAAGTGCTTCCCTCAGGCGCTGGATATGGCATCGTCATCGGTATTGGAGGAGTGTTCGCTCTCCTCATGCTCGGTATCACATGGATGCAGAATCGTTATGTGAGCCTCTCCAGCATGACTCGAACGAGATGAGGGTGCTGACGCTGGCAGACACGCTTCTCAACGAAGCAGGCGGAGGAGTTCAATACCGCATCTAGATCTGTCAAGCCCGGCCTAATCGCTTCCGGCATTGTCTCCTGTAAGTATAACAAATGTGCTTGAGGTGATGACGATCAATGCTGACCTCGCCGTAGCATGGACATGGAGTGCCACTCTGTTGACAAGCAGCACGTTCGCGTACTCGTACGGTGTCTGCGGACCGATGTGGTACGGTGCCATGGGCACATTCCAGATCCTGCTCTTCGCTCTCATCGCCATCAAAATCAAAGCCAATGCGCCGGGTGCTCATACCTTTCCTGAGATCGTACTCGCCAGGCATGGAAAGATCGCTCACATTACTTATCTTTTCAACGGACTCGCCACCAACATGCTCGTTGGTGCCTGCCTGGTTCTTGGAGGGAGCCAAGTCGTTGCTGCGTTGACTGGGATGAACGTATACGGAGCCTGTTTCTTGATACCGTTGGTCGTGGCCGCTTATGTCATTGCTGGAGGCCTGCGATCGACATTCATCGCTGATTATATCCACACTGTGGTTCTGTTCATTGCAATCTTCGTCTTCGGCTTTCTGATGTACGCCACGAGTGATCTCGTTGGCTCGCCGGGAAAGCTATACGACATGCTCCTCGATGCATCAGAGGCTATGCCGATCGCCAACAACACGGAAGGATCATATCTGGCTTTTCGATCAGTGGATGGTCTCGTGTTTGCTATTGATCTATTCGCAGCTGGGTTCAGCACAGTATGGCTAGATCAGGCCTACTGGCAGCGTGCGATCGCTTCGAAACCGGAGACGAGCGTGAAGGCGTACCTCTTAGTAGGTAGCATGTCGGCAATGCGATGAGTGAATAGCGCTGACAAGCTAGCAGGGCGGTATCGCTTGGTACGGCATCCCATTCGGCTTTGCAACAGCTATGGGGCTCGGATGCGCCGCATTGACCACCAATCCACGCTTCCCAACGTATCCGAACCCGCTATCAGCAGCTGAAAATGGCGCCGGTCTTTCCTCGCCCGCGACTGCCATCACGCTTCTCGGACAAGGCGGTGCGGTATTGATGCTCGTACTACTATTCATGGCTGTGACATCTTCGACTAGCGCCGAGCTGATAGCAGTGTCTTCTCTGCTGACTTTCGATGTGTACAAGACGTACTTCAAGCCGGACGCCTCATCAGCCAGATTGGTGCAGATATCGCACTACGGCATCATCTTGTATGCGCTTGTCCTCGCAGCGTTTTGCTGCATTCTGAATGCAGTAGGGCTGAATCTCACCTGGCTGCTCACAATCCTTGCAATCATGGTCGGCGGAGCGTCAATTCCGGTCGGTCTGATATTGCTCTGGAAGCGAATGTCGACCGCCGCAGCGATAGGCGCACCATGGATCGGGCTCATTTGTGGGCTAACCGCTTGGTTCGTTACAACATGGAAGCGGTCTGGAGCCATCACGGTAGAGACGACCGGCGACACTACCAATGCTGTTGCCGGCAACGTTACGTCTTGGGGTGTCGGCTTCGTGATGGCAGTCGTGCTTAGTCTGGCCTTCCCAGCCAGATACTCAAGCACCGACCCAAAGCATATCGAGCGCAGCCACAAGATCCAAGGCATTCCAGTCCAAAGATCCGCTGTCGGAAGTCCAGTGAGCGAGCCTAGCGAGAAAGCCGGTCCTCCGCAAGAAGACACTGAAAAAGCTGGACCGCCTGCCTCAGATCAACCAAGATCAGAGTCCATGGCGGAATCCTATGTTCCCACCGGTAACGAGATTGTCGACTTTCTCGAGGCAAAACAGATGGAGCCAATGGATCCCGCCGCGGTGAAGCAAGCCGAACGCTTAGCGATAGGTGCTAATATCGCGTTCGGTGCAATTGCGATCGTGCTTGTTCCATTCAGCTTGTTCGGAACAGGCTACATCTACAACCGCGCATTCTTTACCGGGTGGGTCGTTGTGAGCTTTATCTGGGTCTGGGTCAGTATGACTATCTGTGTCATATATCCAGTCGTGGAGAGTACTGGTGCGCTCAGAGAGATCAGTCGTGGACTCTGGCGAGATATCGCGGTTCTACTCGGCGGGAAGAAAGGCAAAGCTTGCCAGGCGGGCAATGAAGCGTAATTCTGCACGAGATGACGTCGGCAAGGGCAGTGTAGTCCTGGTAAGCCAATGTGTAGTGCAGCTCAATCAGAGATACTTCTTCGCCGCAGTTGCCACTCGACTTCGGAAGATTGGGCTCGTCACGGCTTGATTGACCTGATAGAACGGATTCATGATGCACTTCAACCAGGCTTCGTAGACCTTGCAAACATGTTAGTACTTTTAGTAGCCAGACAATGGTTCTACCAGCATACCTCGAGCATGAACTGCCTCACAGCATCCTCGGTCTGCGGAGCAGTTGGGTTGCTCGCAAGTAGAGTACTCTGTCTGGCTGTTGAAGGTCGTGATGGAGGGGATGTCTGATACGTCGAATACGGAGTGCTGGTCGGGTCTGGGTTCATAAGCAGCATGAACTTGATGTTGCCGCCCGTCAGTAGGCAGTGGATGTGATTGTTCTGGTAAGAGTCGACTTTCTTCAAGTAGCTTTGAACGGTCAGCACAGCCGGTAATTTTAGAAAATTGCGAAAGGGCAAGCTTACAGCTCTTTGTTGTGCCACTGGACCTCTTCCACCATGTCAATAGCAGCGTGTACGATGAATTGGTTCATATGTTTGGCTTCGTCTCGGAAGCGTGCCACGCCGTCTGCGCCGCCTTTCGAGGTGCCGAAGTCGATCTCGAAGAGAGGGTTGTCTCTTGTGCCGACGATGGCGAAGTAGTATGACATGATCGTAAGTGCGGACTAAGCATCCGATCTCAAACCGCGTGTCGATGGTCGTTCTTGTGGAGTCTTGTGTCATCTAAGAGAAGTGAAGTCGCATTCTGCCTTGAGGCACGTTGCTCCGAAACGAGAAGCTACGATCTCTTGGCTTTCCCGCGGCGAAACCATTGACCATGAGGGCAACGCATGCGAGGAGTGTATCTATACCACACCACACATCATGTTCGGCGCATTCAGACCCACTGCTTCGCTCTCAGGAGGTCTCCTATGGTATGCGGTACTTACGCGCGCGAGGTGGTAGTACTGACGCTTCATAGGAAAATCCCCTACCGACTCTCAGCACCACAGAAACTCCGCCATCGACGACGACTACGGCGGGTCGACAATGTGGTCTCAGTCCTCGATGGCGCGTTGAAACGACAGGTGCCATCGATATCACAGGCTTCGCACCACTCTACAAGCTCTCAGCCATCGCAATTACCGAACCAACATCGATCCACCAACACGTCGGGCAATGCTTCGGTAGAAGAGCTGTCCGTCACTGCGGAAGGGCGGCGTATGCTTGAGGCGGAAGCGAACACGGATCGAGAAGCGCAGCGGAATGGCAGAGGTCCGCGGCAAGGCGATTTCGTGCCAGAGTTTACAGAGCGAGGGGTGAAGGTGCCGAGCGGGACACCGTTGGTAGAGCAGGCGCAGGTGCATGGCACGATTAAGCTATTGGAGAGATGGAAGGCGGAGATGCCCACGGAGCAAGAGATGCTGCCCCGGGATAAATATACCATGTTCGACAAGAAGGCGAAAAAGTATCGGAAGGGGGTCCACAAGTGCGTATCCCTTACAGCGGACATCTTGACCTATGCTGATCAGCTGTAGGCTCCCCAAATGGACCAGAGTGTCTCAGAGACTGAACCCACCTGGCTTTTAGACGGCCATTGTTGACATTCTGATTAGCGAGGCGTTTGTACAACTACCGTATCGAAGGAGCATATGCGAGCGGCCTAAACGTGTCTCGGACTTCTGATCGGCCTACGTGTCTACACAGAGCACCGCATCGCGCTTGATTGTGTCTCAGAGACCGCTTTCTTCCAGCAGTCCGGCAAGCTTTGCCCTCATGCACGTCCAGGAGTTTCCAGATGGCCCCGTGCATTCACAAGCGTTGCAATATTCACCATCCATGCAGCAGTGTTTAACATATATAAGACCTCCAAATCTGGCTTGGGGTCGTGCCTGCACAGTCTCCACTGCGACATCACTTCCGCGATTCCTCAATCATGGACGAAGGTATTGAAGAGATGACCGCTTGCATGAGAATGGCGGCATCTTCTGGCGCCTACTCCGATCTGACAATACAGTGCGGTTCAAAGCAGTGGACAGTGCACAAGCTCATTCTGTGCACACGATCTGAATACTTCGCCGCTGCTTGCAAGCCTAACGCGTTCAAAGAAGGAGATATGTCCCTCATTCGACTTGTCGCCACCACGGATGAGGGCCACGCCGATGACATAGGTGCCGACGACCCCGAAGCTGTCAGATGCATGGTAAACTTCCTCTACCGCCATGACTATACACCTGCGCGAGTGCACATCACGTCTGAAGAAGCAAACCAGGGTATGGCAACCAAGGTCGAGACGCCAACCCGCCAGAACAATTACCATCAACAACAAACGAAGCCAGCTCCTGTGCTGAAGCCTTCCGGGGATTGCAAAACAGCCATGCACGCGAAAGTGTATGCCCTTGGGTCGAAGTACGGCATCAGATCGCTACAAGCAGTCGCAAAGATCAAGTTCGCGGAGGCAGCCACGTACGCATGGAACAATTCTACATTCATTGAAGCCATCGATCTCGTCTACAAGAACACACCGGATGACGACAAAGGCCTGCGTGACATTGTCGCTCGCACGATCATCGACCACTCTGCTGTGCTTACCCCGAAGGCCGGCGTGGAGGCTTGCGTTCGCAACATCGATGGCCTGGCATTTGACCTGTTGAAGCTCAAATCCACATCGAAGCCGGATGTTGATGGTCCGTCTTGCAACAAGTGTGGGTCTAGCAAGGTCGGCCGTTGCCCATACTGTTGCCAACACATCGTCTCGTGCGACTGCAACACAGAGAGTGCATGCAGCAAATGCCAGAACCGGCTATGAGTTCAATAGATCTCTTGCTGAACATGGGCGATGGAAGGTGACTTCTGCCGACAACAAGACGCTCGTATGAAGGTTTTGCGCGGAGTACACAAAGGGTGTGATGAACTCTCAAGTGTGTGTGGCAAGAGTGGAGAACATGGCGATGATGTTCTGAGCGCTCAGATAGTGTAAGGTGATAGCAGCTCGCTCACTCAAAAGGAACTTGGCATCTCATAGTCCCAGCACAAGTTAGTCACGATGTCTCGAAAGTGCGAAATGTCGAGATAACTTCATATCATTGGTGGAACCTACATACCCTTCGCACCACAATCTGAGAGCTATTGTTCCTAACACACTCTCGGTGTGTTGCAATTTGCTGATCGCCAGAACCCCAACGCCACGCTAACGAACAGCATGGACTCGCTGGAGACATAAAAAACAACCGCTTCCTTGAGTGAGGCTCATGGCCTCCTCCCACGCTGATCATTACCATCCACCTCCTCTGCCTCCTGCTCCGCGCGATTCTCAGCCTCTGCATCCTCTCCCACAGGATAGATGTTCCAGCTCGGCCGTCTCCACGTGTGCACTCTCCCAGACAGTGTCCTGGCATACCTCATGCCAGGCCGCTGCAACTTCCGGTCACCAGTCGCGCGTTGCTGTTGCTGCTGCTTCGCAACGTAGGTCGAGAGCGGCAGATCCTTGGTCTCCTCGACCACTTCTCCGCTCTGCTTGTCTGACGGCTCGACTGGTATAGTCAGGTAGTTCGGTATGCTTGGCCGTAATGATGTTTGGCCGTGGAATGATTCGACGTCAAGGTCATCACGAAGATCTGGCGAGGTGTCGGGAGTCAAGTTTGGCAGTTCGTTGTCAGATGTCTGTGCTGGTATCATCACGTGGTCCTCTGAATTTGAGTCATCGCGGCTTCGTTTCACCGCTCGTTGCAGCGCATCGTTCTGCTTGGCTAGCATGTCGCTCCATTTGCTCGGCAGCGGCGCATCACCCTCCTGGGCCTTCCGCCGGTCCTCGTCGAAAAGTGCGAAGTCCATGATGCCGGCATCCCATTCGACTTCATCCTCCGAATCGCTGTCCTCGGCCCAGTCCTCGTATTCGTACATCTGGATCGGTGATAAGAAGTGGTTTTCCGGGTTGTTCTCGAGGTCTTCTTCGAAAGTGTCGTGTGTCGGTTTGGTTGATAGTGATATGGTAGACCTGGGTTCATTCTGTCCTTTAAGTGCATCGGAGGGTTGCGCGCCTGCAGCGTGGAGGGATGACGGCCAACCCAGACTACGCTCAAGGTCTTGCCGTTGCATTATAGTCCGAGTGGTCGTAGAGATCCGGGACGCTTTGTTATGTTTCGAAGTGATCTGGTTGGTCGACGCTACGGATTACCTTCTGAGCGTGGGAGTCGGAGCGTAGGATCCGGCCGCCTTCGCGTGGAATCGTAGTGTAGATCTTCGGTTGCCTTATGCAAACTCCGAATACAACCTTTGACGCGAGACTGACTGCAGTAGTGGTGCTGTGGTTGGGTATTGCGGTGGTCTGTTCACCTTCCGGCCCGAGGCCGGTCAATTGAAGATCGAGTGGCGAATTGGGATGTCAAGTGGTAAGCGATCCGGCTGCGTGGGAGCGTGCCAAAAATCACTGCCAACAAGAGGTCGAGGGTATGCAGAGAAAAAGGAACAGTGTGGAGGCCAAGTTATGGGATGCTGCGGGAAGATATGAGTACGTAGGTGACTCGCCAACGCGCGGCTGAAGGTGCTTGGAGTTGCCTGGTGGTCAGGCGGCGCAGCCTGGATGACTGCGTGAGTAAGACTGAGGAATGAGACATTCACCTTCCGAGGTGCAGAACAGGCACGTGTACTAATACCTATCTCGACCACCGTGTCGATGAAGGCCTACCTGCCACTCCTAACCCCCACGGAGGAGGCGGTTAACAACTGATCAAGTTGACTAAATGGCGTGGGCGGTTGGATGCGAGATTGTTGTAAGAACCAAGAAACGGCCGCGCAGCCAATCGAAGCGCAACCCGACAATAATGCCGCCCGGAACGGTTCCTGCTCGTCCTACATGAACGAATGGGCACCAACCACCAACCAATTCTCGAGTAATGATTTTTCGCAAGAAACAGGATGGGTGGGATGGTGTTACGGTCATCTGCGAAGTTGCAGCAGGGTTTTGTTAGCACTTCCGATCGTCCCACGCCGCTAGCCGGGCGGATCGGGTCACTACTGCGCCGAGACCAGCATCAGCCTGCAAGTAGTCATGTACCTTGCATATAAAGTAGGCAAGGGCTCATACGGGCGTCAGACTGATAAATGCACGATGAATCACCAATTATTGGAGTTGTCGCGGCTTTGTAGTGTTCGTATTAATGAGTCTATCTACCACCGTCCTACCGCCTTCCGCCAATGCTGCAGCTCCAATGTGCGTACAACTACCCTTTTCATCCCCCATCAGATCTTTGGCCCCTCGTACTCCTCCGGATCCACAGCCACCGAGTATCCCGGCTTCTCATGCTCCTTCAGATGATTCTCGAGTACCGTACGGCAAGTCAACGCGAATCTTAGGTATCCTTCAGGTGCCACCTTGTGCTCAAGATACTTCTGGATGTCGTATCCTTCCATAAGGATGATGTCGCCGTGGTTCAGCGTGACGGTGACAAGGTCATCAGCCTTCTTCGTACGCTTTTCGTAGATGCCGAGTTCTTTGGGTATCTCCTTCCTTCGCTTGTTATAAGTTGGCCCATCGCCCTTGAGGTCTTGAAGCGTCCGCCAGGCATTGTGACGCTTCTCGTCCATCTCCGGTCCATCGATACCGCCAACCACCGGTTCTTCCTCAGTGAAGATGCCAGTCTTCGAGCAGCCGACGAAGTGCTTCTGCTTCATTCGCATGTGCATCTTAGCTCTGCCACCCAGAGAGAGGCTGGCAATACGAGCTCCGAGGCCCTCTTCGCCATCGTCATGGTACTCGATCTTCTGTCCTTCGAGGTAGGCAAAGATCAGCTGCTCGTTGAAGTCCTCGTACCCCTCTTGCTTGTGCAGGAATGCTCGCTGAGCCCAATTGAGACGTCGTCGGCACTCAGTCACTGGCCAAGGCGCCTCCTCGAAGGGCTTGCTCGATCCACTAGCAACGAATTTGTATGGCATGCCGTAGTTCATGGAGAACGCAGTCATCAAATCGCCGTCCTCGAACGTGTACTTCTCGCTCTTGGCCTCGAGCTCAGCATTCGCCTGGCTCAGTTCGAGGGTATCGAGCTGGTCGTCCTGAACATCTGCTGGAGGAGTTGGCAATGCGGCACTGTTGGTGAGTTCGTTCTGACCCTTCGACATCTTCTTCACGGCAAAAGTCCTTCGCTCCAAGCCCATATCTTCGTTCTGTATCGCTGCAAACATCGCGTCCGGACCGGAAACTGCTTCTCGCAAGACCACCTTGGTAGCTGCACCATGGACGAAACAGCCGTCGATCCCGTCGAACGTGTAAGTGGCGATTTTGTACCCTTGCTTGTAGTCGATGGAGATGTTGACCCCAGGCATGCCTTCTTTTCGCTCAAGCGTCGATGCAGAGTTGCGGATCAGGGTCGGAGCGGCGTCCCAAGGGGTATGCAACATGGCCGGTGCAATTGGTCGATGCTGTGGAAAGAGCTCGAAGCTGCACTTCGTGTTTTCACAAACCCAGCCTCTGAAGAACCGTCTCGAGTTGCAACGACCGCACTTTGGACAGCATATACCACGCGTATTGACGTACGCGAGGTTGTCACCGATCACGTTCCCAACATCTGGTACTGCAGGCCTCAAGTCTGTCGGCTCTGGCTCCTCTGCATCGGTTTCGTTCTTCCACAGCTTAGACTGATACAAGAGGAATGCTGGACTGTACTCGAGGCCATCCTTACCATAGGGAACGTCCATGCCTCGGTACTTCCAGAATCGCTCACAGTCAGCGTTCAAGCATATCCAGCCTCGCAGATATACTTGGTGGTACCTCTTCTGGCAGGTAGTGCAAGTCGTTTCAACGGACTCGCCAGCCGCAGCCTTTTCCAGCTCACCCAGCACTTCAGACTCACTAGGAGAGTGCCATGCAGGCTTGGTCCGGTTCAAGCGCTCCAGCCTATATTTCACCGTCTTCCAGACCTTCTTACCTTTCCCAGCAGTCTTCTCGGACCAGACCATGGTTGGCTTGTACCATCCCAGGGCGCAGTATTGATGTGGCATCTTGGATGGCGCGGCCAGGTTGCGGTTGCCGCAGATGACTACCAGCGGGTTCTCATGCTTGATGTCGTTCAAGATAGCTTGTACCTGAGCTTCCTTGAACGTCTGGTCTCTGCTTTGCGCCATACCGGTGCCATCGGCCTCGGTCTCCATGCCACCTCCTGCCCTGCAGATGATGATGTCGCCGTCCAAGTACTCACGGCAATGGCCCATACCGTCAAAGAGGAAACCATATACGTGGCCATCGTTCTGATAGCAGCCACCTTGCGTGCTCTTGAAATAAGGCAGAGTCTCGCAAAGCGCTTGGCGGCTCTCTGCCCAGACCCTCGGCTGGCCTACGGGTAGTGGCTTCGCCGTAAGATGCTCACGATGCATAAGTTTTCTAGAAATCGAGAGTATGGTGGAATCAAGCTCAACATGTTCCCAGGAAGGGGGCGGTGTGAGGACGACAATTTTCGACAGTGGCATCGATTTGCCGCGCTTTGCGGGAGCTTTGCTTGCTGTGGGCTTCTTCAATGACTGCTCCGGTTGGTCGTCGGCTTTGATCGATTTCCTTGGAGCCTTCCTTGCAGCTCGTGGCTTTTCAACCCGGCCTTTCGAAACCACGGCGCTTGTAGCTGTACCTGCCGTCTGATTTTTCGAAGGCGGCGATCTCAGTCCGACGATAGGCCAAGGTGTGGCTGACCTTCGAGCCGCAGACTGCGATGTTGATGATTCTACGACAGGCCAGCCCAAATCCTCGACCGTCTCGCCATCCTCGTCATTAGCACCGGCCTCGGCAGGTACGGTTTTAAATAGTACTAGAGTCGCTCTCACATCATCAGTCGCGGTAGGGATGCCGCCATTGTCATTCTTTTGGACTGCCTCGAGGTCGTCTAGGTCTGCTCCCGGCGAGTCCACGTCGAGCTTGGTAGATGGGACAGACCATGGCGGAGTCAGGAGTAGCGTCTCGGTTCTGGGTACTCCTGGCTCTGGAGTGCTTCGGCTAGCGTCGCGAGGAGTCGTGGGCATCACGTCTGGCTGTGGCTGATCTGGCCGTGGCTGTTCGCGCTGAGATGAAGTGTCTGGGCCGGGCGATATAGGGAGTGTGACTTCTCCGCCCGAAACGAGAGGCTCCGGCGCATCGCCTCCGGTTGCTGCTGTGGCCTGCACAGAGTCTGTCGGGATGGGATCAACATCAATCTTCGGCGCGGTGACCACAGCTGATTCCATGGCGTTCAATATTGGCGATGATGGAGGAGTTGAGAGAGGACTCGATGATAGTTCCACTTCGTCCACGTCCATTTCTTGTTGTGTGGTCGCCTCAGCATTTGGGAGCTCTTGCCGTCCACTGTCAGTGGCAAACGTTGATGGGATTCGCTGCTGCTCGCCGACTGGACTTGATTCCACGGCAGATGTCTCAGCTGCCGAATTGATCTCGGGAACCTCAAGAGTTGCTCCAAGTCCCTCTGTAACCACGACCTCGTCCTGAGACGGCTCGTTGATGTGCTGGTTCGCGTTTCCCACTTGTGAAGCTGACCGAGGCTTTGGGGATACCGTGGTCTCGTCTCCGACTTCCTGTTGCGCGGTTCCCGAGGCTGGCACCGACCCCAGGCCAAGCACACCCGAGGCTTCTTTAGGAGACGCGGCGGCAGTTGTCTGGTCAGGCACCGGAGCAGTTGCAGTGAGTGACTGCTTGCTGTCTTGATCGGAAGTGTCAGTTTTTCGTCGCTTGGCCTCTGGCTTGAGTGGTGATGTAGCAGGTTTGCGCGATCGTTTCCTTCCAGTACCATTGCGCTCGTCTACGATCAGCTTCTTGAGATCGTCCGGAAGCTGTTCGGCTTCGGAAACGCCCTTAGCAGATTTTGCAGCCCGAGAAGGTCTCGAGGCAGCGTTGGTAGTCTTCGCAACCGCAGCACGTTTTGGCGTAGTCGTAGCATCCTTTGCACTCGGAGCACGCTTCGCAGGCGCCTTGCGCTTCTTGGCAGGCTCGGGTTTGGGTGGTGGGCCAATGATACCGTCCGCCATTTCTTCGTCGGCCTGCTCCACGGTGACTTCTTCGTAAGACTTGGTCTGCGCCTTGATCTCCTGGATGTGCATCTTGTTACCGGCGACGCGAACCGACTTCCGTGCGGGTATGAAATCAGGATTGAGTTGTTCCGCCATGGTGAAGAATGACTCGGTGGTAGATCCAATGGATATTCCAAGAGCCAATGGCCAATGGCAGAGATCGCTGAAGAGTTTTCCAGTGACTCACGATCCAGTATGGAAGCTAAAGTTGTGAAGTGATGTCGATTCCAATGACTCGATAAAGCAGTCGTCGCGGTGATGATCAAGAGTCCGTGAGCCTTGGGCAGCCGCGCAAGCTCGAGAGTGGTGAAGCAATGCCGAGTCTGGGGGATCGATTGTGGTGAGCAAGTCAAAGCTGACCTTTTTCGCTTGTCCGATTCGATTCGATGTGAGGTGAGGTTTGCTGGCTCGAGTCAGGTGAAGCTGAAGGCCAGGTTTCAAGGTTGCTGCATAAACTTAAATCCGAGGCGGGGGAGATCCCTGTCGTCTGTGAACTGCATGTGGTGGAGTGTCATGGAGGAAGGAAAGGAAAGGAAGCTGGCTGTGCTTTATAGTAGACAAGTTTGTAACATCTGATATAAGCACTGCCTCGCGTTGAGAGCCCATGTGACCTGGTTGTTGACGACGGTGTGAACGATAAACTTGTATTCAAGTGAACGATCAATCATACTCATACACAAGACTATCTGACACTATTCCGCAAGCCGAGAAATGCTCATAACCCGATGCTATGCTGTGACAGCTTTCCAAGCGTGCCAACTCCCTGCTATCGTAGATGCCAAATGGCTTGCCAACCAACTCCGTGTAATGCATCAAGTTGATAGGTGGGAAGGCTCTCCAAGATGGCATGAGGCACCGTGTGGCACTCTGAGACCTTCGACGGCTCGCCCACAGGTCCGACACACCTGCTCAGCCTCCTACCCGTTACTGCAGGTGCTGCGCCGAGTCCGTCCATATGCTCCGTATCGTGGTAATGTGAATGTAGGTATAATGCATGAGAAGAAACGAAGAAACAAGTGACGCTCGTGCGTCGAACCAAGTATTGCGACATCCACCGCTGGCGCCCTGTAGCGCTCTCGTTTTGCCGTTGACCTGGATATACTTCATTGCTGCCGTTGATGGCCCAAAGTCATAGTCTTCCAGGGCGTCGAACCATCCAGATGCGCCGTCTACTAAGGGCTCGGCGCACATGCTCCGCGAAATCTCCCAGTCTGGCAGGCGTGTATCACTCGAAGTGGGAGCGTCAACGAAGGTTAACGACTTTCGTCGCATCACCAATGAAGTCGCGCCTGTACTGGGCGATCCTCTTCGCGATGTTGTTCGCATCCCTAGAAGCATTGCCAGCCCTGAGCTCCTTGATCACGGCGGCAAGGCCTTCTTTCCACTTCTTGTGCTCTTCCGGAGTACGCGCCGGAACGTTCTTCGTGCCCATGGTTTGGAGTAAGTCGTTGTCTGGAATATTAGTACGTCTAAGTCAGCTTGCCACACCTCGAAAAACAAGATCGATGAGGGACGTGAATCAAAAACAGATTATTATACAAGGAGATGGTGGTGAGGAGATCGAGATGGCGCTAGGGCATCTTGCATAGTTGGAAAAAAGTGGATGGAATGATGGAGAGATCGGAAGTTGAAGGTGGACAGTCACGAACCGGCGAGTATCATGTCCTTGATGTGCTGGTTTGGGCAATCCCGGTCGTTGCACTGGCCACCGGTCGCTTCGAACAGGCACCAAGGCGTGTCCGGGTCGATCCTGTTGCTGTAACTCATGGACTTGAACCCTCCCGGCACGGTGTCGGAGTAGCTTGAGTGGTATCGGAAGTCCTTAAACATGCCAAGAGGACTCTGGTATGGAGTGTAGTGAGTCCGGCGAGCAGGCTTTTCCTAATGCACGTTGTCAACGATTGTTCCGGTCTTCCAGCGGCTTGACTCACCGCCGTCTCGAGCTCAGCCACTCGGTCCGAAGTTGGCTGCAATTCGGATGCGAGTTCATCATCGGCCTCTATTACTGTCAAGTCGGCAGTAACCTTACCTTGAGGTTGTCCCACCGGGGGACTAGGAGCATCATCGGCGCTCGGCTCGTACTCATCGGAGTCATCGGACGCATCGCTTGTAGAGTCGGCGTTCTCTGCACTGCTGTGCATCTGAACGCTCTCTGTGGCGGGATTTGACTTCGCCTGCGTGGCGATGGGCCCTCTCACAGTATCCAGGTCGTCGTAATCGAAGTCGCTTTCTACCTCCTCGTCTTCAATATTGTGCACGGCCTGATTCGGCATCTCAGGAACACCGTTGATCGCGCTCGGCTCATCTAGACTGTCGACCATTTCATCATCCTGATCATCGGAGAATGTATCTACCACTTGAACCTCGGTGCTTGATGCTTGATCTGTATGATTGATGGCTTCCGGAACGCCGGTTTGGTTCATGATGTCCTGCTTGTCGTCGTCGTAGAACTCAGAGGTAGAACCATCGTCGATCTGGCCTTCCTCAGCTTCCGCGTCACCGACAGCTGCAATTGATCTTGATTGCTCCAGGGCATCCTGGGACGCAGACGTAGCGCTCACAGTGGTAGCGTCACCATGACCTGTGCCAGGCAGATTGCTAGCCAGGGCAGAGACCTGCTGAGGCATACTCTTAGTATCTGGCTCGTATGGACTGGACGCAGCTTGCACAGCTTCATCTATATCAGCCACTTCGTCTCGCTCCAGTTCCCACAGCCTCTGGCGCAAAACCTCCTGTTCCTGCCCTCCACGAGAAGCGGCAGATGACGCTAGCTGGTTGGTTGAAGTGGTGCGAGAGTGAGCTGAATGTTGTATCGGAGAACCTGCCGATATGACAGCCGTGTCGACTGCCCGGCCTGGGGATATGGCAATGCCTGCAATCTTTGGTGTGGACTGTCCATCGGGCCGAGCGAAGCTGTTCTCTGCGATCCCAGGCGAGGCGAGGATGGACGAGGCAATATGTACGGCGGTTTCCTTCGCATGTGTACTGACGGTGTTGCCATTCGCCTTCTTTTTGGACTCTCTTTCAGCAATTCTACGCTTTAGATTCTCCATCTCTTGTAGGTGCTGCTCCAGATACACTTTCCCAGGTGTGGTGTTCCCAGGCGTGCTTGGCGCGGAGCTCTGCATCTGGAAGTTTGGCTTCGGTGGTAGATTGTGTAGAGGGCCATCACGGAAGGACTTAGTTTGAATTTTGCTGCCGCTCTCGGGAACCTCCACGGTTGGGCTGATGTCCATCTCATCGTCTTCATCCTCGTCGTCACTAACCTCGATGATCATCGACTCATTTTCACTGCCGTTTCTGCTCTGACCGAATGGTCGCTTTGAAGCGCTCGCCTTCGAGCTGTCTTCGAAGTCCGAAGCAACGGGCCGCTTGCGGGATGTGGTGGTCGGGGCAGCGAATAATTGTGGCATTGTGCTGACAACAGGCTGTGCTAATGGCTCCGGTGGTGCAAACGTATCTTGGGCAAGAGGTGGGGATACTTGCGTGGCTGCACTGTTCATGAAGAGACCTGGCAGTCCCGCGAACGTATTGGTAGGAGTTGGTGGCGGAGGTGTGAACACGCTCTGCACAGCTTTCGGCTGCTCCGCAGGTGCTTGCATCGCTTTCGGCTGGGCAGAAGGCTGTTGTGACCTCAATTGAGCAAATCGCGCATCGATGTCTGTGGTCGTTCCAGTGGCCCTTGTCGGTGGTCCTGGACTTGACGCGGTCTTTTGAGGCGCTTCGGGAAGGGAGGCTGTAAGCGGGATCGGGCTAGACTGTGCTTGTGAGATTCCAGTCTGTTGTGCTGCCTGCTGAATTTGCAGGGCCTCCATCCTTTGGCGAATACGTCTGTTCAACTCCGCACGATCTACGATTGCTGGGGGTGGCTGGATCTTGTCGACAACAGCGTCGCTTAAGCTGTTTTGTGTGCGAGTCTCTGCTGGCTCGGCGGGTATTTCTGTCGGCTCAGCGGGCTCTTCTGCAGGCTTGGAGGGGTTGTCTGCGGGCGCTACTTGTGGTGGAAGCGGAACGCTCTCAACAGAGGCAGTCTCCGGCTTTTTCCTCACTGCAGCGAGTTTCGCCAAGTACTGGCTTCTGTCGACAGTTTCAGGCTTGGTGGATGGCGGTTGCCGCCTCACGACTGATGCCTTAGAAATTTCGTTGAGCGCAGGCTTTGGAGGCAGTGCTTGGGCTGTCTGTGTTGAAGTAGTACCATTTGGTCGCTGTGCGGTTTGATCCGAGTTACGATCGCCAGGCACTTGCAGGCCGAGCCGCCTGAAGAGACGAACCAAAGCCTTGGGGTGAGTGACTTCTCGTGCAAGGTCATCGAATGTCTTTCCGGCATTGACCATTTCACGAACGAAGAGCTGAGCGGACGCCTCTCGGTCGACACGCGAGCTCACTGCACCATTGCTTTGTGGTTGGTTCGCACGCATACTCCCTTCGTTTGTCGTTGAAGTGCTAGTGGATGCTGGTTGTGCAGAATATCTTAGCTGGGGACTTCGTGGACTAGGAACACGGTCACGTGGGCCAGTTGGAGGCGGACGAAGAAAACCTCGCTCTTGTTGCACTTCAACAGCTTCGCCTTCTTCGAGCTCTCCTTCTTCCTTGTCCATATCCGTATCTTGACCGTGGTTTTGCGACGGTGTAGGCGCGTCTTGCATCTGCACCTGCGCATTGTCTGGAGGAGGCGCGGCTGCTTGTTGCACGTGATTCGGTTGGCTGGCTAGTGGAGCAGCCGGTGGAAGCATGGGCAGCTGGCCACTTTGAAGGAGACTAACGATGTACGCCACTTGTTCGGGTGAGACCCCATCGAGCACATTTGCATTCGTGTTCGAGCTAGGCAGCTGCGCGTTGTGCTGGAATGCGGCTTGTTGCTGTGCTGAGATCTGGTTCGTAGGCGGTTGCGAGCCATGGGTTGGCGTGTAGTTGTCCATCTGGGACTGGTTCATGGTTTGGTGAGGAGGGTTTGGCCGTGCTCTTCGTCCTTCGAAAGGGCGCGACATCTTGGCTCTACGTCCACGTGCACCGTTCCGTATCAGTGACGCTGAGCGTCGGTCATGTTCACGTGTCTGGAGGAGTGCTACGCGCAGGAGATGTAAGAAACAAGCTGGCTTTGGCAACTGGCCTAGTCGCGTTCTCCCTAGAATGAGGTCGACAAGGCGGCAAGATGACCACGCTCAGGACCAATATCACCTGATGACCACGTGAAGCCGCAGTGAATATTGTTTGTTCTTCTCGCGCACCGTGATGGATGTCAAGGCTTTGAGAGTCTGGACAAGCCTGTATCGTTTCTGCGGCGAATCTCGGAGGTGTAGAAGTGTCGAGGCAGATGTCGAGACGCTCTAGCGCGCGGCTGTATCCGCACCGCGCTTGCCTTGAGTAGCAGTATGTCAACAGTCGAAACCGGAAGGTGCGACCGTGTAAGAAATCATCTCGGAGGTTCGTTCGACGGCCACACTTGGAAGGGACGACGGTGCCTAGGTGACGCTTGTATATACTTGACTTTGCTGAGCGACCTCTGGACAACCGACCATCCCACTTGGATGGACCTGGATTGAGCGAACGAGCGCATGGGCACGTGAGGAGCGACGCGTAGATGGGATTAAATGAGCAATACGACCAACATGAGTTTCAGAGCGCAGGAAGGTCCACGATGGCGTGGCGGCAGTCCATTCGGGCGGGACCAGGACACACCTTCACCAGGACCTCCACCCGGACACGCGAGATCGAAGTCGAGCGTCATGCAGTCGCCCTTGTCGCCTATAAATACAGCGACACACTCTCGGAATCAGTCCTTGTCTGACATAGGTGCGATGGGCTTGACAAGAAGCGACTCAACGAGGCTGCGCTCGGGATCGATACGTGGCGGTACACCGACTGGGACCTTTGCGCCGAAGTTCATCAAGCAGGAGGGAGCGGATGGAGCGGACGATCGAGTACGCGGCATCGAAGGCGAGAACGACCTGACTGGGAAGAGATATGTCTGGTTGCGAGATCCTCAAAAGGCGTTCACCAAAGGCGAGGTCCTGGGCGAGCTGCAGAATGGCATGCTCAAGGTCCAGTGCGATGATGGGAGCATACGGGAAGAGCACATCGAGAATGTCGACAAAGTCAATCCTGGCAAATTCGACAAGGCAGACGATATGGCTGAGCTCACGCACCTCAACGAGGCCAGCGTGGTGCACAACCTGTACCAGCGATATCAGGCCGACCTCATCTATACCTACTCAGGCTTGTTCCTGGTCACCGTCAACCCATACACACCTCTGCCGATATATGGCCGCGATTACATCAACATGTACAAGGGCAGGAGCCGAGAGGACACTAAGCCACATATCTTCGCCATGGCAGATGAAGCATTTCGCAACCTAGTGGACGAAGGCGCAAATCAGTCGATCTTGGTCACGGGAGAGTCAGGTGCTGGTAAAACTGAGAACACGAAGAAGGTCATCCAGTACCTTGCTTCAGTCGCCACCTCAGACACACCACGAGCAAAGTCTGGCAGCCGGCAGCACTCCAATTTGTCCGAGCAGATTCTTCGCGCCAATCCTATATTAGAGGCATTTGGAAATGCTCAAACAGTGCGGAATAACAACTCGTCACGTTTCGGCAAGTTCATTCGGATTGAATTTGGCAGATCTGGCCAGATAGCTGGAGCCTTCATTGATTGGTACTTGTTGGAGAAGAGTCGCGTTGTGCATTTGAACTCACAGGAGCGGAACTATCATGTTTTCTACCAGCTGTTGCGAGGCGCGGATCGCAATATGCGCAAAGACTTTCTTTTGAACGATATGGAGGTCGAGGACTTCGAATACACACGACGCGGAAATGACACAATATCTGGCGTCTCGGATCTGGACGAGTGGAATCTGTTACTGGAGGCTTTCCACATTATGAACTTCTCGGCCAACGACCAGAAGTCGGTCTTGCAGACGATCGCGGCGGTACTTCACATTGGCAACATCTCGGTCATGAAGGAGAGCCTTCGTGCTGACCAAGCAGCGCTCGCGCCTGAAGGCGAAGATGCTGTGAAGAGAGCATGCCATCTTCTTGGTATCAACCCGGATGCCTTCGTCAGAGCTCTGCTTCACCCGCGGGTGCGAGCTGGACACGAATGGGTTGAGAAAGTCCAGACACCTGAGCAAGTCCGCCTCGCGATCGATGCATTGGCCAAAGGTATCTACGAGCGTGGCTTTGGAGATTTAGTGACCCGCATCAACCACCAGCTCGATCGGAACTCATCTGGCAGCTACTCGGACGACACGTCCTTCATTGGTGTACTCGACATTGCTGGATTCGAGATCTTCGATGAGAACAGCTTCGAACAGCTCTGCATCAACTACACCAACGAGAAGCTGCAGCAGTTCTTCAACCACCATATGTTCGTGCTCGAGCAGGAAGAGTACGCACGAGAACAGATCGAATGGAAGTTCATCGACTTTGGACGAGATCTACAACCGACCATTGATCTCATCGAGTTACCTAATCCGATAGGTATCTTCTCTTGTCTGGACGAGGACTCTGTAATGCCAAAAGCCACGGACAAGAGCTTTACTGAGAAGCTCCATTCGCTCTGGGACCGCAAGACGCCAAAGTACAAGCGCTCGTTGCTCAATCAAGGCTTCACACTTACGCATTACGCCGCTGAAGTCGAGTACTCGACTGAAGGCTGGCTCGAGAAGAATAAGGACCCACTGAATGACAACATCACGAGACTTCTTTCCGAGTCTAGTAACAAGCATGTCGCTGCGCTTTTCCTGGACTGCGCAGAGCCGGACGAGAGCGAGGGCGTCGGACGCAGCAGAGTGAAGAAGGGTCTGTTCCGGACTGTCGCACAACGCCATAAAGAACAGCTATCGACACTGATGAACCAGCTGCATTCAACGCATCCTCACTTCGTCCGTTGTATTCTGCCCAACCACAAGAAGAAGCCGAAGCAGTTCTCGGCGCCCCTCGTTCTCGATCAACTCCGGTGCAATGGTGTTCTCGAGGGTATCAGGATCGCAAGAACTGGCTTTCCCAACCGCCTTCCCTTCGCCGAGTTCCGAGCACGCTACGAAGTCCTCTGCCAGAACATGCCAAAGGGCTACCTCGAAGGCCAAGCAGTTTGCAAGATCATGCTGGAGAAACTCAACCTCGATCGCAGCTGGTACCGAGTCGGCCTTACTAAGGTCTTCTTCCGCGCCGGTGTGCTTGCTGAGCTGGAGGAGCAACGTGATGCCCTCATTCGCGACATCGTTGTACGCTTCCAGTGCGTGGCACGAGGGTTTGTGCTCCGACGTATGGCACGAAAGCAGCAGTATCGTGCGGAGGCTACGCGGATCATACAGCGGAACTTCCAGGTGTACCAGCAAATGCAGGCGAATCCTTGGTGGAGGCTATTCGTCCGCATGAGGCCTCTGCTTGGTGCTACCAGACAGTCGAACGAAGTCAAGAAGCGCGAAGAGGAGATCAAGAAGCTGCACGACAAGATGGAGCAGGAGGAGCAGAATAGAGCCAAGGTGGAGGAAGAGCGAAGGAGAGCGGAGGGCGAGATCCAACGGATCCAGCACACACTGGAGAGCGAGCGTGCTCTGGCCCTGGACAAGGAAGAAATCTTCCGCCGGCTGCAGGACCGTGAAGCTGAACTCACGGAGAAGCTTCAAGGTGCTTTAGATGACCAGGACAGTTTGGAAGGCCAAGTCGACCAGTTGATGGCCGCTCGGAAGGCGGCCGAAATGCAAGCGGAAGAGCGACGCTCACAGCTTGAGCACGCTACCCAGATCATTGCCAAATTGGAAGAAGAGAAGAACGACCTTACTGACCGGATCGCTGAACTTGATGCCCACCTGGCAGAAGTCGAGAGGACCAAGTCAATGCGAAGTGAGCAGGAAGAAGCTCTGCAGCAAGAAATACGCATGCTCCAGAGCCAGCTGAGTCTGAAAGAACGGAAGCTGCAAGAACTGGAAGCGAAGCAACTCAAGGTCGACCAAGATCTGGACATCAAGCTAGCGAGCGCTACTAAGGACCTGCAAGGGTCGAAGAAGCAGATCCGTGACCTTGTCGACGAGAACCGGTCGATTCGTCAGCAGATGTCTGATCTATCGACCACCTCCGCGAGGTTTGAGGATGTGATCCGACGGAAGGATAGTGAACTTGCCATCCTCAAGAGCGATCTCAAGAAGTTCCAGGATGATCGGAAGCGTTTCGAAGACGAGAAGTTCTCACTCACTACCAAGCATGACAGCGTCCAGAACCGAATGCGGCAGATCCAGGCTGAGATGGAGGCGGTGAAGTCGCAGCATGCTCAGCTTGAACGAGAGGCAGCTGATGCGAAGAGAGCGTTGGAGGAGCAGACTTCTGCGAATGCTCAGGTAGAGATGCTTGAGTCTCAACTGCACGATGTCAAGGGCGAGCTCTTCCAAGCGCAGACGGATCTGAACAAGGAACGACAGTCGAGAGACGATGTCAAGCGAATTGCGGAAGCCGAGTTTGAGACCCTCAAGCGCGAATTTGATGAGCTTAACGATTCGAAGGTCACCGTGGAGAAAGAAATGTACAACCAGTCCGACTTGACTAGACGTGCGACTGAGGCTCGCGAAGCCGCGGAGAAGGAGCGCAAGGACTACCAAGCAGAGCTGCAGGGTCTCAGAAAGAAGTTTATCGAAGTCCAGGAAGCAAAGATCGAAGTCGAGGCCGCTGTCGAGAGAAATGTCACCAAGCAGGCCAACGAACGTCTCGCTACTATCAAAGGCGAGCTGGGCGAGAAGACGCAACAGGTCGTGGAGCTTGAGTCTGACCGCGGCCAGCTGGCAACTGAGGTCCAGAACCTGAAGCGCTTCATTGCCGAGTCAGACAACTTCAAGCTGCATCACGACCAGGAGAAGCAGCGTCTAGAGCGAGAGCTTGTCACGATCAAGGGCCGCTTGACAGCTTCCGAGAACGACAACCGCGCACTGCTGAACAAAGTGCAACAGAAGAACCTCGACATTGCACGTTCGAACTCCAGAGTCAGCGATACCCAGCGATCTCGTATCTCACAATTGTCACAAGACAAGTCGAAGACGGAAGAAGAGCAGAAGAAGCTGCAGCGCCAGCTAAACGACGCTCTGCTTACCATCACTTCGCTCGAGAAGCAGAAGGAAAAGCTCGCTTTGAACCTTGAAGATCTCAACCATGAAGTCAATCGCGAGCACAAGACGACCCGCAGCGCTGAGCAGCAATCGTCTGCTGTGAACCTTCAGTTGGCCGAATCGAATCGCAAACTCGAGACTGAGCGACAGCTGCGTACACAGGCACAGCAGAACACTCGCACTCTGCAGTCGTCTCTTGACCAGGCTCAGCAGGAGCTTACTGAGGCCCACGAACAGCTTCACTTGTTGCAGAAGGTCTTCGATCCGGAGAACGGCAGGTCGCTACCATCTCTCGATGGTACCAAGCCGGATCTCAAGCGTACTATCGACCTCGCACAAAAGCTTGAGGCGTCAGAACAAGCATTGCGCCTCGCCACCGACCGCTTCTCTCGCGCCGAAGCGCAGGTCGACAGCCTTCGCAGCCAGTATCAAGATGACCTGCAAGAGAACGATAACAAGCACCACAGTTCGAAGCGCGCCATGCTAGAAGAGATGAACGCAGGCCAGGTTAATGCCCGCTCCTCGCCTTCTAATCTTCGCAAGGACTGGGACAGCCGCAAAACTTTCACGCCAGTGAACCATGAACGCGGCACGCCAACGAACCAGCGACATATCAGCAAGGCGAGCAATGACTCTGCTCGTTCAGATCGGACTGTCGATACCGTGACGTACAACAACCGCATGGATCTTGCAGCGGAGTTGGAATTGGTGCAAAACCAGCTGCAGATGTCTGAGATGCGCAACCGCCACTTGCAGGCTCAGGTTGAACGCACGCCTTCTCGCAACAATCTTCTTCAGGAGGACAGTCCATCGATACGTCGTGTACAGAAGCTGGAGCGGGAGAACTTCCGACTACACGACATGCTTGACGACTCTGCGAAGAAGGTTTCAGTGCTTGAGCAGAGCATTAGAAGTGGTCAGCTGTCACTGAAGGAGGTCCAGACGAAGAGTCACGAAGAGCTCTACGACCTCATCAACTCTCAGGAGCAGTCCCGTCGTTCATTGCTGACGTCGCATAACGCTGCGATCTCCGAACTTGCGGAGGCGAAGACTTCGTTTGATGAAATCAAGCAGACGAAGAATGAATCCGATGCCGAACTGCGTGATGCGAAGTCTGAGCTTGCCGATCTGACATACGAGAGGGAGCAGGAGGCTGCAAACCACTCGCAACTGTTGCAGGAGTTCTCCGACATGCAGATCCGGCTTGACACCGAGTCCTCGAAACTTGTTGACATGACCTCTAGCCTGGATCTGTACAAAGCAAGGGCCGATGAGTACTTTGCCAAGCTTGAGCAGGCGGAAATCGCTGTACTCAAAGCGTCTCGGGCTGAGCAGTTTGCGAAGTCGCAAGCCAAGGAGGCAGAGGAGACTTGTGCCAGCATCATGTCGGAGCGGAAGCAAATGGACGCGCTTGTGGAAGACTTGCAAAGGCAGTCACAGCAGTACGAGGAGAAGATCGAGGATATCTCCACAGATCTGGAGAGTGCTCTCCAGTCCAAGAAGCGGTTACAGAATGAATTGGAGGATTATCGCTCGCAGCGAGCAATCGACCTCGAGGATGGCGAGACTTCGTTGGACCAGACGCGGAGGAAGTACCAGTCGGAACTGGTCAACCTCAACAACGAGCTGGAGATCGAGCGTGAAAACACGGTTCATGCTCGTGGCGAGAACGACCGACTGCGCGATGAGCTGGACGAGCTTCGTGGTAAATGGGACGATGAGGTGCTCAATAGCTCAACCTGGGCGAAGGAGAAGTCACGGCTGGAAGTTGCTTTGCAAAGCTTGTCCGACTCGCGTGACGAGGCTGTCACAGCACATAATGAGGCACAGAGCAAGACCGTTGAATTGCTCGGTCAAGTACGAAACCTCCGGACCAACATCGACGATGTCGCCGCCGAGCGCGACCTACTCATGAAAGATAAGAAGGGCTTGGAGGCTCGTCTTGCTGAAGCTTCCGACCGCCTCCAAGATCTTGCACGGAGCGGATCGCCATCTAAGCGAGATGCTGCGAACATGGACCGCGAGTTACTGGATCTCAAATCGAAGCTCGCGCATCAAGAAGATGTGGCGTCCGCGGCAGTTGGAAAGATGCGGCGCGCCGAAGGTCTCGTACAGGAAGTCCAGAAAGATATCGCCAATGCTCGAGAGAATAGCGTGCACCTGCACAAGGAGAAAGCGAATCTGGAAAAGGCGCTGAAGGACTTGCAGCTGAAGTACATCGATCTAGAGACGAGAGGCTACTCTAGTGGGAGCCAGGATGTACGATTCTTGCACGGAAGGGTGCAGGAGGTGAGTCAACCCGTCCTACGAACCTAAAAGCTCCACACTGACACAATTGCAGCTCGAAAACCAGCTCGAACATCTCGAGCAGACCCGCACCACCGAGGCCCGCAGCGTCCGTAACGTGGACCGCACTGTCAAGGACCTCCAATCTCAGATCGAGCGCCGCGATAAGTCGATGCAGATGCTGCAAGACGACCTCAACAAGTCCCGCGACAAGACCGAGCGCCTGCTCCAAACGATCGACGAGCTGCAAGCCTCCGACTCATCAGCGCAGCTCTCCACGAAGCGAGCTGAACGCGACCTACGTGAAGAGCGTGAGAAGATCCTTCGCCTCGAGCGGGAACTAGAAGCCACACGCAATGCTCGCAACGAGCGCGTGAGCGTTGGCCGATCCGGCACCTTGGCAGCGCTGAGCGACGCAGGTATGGGTAGTAGGCGAGGCAGCTACGCCATCAGACCGGAGTCGCAGAACGGCGACGTGAAGTTAGAGGTTCCACAGCGGACGAGCAGTTTATCGAAGGGTTTTTTGTAGGTGATCCAGGCGCGTCAGGAGTTGGGAGGCGGGGCACGTTTGTGGTGAGGTCGGAGGCATTCTTGTAAAAATGACTTGGGAGGCTGTCTCGGGTTGGGCGGTTGGTTTGTACAATCTATATTTGAGCATAGACATATAATTGCGCTTTCGTATCTGACTTGGGTCATTCAAGCTCATGTGCCGAGCATTGCTCTCAAGACGAGATAGCCTCCGAGTACTCCGACGATAGAGCCGGCGAGTAATGCTTCGCCTTCCCAGGTGAGGGCGAGATATGCTGCGATGCCGACGATGAACTCGTAGCGTCTTGCGGCTGCTCGTGCTTCCTTCCAGTCTGCGTTGACAGGATACGGTGGCTTTGCGTCCGCCTCTGTCAGGCCGAGTGGCTTCGTCGGGACGGAGAACGACAGCGAGACAGGCCTGTGATCGCTGGTGGGCTGTACTGGCCCCGCAGAATATGAGTGAATCTTCGGAGGAGCAGCCGCAAGAAAGAGGATCCGATCGCACCAGGCAGGCGCTCTATGCTTTGCCCATGGTGTAGACGTTGATCGGATTATGTCTGCATTTAGGTTCTTCGCTACACCGCGTGCAGCGTCTTCCTGAGCAGCCTTTGAGTACTTGTAGGTTGGTGGAAAGTCGATATTTACTTCTGCAAGTTTGTGTAGGGTGTTACCCGCGTTCTTCTCTCGGTTCAGCTGGTCGCCCTTGAACATGTCGTCGTATGCTTGAGACACGAATTGACTCGGGTGAGGCCAGTTCTCGTGGTCGTCCGGTTTGGGCGCGGTGTCGGAGGTCCGATAGTTCAGGTCGCCAGCGAAGAAGACGTGGGAGGGAGGCGAGAAGAGGCTGCCCTGTCTGACTTCAATGTCACCGTCCTCAGTTGAGAGTAACCTCTCGGACTCGGGCGCGTTGCTACCACGACCGCGGAGCTCCTTCGCCTTTACGTCCCTCTCAAAGACCAACCCTCGGCATATGTCCTGCCAGTCTCGATTGCGTCTTTCCCAATTCCACTCCATAGGCGCCAGATGTGCCGCCACGAAAGTCAACACCGTCTCTCCCTCATCATCACCATCCCCACCCAACCCAAGCCGAGCGGCAGCAGCCCCCTTGTTCCCCATCGCAGCCAACCCAACCCCGACCCCGGCCGTCTCAACCCACCATATCCTGTCCCGAGTCTCATGTCGTGCGAGTACGATTAGAGCAGTCATACCCAGGTTCGTAGATACTACGTTCGAGTAGCTGCCATCATCGTCAAACCGCTGATGTGCCGCAGCATTGACGGCATCCCTGAAACGCGAGAGATATGGCTTCACCAGCGAGCCGCCCAGAAAGCTATATCCGAGTGGCGCGATCTCCTGTAAGGACAAGACGACGAGGTCTGGTGGGAGGTTGGTCTTGAGGCCATCGAAGAGGTGGGCGGCGAAGTAGTCGACGTCGACGGGAGTGAGGCCGCAGTTGAAGGTTGTGAGGTGGATTTTGAGGTTGGACATGCTGGGTTCGGGATGGCGCAATTGGTCTCGCGCAAGGACAACTGTGGTGGTGCTGCTGTTGATCAGGATCACATGTCAATTGGGAACTCTAAAGTGAAGACTGTTTTGACGTCACTCTGCCAAGACAAAAAAGAGCAGCCCCTCGAGCCGCTTCCTACAGACATCAATGCTACCTCGCTTCTCTCGTCGACACGTCCATGACGCTCTGCGAGTTGATCTTATTACGGATACTACCGCGCGAGCGAGGCACACCGAAGGCGCCATGGAAGCTCCATCAATCTGGAAACAATGGTCACATGCTCGGAGGAATCTATCAACCTTCAGGACCTTTACAAGACAGAGTACCCAGTGTCTTTGAGTAGAAGACGAAGCGTGGTCTCGTGCGGATCAACTTGATGCAACATGGCCTTCTTCGTGTGCTATGGCTGACGCCATTATCTCCGTACGATGATGTATGTCTTTCGTGGAAACCGCTACAGTTGCGCAAAAGATCTAGGACAGCGTCTCGCTACTACTGGGTCTGGCAAAGTTGCCGGTGCCTTTTCTCTCATCAGACGATAAAACCACTCTGTCGGCAGCGTCATATCGATCGCTTCTACCACAGGCCAGGCCGACCTCTGTATCACTCTGTCTGCACTCGTACCCTCCTCTAAAGTGAATTGGAGTACTGAACCCGTGTCTAGGCCTCACGACACTTCATCCTGGTCGTGAATTTTCTTGTGAACTTCTCTTTGTCTTGATGATCTATCGTACCTTCTCGCCTAATAACATCTCTCACCTTGATCCTTTACTGCTCGCTTAGCACAGGGCAAGCATCATGGCAGACCAACAACCGTTCCAAGCACCATTCTGGGACACCACCTATCTACTCGGCACCAAGCACACTCACCTCAACGTCATCACATGTGTGGCACAACGAAGACTTTTACAAGGTCGCTGCAAGTGCTTGATCGATTTTCCTGCGCAGCTGGAAGCTTGCACCGTCTTGCTGGCACTTCCACAATTGGGACCAACACCTGCAGAGCTACGGGCCGAACTGGAAAGACTCGCAAAAATACTAGTCTGCCACGATGCAGGACACCAAGACCTGACTAGGCAAATCGCCCGACCGTTGGTGCTTGACTATTATCGATCACGCCAGTAGACCGACTTACAATATCTGCTTCAGCGACCTCGTCAAACCGGTTCAAACACCCTGCCCCCACACTTTTTGTTCGGCCTGCATCGAGAAGTGGTTTGTAACACGCACTGAAGAAGGCAGACGCAAGACATGTCCAATATGTCGAGCACGGCTGAGGTCGGATGAGCTGATGTCGATTACTCAGACCGCGACACGGGTAGGAATCGAAGATCGCGATATATGGGCGCTGCGGGAGTCCCCTTCGAGAAAACCACCCATCGGATCATATTCTTGATTTTGTGGGTTGTCGTCACTTGCGCGCTGACGATAATTGCTGAGGAGATCTCCCAGCATCCGGGGGAGGTTTTGTCGGTCCACTGGGAAGCTGCGCCATGAAGTCGTGCGCCATGGGTGTGCTTGCTTTAATCCAGTACGTGCAGATCCGGGTCTCATCGACTACTGCGAGTGCTGGGGGAGAAGTTCTGCTATGGGTGGGAAGGTCAAGCGTCAACACATCTGTGGACCAGGGTACCAGACACCATTCCCATCACTTGATAGACACGTAGCTGATTGTTGGTGTCTTAGATCAAGAGTACCATGCAATTGCTATCGATTTGTGAAATATGAGTTTTACTGCCGCGCACTGCCTCACTCGCAGTGATACGCATTTATTTTTCGTAGTGTCTGAGCTGGCGAAAACAGGATCTAGCTTGGGACACTCGTCTGGGCTCAACACGTTCCAGATTGCAGACCATCTCGCTAGTGGCAGACTTCATTACGATAATGTCTCAAAGCTGAGTCTGGCCAACATATTGGTCTCACAGCTGCTTTGTCCGGGAATGGACGATGATTCCCTGGTCATATCCAGATGGTATGTGTGGGCAATATCACGTCAGGGTCTTGGGAACCTTTGCCAACACAAGCAGGGCAAAAGTGGATTTAGCATATAGATAATCCAGATCTCGTGCTTTCGGCGTACACGCAGACAGAATGTAGCTAAGTTCAACCACTTTTATTTCTCATCCCTTCTCGTTTCACTAGCATCCTTTGTCAACTGCCTTTGCTGCTCCTTCTTGGATTTTACTGAATCTCCCGTGCGAGCATACTGTCTTTCGGGGTCAGAGCTTCGTACCCATGGCTAACGACGACGAGTTTGCACCAACAATCTCGGCCATGATACCTTATGCCCGGACTAGTCGATCGTTAATCCTAGGAACCAGGCGCGCAGAGATAAACCGAATCATCACTCTCAATGGATGAGAAATTGGCTCTCTTCCAGCAGCCCTTCCTTCCCCAAACGGACTGCCTCACCATACATGAGGCCATGGACGTATGCTTCCCCAATCAGTTTGCATTCTATCAAGCCGCTTTCCGTCTCTTGTGGAGATTTTCCCGTCCTCCGAAGAATGAAAGGCACGCTGCCGCCTTTTAGAACGCAAATTATGTCTCCAACTCTAATGTCGATCGGTCCAAGCCTGATATAGCCTTCCTTCGATATAAAGAAGTTCCTTCGGTCTACGACTGTCTGGACTAAACTGCCAACAGCTCTGCTCTCGTCTGTCTTTTCCGAAGCAGCTGGCATCGTCTCTATGTCTGGGTTCGTTTCGACCTCGTCATGCCAGAACCCTGCAAAGAGGGCCCTGTTCATCACTGACGGCTCCACATCGATCTTGGTGAAATCGTGAACCCTGGCGAATCCGGTCGTATTAATGTAGTCCTGCAGGTGTTTATCTGCTGTGAGGGTCTTTTGGAATGCCTCCTGTACAGTCTCCTCGTGTCCGAAGCGATATGGCATCGACCTCAATCGCAGCCACCAAGGTTCCTCGAGAACGAAGACGTCCCACCCTCGGCAGCGTCCACAGGGTCAGAGGGAACAGCTCGACGCTGTTCGTATAGATCTCCTTCGAACTCCACGAACTTTCCTGGACCGAGGGCTCGTCTTTGGGCAGGTCCAGTTTTAGAATGTCCTTGAGCCTCGTTCAAAGCTGCAAATGAATGCCTGGGATGGTTTTCACCCACTGTCCTGATGCAGGTACAACAGTAGTGGAAATTGACGCAGTCCTGACATCGGTAGTAGGGTCCCCAAACTAACTCACCACATCCGGAACAATCCAGGAAACTGTTAACAAAGGTACTCGTTAGCAGACGCCACTTGGTCAGGTCGTCTTTTGGGAATGGGCCAAAGTGCGGTGAAGTACGCTCCTCCATCTCTTGTATTATGTCACAAATTAGACCAGTTGTTTTCAAACAGTCTTGGGAGACGAAGCACACGTTGGCAGGCACTCCGCTTGTAGCATTGAACTTGGTGCTTAGCTCTCTGTACACTGTTTGGTTGTGTACTCGCCAATAGATCTTACTTGTTCTTTGACTCCAGTCCGGGCACCAAGAAGGCAGCCCTGGCATCCGTATCATTGGCATCCTTAGGTCCTGTTGCATGTGCTTCGAGGCGAGCTCTTTTGATCTTTCTGTTTCCGCGCCGGCATAGACGCACCGCAATACTTGGAGCCCGTGTGTTCCGAGAATGAGCTTTTTTGCACAGTGTACGAGACAGTCTCGCAATGGTAGTCGGTAATTCACGAAACCGTCCGGCACCTTGCACGCCACGCTCGTGAATGCAAAGACCTTGTCGCGCAAGTTTGATGCTTCCCGGAATCTGTAAGCGTCAAGGAGGTCCAACAGGTCGAAGTTATCCTCGTCGATTTTCTCGCGTCTTCGCAGCAGGTCGAAAACGGCGTTGCGAAAACCCGCGTACGTTTCAGCTGTATCGAGACCGCTGCGAACCGATGGGCAGCATGCTTTGTCAGAAATGATACGGACCTCCAAAGCGACAACAAAAAGCCTGAGATCCTCTAAAGACAGTCGGCGGTTACCAAGATAGAAAACAACTTCCTTAGCGAAGACGGCCTCTTGTGTTGTCCATACTCTGTTCCACCACAATTCTTTGGACCAGAGATAATCAAACAAGCGGTCACTGGCGATCCCAGAGAAGTGAGTCGACCGATCCTTGCCATGCGATAAGATTAAGGGGGCCATGCCGTCTCTGTTGTCGCCGAGCCAGACTCTGACCCTAGACGCACTCCGGTAAATGTCGCCCATGATGTTGACCTGGTCTGTCCGTTCGTCTGGATCATCTTGATTGATACAGATCGCATCCGCCCACACAATACGAGCGTCCTCGGAATGGCGTAGGGTCGACAACGCTGCGAAGAGGTTCTTGGTCACTGATACGTTCTTTCCCACAAGGCTTATGGATGCGGGATTGGCTCTAGTGCCCCAAGTGTAGGAGAGAGCTTCATACTGCGGGTCATGGTCGAGGCTGACGACATCGAGATCACACACCAGTGAATCGGAAGCAGCATGCGCAGTCGCTGGACGGATAGTAAGTAGACGGATCTCTCGTTTCTCTTTCCGCAAAGACTGATAGATCGAGCTAAGCCTGTGCGCCATGATGGAGTGCCGGTCCGTGAGAATGCTTCGACAGTAGTGCGATGAGAGCAAGATAGAAGTGCCTTTAGAAGGAAGAGGAACAACGAAATACGTACCTTGTTGCCAGGAGCATCAACTGAGCTTCACTCTTCTCATCTCGCCCCGTTTAACAGGCGATAGGCTGGTAAGTGTGCTAATATGCTGTTCTACCTTGGCCAATGGCAGCGTGCAGGAAGCTCTCGATGTGGCGTGACCTCGTGGCTGTCGTGCTGTGCCAAGATTGGACGTTTAAGACAGCTGAGAGGAAGCTCTCTCCGAATACATGCGTGGACCGGGAGAATCCAACAGCAATTGGACATCTACAGCTGCCAAAGGTGCAGATGGGGCGTGGCAGCTTCCAGAATGTGGTGATGTGGCTGGCGAAGTCGACTCAGCTGCTTCTGCTACCACAACGAGGTGTAGATTCGAGGAGGTATAAGTAGTACTGACAATGGCCGTTCTGTCGTGGTAGGACACCAGCACAGCGCTTCAACAATATCATATTTCCAAGCCATGTCTTACTCCACCACTCCAGCCTTTGTCTCCTATGGCTCTTGGAATGAGGAAACCCGTTCTCATCCTTGCATGAAGTACAAGCGATGCCATCCATCCTCTGCTCGAGCTCCATCAAATGCTGACGATCGACGTCCGTCTGCAGATGGATGGAGAACTATACCAAGAACGTCATCGACAAGCGAGCCTGGGAAGGTAGCACCTCACCCACCGAGTATCATGTATGCTCACCCACTCGATGCCGTGCAAGCAGTCAACCAGCTAAGGAATGACCAGACCTCCGACTTCACCGTTCAAAGATCCGACGGCCGCACCGACAAAGGCGCCGAAGCCGCCTGGAAAGCCCTCGCCGAAATCTACGGTCCCTTCGCCGCCCACAAGCACGACCCAACGTTCCTCGTCACGTTTGACGTGAGCGACGGCTGGCGCATGATTGGTGTCGCCAACGTGTACTTCAAGTTCCAGGGTAGTGACGGCGGAGCGGCCACGGACCCGCAAGGCGAGGTAAGTCGTTGCCAGAAAGAGCGCCTGTGCTTGCGAAGGGATGTGCGACTCGTGGGATATATGCTGACGAGCTTTGTTTCTGTGCGCACAGAAATGGGATGGGTTCGGGCCTGCGGCGTTCCATTTCTATTATGTCAAGGATGGTGATGATATTAAGCTGAAGGAGACGTTGATCTTTAGTGATCCGAGTCCGGCGTTGAAGCTGTTGCTGCAGGCTGGAGCACTCAATGGTGACCAGATTGCTGGGATGCTGAAGGGTGCTTGAGCTCGTCAAGGTGCTCTGAATTCATCTTGAATATAGTAGGATGCTAGGCCGATGATGACGAAGACTTTGATTCGGAGGGCGCCGGTTAACCTGTAGTGAATCAGCCATTGTAGGGTATGCCGCTGAGGAAGGAGACTCTTACCAGTTCGACTTGCCCTCCTGCACCACATAAGTCACAATGATGATCGAAGCAAACAGCGCAGCTACCGAAAACCCATCAAAATCCAGCGTCATCTCATCGATGCCCATGCCCCACGCAATGATAACGATCAGCGGCACCACCAGCAAAGCCATCTGCATGCATTTCTCGAGCGTTAACGTAAGACTCATATCCATCTTGTCGTTCCAAGCACACTTCACTGCCGTTAGATCCATGCTCAGCAGCGGAATAATCACAGTCCCCATGAAGCTCTGCGAGATCTCGTGCTCCTCCATGATACCCTGAATACTCTCGGCCGCAAACTTCGTATTGAACACCAGCAGCACTGTCGCAAACACAATCGCGATAGCAGCAGTCGGCAATCTCATATGCGGCTCCGGCTCCCCTTCATCATTTTCGCGAAGCAGATTTTCTCGATTGATTTGCCCACCAACGGGCGCAGCAGACACAGCACCAGCAGCCGCGATTTGTCTTTTCGCCTCTCCCTTGTCCAGTGAGTCGAATGAGAATGCCCTCGAAGGCGCTTTCTCGCCGACATCCTC
The DNA here is from genome assembly GCA_033117895.1 of Extremus antarcticus. Classification (NCBI taxonomy): domain Eukaryota; kingdom Fungi; phylum Ascomycota; class Dothideomycetes; order Mycosphaerellales; family Extremaceae; genus Extremus; species Extremus antarcticus. The sequence continues at coordinate 231,596 of JAWDJX010000030.1, forward strand.
GAACATATTCCGGTTCGTGCCGAGCTGGAAACTAGCCAGAGACAGTAGGAGATCATAATCACCACCGCCGTGCCGCGCGATTGCGCGATAATACCCTCCTGGGTCGAGTGCGCCCACAACTGGGAAACAGTAGGGATCATCAGGCTCACGACGGCGAGCAAGAGGAACATGCCGATAGTCTGCGCGACGCGGCGGTTGAAGTACTGTTCTTCCCTGCGCAGACCGCCGAGTAGGAACGCGAGGCCGGCGATCAGGAGGAGATTCTGCAGAATGGTTCCGAGAAGGTAGGCTTGAAGGACGCCGATGTCGCGGTCGATGAGGATGAAGATTGCTGCGATCAGTTGTCCGAGGTTACTGTATTTCCGTCAATCTAAGGTTCATCTTGGGGATGATGAGGAGCGAGGTTGCTACGGACCCGAAGCTCATGTTCAACAATCCACCGACCGTGTCACCGAGATGCAGCGTCGCCTCGTCGACAGCTCTAGACAGCAAAGCGGCCGTAAGTCTGATCGCGAACAAATTGACCACGAAGATGGTGACTGGGCTCTGCCCAGTGTAGTTTACCGCAAAACCAGCCGGGACGCATGCGAAGAGGAAGATAGAGCCATTGTCAAAGGTGACGACGAGCTCTTGCACGATAAGACGTAGGCGGGTCTTCTGCCGCTCCTTCACCAGACATTTGTGCTCTTTGCAAGGGTGCGAAAAGCAGCGTGGCGTTCGACAAGATCGCTTCTAAACTGCTGGCCGTGCCATGCTTGTTTGCGAGCTTGCTTGCGGATGGAATCTGGGGGTGATCAGTGAACTTTCCGTTGGAGTAAAAGAGTAAGATGGTTCCTACGCATGATCTAGCGAGTCTGCTGGACTGAACAGCGCCTCACCCACGGCGTAGTCTATCAAAATCACCAAAGGTCGTGTAGGAAGCGTCAAAAGGTTGGAGTCTGCAATGTGTATCCGGATAAAGTGTAGTAAAAGCGCCCATATGCAGTTACTAAGCCATGTTTTAGGGCTCGGAAATCCTTCGGCCGGCCAAAAGATTTTAGCTCCGAGTCTTGCAGTAGATTGGCTGAGACAACGTGCCGGAATGCCTTTGAAGCAGAACTTGAACTCTGTCGACAATGCGTTGATCGTAAGGTACATGAGGCCTGGTCGCACCATGATCTCGCGTCAGATTGTCACCACCACCTCCCGCACCTCCTCAGTCCATCCCCGGATCCTCCGTCCCTTCCACCACCTCCTCCACCCTCCCAGGCTCAGATTTCTGCCCCGGCATCTTCTTCGTCCGCTCAATCTCCTCCATCGCCTTCATCCCCTCCTCCGTCGTAGCATCGATCACCCCCTCCTCTAGACTCAACATCCCGCCCTCACCCAACTGCTCCACAACCTGCTCCGCCTCATCCACCGACATCTTTCCCAGCACCTCGTTCACTTTATCCAGACTCCCGCTCTCCAGCGCAACCCGCAGACCAGGCGGGAATGTCTCGAAAATCTGCCTGCTCGCGCGCTCGTCCTCTGACTGGCACTGCTCGAGTGGCGGAGGGGTGACGATGTTGATGGTTGTTCCTGGGTCCACGGCGTGGAGTTGGATTTGTTCTCTGTCCCCGCCGCCATCCTCTTCTCGTTGCTTAGCAAGTTCGGCGGTGCGGGTCCGGATGCGGGCGTAGGTGTTATTCACATCATCTAGGAACAACTTGCGCGCTTGATGACCTTGCGTCTGGATGCGTTTGAAGAACATCCCGACGCCATCTTTGCCTAGCTGGCGGCAGTACTGGAGTAGAAGGGCTTGATGCACGCATTGCCGGGCGTACTCCTCTTCTTTCCGGGTGGTGGCGTTGCTTTGGGCGTTGAAGGCTTCGACTAGGAGGCCGTCGGTTTCTTTCTCGGCGAGGATGGAGGGGTGGACGGAGATGAACTGGAGGGACTGGGTGTAGTCGCCGTGTTTGAGGGAGCCGAATTGCTTTGCCAGGGGTGAGGCTTCCATGTCGTCGTCATCTTCGCCGGGAGCGGGGTCGAGGCCGCCAGATGAGATGTCGGCTTCTGAGCCGGGGGTTTGGGAGCGTGCGCCCATGGAAGAGGGGTTGAGGAGTTCGGGTTTGCTTGTTTTTGTTGCGGTGGCCGTGGTTGCAGGGGTGGGCTTCGAGACGTGCGAGCTGTCAAAGCCAGTATGTATCGACTCGGAAGTAATCTTGAGTCCCTCTTCCTTCTCAAGCTTGTTGAGCTCCGTGATCAGATCCTTTTGCAAGCCTTGCACTTTCGCCTTATGCCCACCTATCCCGGTAATGAACGCAGCATACCTCACCGCCCCCTCCTCGGCCTTCGCCTTCTCCACCTCCATTTTCACCTGATCCACCAACGCGCCCATCATCTTACTATAGCTCGGCTGCTCGCCCTCCTGCGTATGCACCCCCTCCGGCGGCCCAGGCGGCTGATCGGGCCCCAGACTCGCATCACTGCTCACGTCCATCAACGCATCAAACACCACCTCATCCACCTCACCGGCCTCCTGCTTGCCCTCGACATCCTTCTTGTGAGACTCGAGGGCTGTGAGAAGGGCGTCTATTCGTAGAAGTAGGCCGTCGTTGACCACCCGCTCGTACTTGAGGGTGGTGATGCGGCGCTTGCGATCGAAGCGCTGCTGGTGGATCTGGTTCTGTTTGGCGCGGATGAAGGACTTCTTGTCGACGTTGGGGTGCACTTCGATGTCGCTGTCGTCGGAGAGCTCGAGGGCATCCCATTTGCTGTAGTCAACTGGCATCTTGGATGAAATTGGGTGAGTCAGTTATGTGACGTTCGATATTGTTGCGCAAATCCGATAGTATCACGCAGTTGTGTTTCCTCGAGTTGCTGACGGACCATATGTGTACACTGTTGAATGTGAATCAATTGAATCTTCTCGAAGCTCATGCACCCCCGCGTCGCCCACTATTTATTTCACGACAGCCTGACGTATTTGAACGAGGATATTCACTTTATAGAGTCGAGACAGAGAGTCTTGCGAGCGTTTTGTTTAACAGACACCTAACAGAGAACATACGCTAGACTACCAGTACTACATCTTGCAACGCATGAACGTTCTTACGAGCTATGGACATCGAATGTAATCTTCACCCGGCTATACCGTTTGACATGGCTCTAGAATATGGCCAGCAGGCCGAGACATGCCGGTGGGTAGTCGGTACTCTGCTCAACATGTGGATGGCCTCCGTTTCGCTTAGGTACAGTACTTGAGCGCCAGCGTTCAATGTTGTCGTTGTTCACTGTCAGCCTACGGCTCATCAGGCATCGTGAAGCTGGGTATAGAGTCTGTACAACGTATTCGCCCAGAAGTAGATGGAGATATGTTGGAAAGAAATGGTAAGATAGCTATAAGCTGCTAATAGTTGGATGGAGACAGATTTTTTTTGAGCAAGTTGCCTAAGATTCGACGATCCGAAATACATACCGTTGAGCTTGTAGTGTACCACCGGCTCAGTCAAAGAAGGACAAGTTCGAGTCCACTGACCTTACACGGAGACAAGCTCGTTCCAGTTGACCAGTCTCCTACACATCGGACAGGTTTTAAGACTCAGAAGACCATACCACGGACGCAAGCAACCCGCACAGAAAAAATGACCGCACACCGTTTTCACCGTTTTCGTGAGCTCGAACGTGCAAATCCCACACTCATCGAGGTCGGAGTCTGTGGTGTTAGTAGCTTGCGTGGTACTAACTGGAGGCTGTGGCAGTCGAGCCTCGAGCGGCAGTGGAGCGTCGAGGGGCGGTGGGGCGGCGATTGGCAGTGGAGCACCCACTTCCGGTTGATACGGCTCCCAGTTGCCGGCTCGAAGCCTTTCAAACAACCGGTGCGTGGATAGGAGCCTGATGCAGAGGAGCGTGACCTCTTGCGCCTGGTCCTGATGGTACGGGCATAGGACGATGGGAGCGATTTCGCGCAGAAGGTCATCTGCGTCGGTCGGTGCTGCTGGGATGACTTGGCGAAGGAGATCGTCCGCTTGGGCTCGCTGGGCTTCGGAGACGGGGACGATGCATCGGTCGTACCGCGTAGCGTCGGTGTGGCCTGGACAGGTGAAGGCTTCGATTCGAACACATGGAAAGACCAGAGCTACAGTCGAGGCTTACTCGCGAGCCAGTAGACGAGGCCATATCGCGGCCCAGACCGCGGCCCAGACCGTTGACATAGCTCTGACATAAGGGCCAGCAGGCCGAGACATGCCGGACACTCGGTAGCCTGCAACAACACGTGTATCGCCCCGGTTTCACTCCAGTCTTGTCCCTGGAGCACCAGTGTTGCATGGTGTTGTCGTCAATGCAGCCTCCTGCCACGTTAAGGTAGCGTATCTACATAGTAGGTATGAGAAATGAATACGAACTAAAGGAATTAAATGAACAGGGCACGAGCTCGAAGCCAATGATGCACCAACCCTCGTGTGGCTGATGCGATCGACAACCTTCTTTGACTGCTTCTCTCCGCGGCGTGTGCAGTCCAACGACACTCGCTCCAAAGCTTCTCCTCGTAGTCACCACTCTCTCCTCTTAACTTTCTTCACTCCTCTCGTCTTGTACCATCATCTTGTCACTCCTTGCTTTGGTTGTGTTTGTACCTTACCATCTCATCCCTCGAGCCTCGCCCGAGCTCCATCGTCATACCGATCCCCCCGAATAAACTTTGATCGAGCAATAATAATGTCGCAAACCGGTTTGTTCATCTCGAGCTGGTAGAGCAGTAATGCGCGTACATTCCTTCGGACACGACCATCTGATATCGCGCTGTCCGACTGGTATCTGAATACCGCTGGCTCGTCAGTCAGATGCCTAGCATGTTCTCGCGAAGGCGAGGCAGCTCCGTCAATCCGGTGCGTGAAAGATAACAGGCGAATACATGGCGTGTTATATGCTAACTAAAACAGCCGGTCGATCGAAGCACCTCCTCGAATGCGGCTACCGCAGCTGCACAGGCCTTCCTCCATAATACCACCTCGAGCGCCTCCCTTTCCTCGGCCGCCGCAGCGGCAGCCCTCCGATCACAGACGACAACACCGGAACAGGTCGGGGATATACAAACGAAGCGTATGGTTCGGCGAGGATCTGCATCTTCCAATGGCAGCGGTACAGGGAATCGGGGCGGCGTGACACGCGGTGGCCTACAGCGCACCAACAGCGGCGGGTCCATGACAGAGCGCACGTTCAGGAGTCCATCACCAGGCCGTACGAATGGCACAACGGCACATGTGCCAGGACCGCCCGACGCACCGCCTGTACCTGCTCTACCAGCCAACATGCACAAAAGAGCCGCGAGTGTAGATCCTCCACAACGCGTCATGTCTCCTACGATGCAGCGCGGCACAAGAGGCGGAAGCGTGGGACGCGCGAGAGTGCCCGCGCCTGTCAACACGCGACTTGGATCACAGCTGATGAATGTCGCCGAGAATGAAGGAGATTCCGATTCTCCAACCAGTCCGCTGAGGAATTTCTCCCGGCCGATGTCCCCTGGGGCGGGACCTATAGCGACTACGAAGAAATACACGCACAAGTCAGGACCGTGGTTCACAGGGAGCGCGACGCAGGAGCAGCCGACAACGGCTCAAGGCATGTCGTCAAATAGATCTGCTCCGTCGCAAGTCAACACCTGGAACTCGAACGAGGCGGACTCGGTCATGGTGTATGACCCAAACACCCGATCGTTCGTGCAGAGATACAAAACCCAGCCCCAGGATGCATCACCGACTTCTCCCGTATTCTCGAAACCAAAGCAGGTGTATGATCCGGGTACGCGCTCTTTTGTTTCTTCACAGGCACCTGCACCTATCCAGCGACAGGACCCACCACCACCAGCACCTATCATAAAGAAAGCCCGCCCTGTCCCGGCTCCTGTCAATACAGATCTCGAACCACCGCCTCGAAATCCAGCGAGGCTCTCACCGACAACGTCCAGTCCAATATCTCCTCGCGCCGCCGGCTTTCTGCAGAAACAACCTTCTGTGGTCAGAGAGGATCCGGAAGCCGAGCAAGAGGCAGAACGGTCTACTTCAACAACAAGTCGATCTACGGAGCCACCTCAGACGATAGCCTCATCCACCGCACCTCCAAAAGCCTACCAGAGAGCCGCTGCACCGCACCAGCGTTCGTCGAGTCTTGACGTGCCAAGAGGAGCTGGCGCCAGCGGACGCGGTAGGACCACGTCTACCAGCCCACAGCGTTCGGCACATTTCTCCCCATCACCAGTGACGGAGTTTGAGAGGCATGAGCCTCTACCTCGAAACGTCTCGCCCTTCAAATCTGCGCTCAAACACTCTCCGGCATCCTCTGTTCGAACTGCTTCTCCAATCGCCCTCTTCTCGCCGTTGAGCAAGACGACCAGCCCACCGAGCGAAACATCGGAGGATACTCAGTCACAGGACGGGTTGGGTGGTGGCAAGAAGAAGAAGAGTGTACGTGTCAGCTTTGATGAGCAGCCGAAGGAGATTGATCCTCCTATGACACCTGCGCCAGTGCGAAACTTCGATGAGGAGGATGATTTCAGCAAACCGAGGCCTGCTTTGCCTTCTTTTGGTAGCGTGCGTAAGAACAGGGTGCAGCCTGATGTGGCGGAGAAGGTTACGGAGATGCCACCGGAACGCCATGAAGGCAGCAGTGATCGTGCGATTGGTGGTATTTTGAGGAACAGCCTTGAGCCGCTACCGCCGGAAGTAACCTCGAAGGAGGGGTCGGGGTATGTGAGCGACGAGAGCAGTGACTCGGAAGTACCAGCAGTTGCAAGCGCTGCGACACCCAAGCCGGCTACAGTCGGAGCTGGAAGAGATGTCGGTAATGGCGGTCAGCCGATGGTGAAAGATTTCGCGCCGGCTACCATTGTACCTCAGGAGACCGTTCAAACGTCTGGTGCCGGAAGCCTGGACGTTCCTGAAATAGCACTCCAGCCTCCGACACCTGGCGTGGACGAAGATACCAAGCGCGGACTTGGCGAACTGGAGCATGACGACTTCGCGCCTCGCTCGAAACCACGGAACTCGATGGAGAACATCAATGTGCCGGGCGGCTGGGAAAGCGAGTTCGAAAGCGATGATAAGAACATTGCGAAGCAAACTCCTTTACAGCAAGCATCGGCCATTGCAGATATCGCAACACCTGTGCGAAAGTCGTCGGCAGAAGACTCCGCAGCTACGCAGACGGTGACACCGATGCCAGAACCAGAGATCTCTGCTTCGCCGGAGGTGTTGACCGACATTGATGAAGACACCAGTGATGCCGAGTTCAGCGATGCCGTGGAAGACGCCTCCGATCTGGAAGATCACAATGGTGGGTTCGCGAGCCTTGATGCCATTGTGGAGTCACCAATTGTCACTCCGGTCGTACCAGCTGCATCCATTGATACGACTTCAAAGGCGCGGGCTCTCGACGACGTCCCGGAGAGTCCTTCTACGAAGCAAGCAGCCAAAGCAGCAGAGAGGGCTGGAGCTAAGCAGTCTGATCCGGCGGCTTGGAACGAGGCTACGGCATACTGGTCACAGCTTAGCAAGGAGAGAAGACAGCAGATCGAGCGGGCGCATATGTCCGATGACGATGAAGAGACACCACGTCCAGCCAAGAAGAAGGTTGTCCCTGTCAAGACAACGCCCAACACAACTGCTGCCGCGCCGAAAGCTGGGATCCTGAAGCAGACTGCGAAACCAAAGCCAGTGCCGACTTCAAATCAGCAACCTCAAGCTCAGCCGTCGTTCCGGAAGACTATGCGTGGTTCGCAAGGTACGTCTGCGCCTGACGATGCCGTACATTTGCGCAGCTCGATGCGCGCGGCTACTGGAAGCATGACCGCACGACCACGGCAGCAAGCACCACAAGCAAGGCCTCAGTCTGAGTATGTCGAGCCTCGTGGGACTCTACAGAAGAAGAGTATGCGGCCGCAGTCTGCTACGGGCGTGCCAGCGTCAGCTGCTAGTGGCAATCAGGGTTCCTCGTACCCTCCTCTACCTGCGAAGAAACTTCCTGTTCAGGGCAGGTCGGATCCGCCGCAAGTCAGCACGAGACTACAGCGAGAACTTACCAATGACTCCGACTCTGAGAGCAGTTTCAAGAAGAAGCGGAAGGCTGGAGCTAGTGGTATGGATACAGCGGGCAAGTACAATATGAGACGCAGCATGCGTGCGAACTCTATAGAATCGCAGCCGAGCGTCATGAGTGCTGCTGAGCAAAGAAGACCGACGTCTCCTCCCATGTCTGCGGCGGCCAGGAACAGGGCTTTTAGCTTGAGGTCTTTGTCGCCCACTGGATCATTCTTCGGACGGAACAGCAGGCCAGAGCCTAGCAGGGGTGTGGATGCTGGACCGAGGACTACTTTACGAGGAGCGCCAGCTGCAAGAGGGAACTCGACTGCTAGAACGACATTGCGAGCTGCTCCGCCTGCGCCCGTGACGCCTGCGAGGTCGGCACCGAAGTCGCGATTCAAGTCTCGCTTTGCGGATTCCGATGATTCGGATGATGACCGACCGGCTGGCAGAACGTTCAGGAGTCGGTTCGCGGACTCTGACGATTCAGGTGATGAGCCAGCGCCGCGTGCAGCTGACCTGAGACCTGTCCGTGGCATTCCGCGCAAACAGGGTCAAGATGACGGCGACTCTACGGATCTGGAAGAAGAGGACGTAGTCCCACGATTGCCGTCGCAGAAGCGTGAGAAGATGAACAGCCCTATGGAGCCCGATCCTTCGGACGTGGAGAAAGCTATGGCGGCCGCAAGACGTAACCTTGGAATTAGCGACAAGCCGGTGCAGACAGAGACCCACGAGGGCGAAGCGCTACGGCAAGGTACTTTGAGAGCGAAGGCGGCGGAGAAGGCGGAGAGCACGCCGCCTGCTACGCCGCTGGATCAGCCGGAGCTGAAGAAACGCGGTTTCATGAGCAGCATTCTCCGCCGCAGTCGTGCGAGTTCATCGTCAGTGCAGCGGTTGAGTCAGACGAGTACACCGCCTTTGCCATCGCTTGCGCCGGCCACCCCACCGTCTCAACCCACTGCACCTGCTGTCCAGCCTACACATCCAGTGCAGCCCACACCATCAGTCCAACCAACACCACCAGCGACTCCATCACCCGGCAAGCTCGTCCGCCGGAGCTCCGCCCAACCCCAACTCCAGCGCGGCAACTCCACATTCTCCACCGCCACAGCACCGGTCACCTCATCGCCCCTAGCCGCGCGCACAAAGACGCCCGACAGCACCAACTGGCCCCTCCCCCCTCCCATCCCCGCCAACGAGGACGACGGCGTCGCCCGCGCCGCTGCCGCGGACATCAAACGTCCGAACACAAGCGACGGGGTCTCCCAGGAAGCTATCTCGTTGGCGCGGAGTATGCGCCCGGATCTCGCACCTAGGAGTAAGAGCGGGCAGCCGCTCGGGACGTCATCATTCCGGCCGGAGTCCTTCCGGGGGGAGTCCTTCCGGGCGGAGTCTAGCCACCCGCGGGTGCGGATACAGGCTGGAGAGGAGGGCAGTGAGCCTGGTGAGCGGGAGCGGAAGCCGGGGGACATTTATAGTAGAAGGACGGGGAAGAAGAAGAAGTTTGGGATGTTGAGGCGGGCTTTTGGGATTAATGATTAGAGGGGGAGGTATGTAATACTGTGGCAGAGAGGAGGGGGGAAGGCGGGGATGAAGGGCCTGAATCGTGGCTTGCAACTTTGTCAGATTGTGGGTGCGTGGTTTGGATTTTGATACCCATGTGGCTTATACGCCGATTTCGTAGCGTGGAGAATGCAGATAATATTGTGGTTTGTTTGGCTGCTGTCGTTTCTGTCGATTCTCGCAGCACTACGCGTACGCAGCCTTGAACAGCGATACCGGCCACGGATTCGTTGCCTCGGAGAAAGTATAAGCGCTACAACGACCATCAACGGAGTTATTGACAAACTGCTGTAGGGTGAGTTGGTATACTCTACGAAACCATCGTGGATGATCAGTTCCAGGTTGAGGACAGAGTAGCACGGAAATCAAAGCTTTCTCACCAACGCCTCACACCATGTCGAATGAACTACCAGACCTCCCTCTTCCCAAGGAAATCATAGAAGACTACATCGACTGCACCTCCTCCTCCGGTCTCAACTTTCACGTCCTGAAAGCCGGCAGCCCTGGCAACCCACTCATCCTCTTCTGCCACGGATTTCCGGAGCTGGCTTTCTCATGGAGGAAAATCATGCCCGCCGTGGCAGCAGCAGGTTACTACTGCGTTGCCATGGATCAACGCGGCTACGGACGAACGACCGGTTGGGCGAACGTACCTTACGACCAAGTCGATTTGACCGAGTACACGATGACGAACCTGGTACGAGATCTGGTTTGTTTAGTCTACAAACTCGGCTACAAAGAAGTCGCGTGCATTATCGGGCATGATTTTGGTGGTGTCTCGTCTGCTGTGAGCGCTTTGATGCGGCCAGATATCTTCAAAGCGACGATTCAAATGAGCCATCCGCATCACCCGGCTCCTCAACCAGTGTTTGGCGAACAGCAGCCAAAGAAGAAACTTGATATCCAAGCCGAGCTGGCGAAACTCGACCCGCCGAGGAAGCATTATAAGTGGTATAACTGCACTCCTACCGCTGCTAACGACTGGGACAACCCACCGCAGGGGTTGGCGGAGTATTTGAGAGGGTACTTTCATCTGAAATCAGCGAATTGGGAGAAGAATGATCCGCATCCGCTGGAGGAGTGGAGTGCGGAGCAGTTGGCTGTGATGCCGGAGTATTATATTATGCAGAAGAATGATACGTTTCCTCGAACCGTGTCGAAGAATATGAAGGGCGAGGATGCCGCGAAGACGCAGGCTTGGTTGTCGAAAGAGGCGCTGGAGGTGTATTGTCGGGAGTGGGGACGGACGGGTTTCCAGAGTGCGTTGAATTGGTATCGAGCGCAGACGGAGTCATCGAAGCAGGCCGCGAAGGATATGTTTTTGTTTGCTGGGAAGAGGATTGAGGTGCCAGTTGCCTTCATTAGTGGCAAGCAGGACTGGGGAAATTATCAGCAACCTGGGGCGTTTGAGGCGTATGAGGATGAGAGCTGTGTGAAGTCGGGGTGCTTCCGAGGTGCGAAGCTGATTGATGGCGCTGGGCACTGGGTGCAGCAGGAGCAGCCGGAGGCTGTTGTCAAGGAGGTCTTAACGTTCTTGAGAAGTCTGTAAGTAGACGGAGGTAAACGAATTTTGTACGGTTGTGGAGAGCAGTGATGTTGAATCACTTCCACAATATCCGTGCCGAGCCTCTTAATCCATCGGACACTCGTTTCGCATCGTGGCCTTGTTTCCAAATCCGATGTCACAAAAGTCCACCATGCCCCATGGGGCTGTGAGCATGGTCGCAGAAGGGAAGCATTGGAGGCTAGCGTCCTGTTTTCGGGTGCGGTCTCATGATGCGGCTTTCCGTGCAGACTATGTGCTGGCTGTCACATCAAGCACCCGGACATCGTTGCCGCGGATCTATTCTTAGTTGTCTCCCGTTCGCAACGGCCCAGGACTGGGTTGTCGTGCTGTCCCTCAGGTTTCGTTAGACGCCGGATAGTGCCAAGACCAGCTGCGATTGGTTCGAAGATGTGCTGTAGACGGTCGACCATTAAAGAGATGGCGAGGTCTACGCCGCCAACACAGCAATATGTAGTCAGTATGTATAGACGCAGGATGCCTCAGAGGAGAGTCGTATAGTGCCGCCGTGTAGACGTGTGAAGGATTTGGTCGTTTTTACCAACACTCTCAACTCCACCCGACCACTTCTGGACCTGCAGCTGGATGCATCCTATTGCAAACCAACGTGGAAGCAGACAGCCCTCTCGATGACGACTTTGCTGGCTCCCGGGGACGCCCTTAGCCGGTGTTACGATACCGCTACATGGGAGTCCCATAACCTGCTGGATCGGTTCTGGGATGCGGTAATCGTACCGACGAGCGAGCCCGTCAACATCAGAGACAGCTTCTGCAGCTTCGAGGAGTCCTTCAACGATCGTACACTGTTCCAGTCTCCAGAAATCTTTGCGAAGAGTGGCAGCAATCCCGTCATCAACATCAGGTCCATTCGATTTCCAACCTTGGACAGCTCATGTTACAACGGCAAGAAGCATGACGGCATTCTGCCTTCAGCTGATGCTACACGAGCCAACACCATCACACCTCGTCGAGGTGTGCGTATCGAGTCATCTGGTCCTGTGCGGGCACCCCAGATCACGCTTCAGCCGGCCACGCCCTTATACCCCAGATACACGGAGTCCAAGACCGACTCACAAAACCTGAAGCTCTCCATACCGAATCGTCTGCAGCGGCGCGGTACCGGAGTCTCGAGCCCGGGAAGCGCTCTGCTCGCCATGGCGTCTAATTTCCTAGGCGCGATCGTCAGGGTTGGCAAATCTCAGTCCATCACCTCAACAGCGCAGCGAGAGGACAACAGCATCCGAATAGTTGACTCCGAAGTCCTCATAAGTGTGTTTGACGATGTGCTTCGGCACAGAGAGGAAGCCGCTGGTGGATTACAACACTGTGAGGATGGGGACTGGCTTGACAGCGCCGGCTCTGAGAACCCATATTCTCCCGGGTCAGCTCGTCGACAGGCGGGTAGTGCAGAAGAGATGGATGCTCTTGCGAAGATCAGCTGGGAAAGACAATTAATGAACGCGCAAGGCAAGCTGTGGCGGTGATGACTGGAAGTCGAAGACTTGCCCGCATGACAGCATATCAACAGGGAGTTCTTTGGGATCGTTTGAGTTTGGTTGTCATTAGCGAAGGCGAGCTTCGGAGTTTCTCTTTCATTTCTGCCGGATGGAGGTCTTATTCTGGCGAGCAGATCTACGAGCAGGTCTATTGGAGTGCTCGGGGAGCTGTAGTCTGTAGTCTGTGAGCAGACATGGCAGGCTCATGAGCCTTGATCATGTACTTTTAGGAGCAGCGCGATCGCGGGACGAGCGGTATACTGCATGTCCTGCGAGCATTGTTTACAAACTTTCACGTCTTGCACGCGGTCTCAGCGAAATGGATTTATTTCTCAAGCTTCCGAATCGGGCAAGCGCGATGACTAGATGCCTCAGGCCGGATATATTGTTTTTGATTACCGACCACGGATCACGCCAACTTTTGCCTTCCATCTCTCTTGCGCAATAATATCGTATCTTTCTGCCGTCCTTGCATTCGGTGTTCGACCACGCGCCCACATGTCTTCCTTCTCGGAGCAGCCAATAGCACGACAGCAAGCTCTAAGTTCGGCGCCACCGGCCGGCAGGGAAGCTGGCGGCTATGGATGCCAGCCATACAGAATCGCGCTACAACAACCTGGCATCAAAACTTTCAGCTCACAGCAACCGATATGACCGTTGTTAACTTCGTTTGCAAAGTCTATGCCTGCTTTGCTTGCTGAACTATGTACACCATGTCATCATCCAACCACGACCGTTAATGGTGGCAAACAACCGATTGGCTCCCCCAGGATATGGGATTCATATCCATGAACACCTGCCCTCAGCTTTCTCAAGCCAACGCATGGGGAGTGCTATGCTCGAGCGCGTAAGTGGACAACTCAAATGAACCGCACTACCTGAAACAGCCGTGAGCTTCCTGCTTTTAGCGGACCCGAACAACTTCCCCCGTCATCGCATGGTCGTGGTCCCAGGCGGCAACAGCGTGCAGTGTGGTACTGTACCGATGCTCTGCCACAAGGTCAAGTATAGCAGCATGAAGTGGACTCATGGTTTGGCTCTGTAAAATACGTCTCCGTTCTCGTTACTCAAGCGCCACGTTATTCTTTCATCGTCTCCTTCGCTGTCTGATTTCTTTGACGTTGTGTCATATACTCAGGCATCGACGAGTGTGAAGTTTGATCTGGTCTGTTACACTGCATGTAACACTGGCCAGCATTACGCAGGCTGTGCCCACCGGATCCTGACACCTGCCAACAACATCTCCGCAGCGGAGCTTTCTCACCAACAACACCAACAATAACAACAACAACGTCTTGATTGTCTTAGCAGACAAATCGGCCACGAGACATGGAATCCTCATCCTGTTCGGGGGATGTAAAAGACTCGGGATCACTACCACCGTGGGAGAAAGAGGATATTGCCCGAGTTCCTCATTTGGCCTCATCATCTCCGAAACTCTCGTGTGCAGAAAGGGAAGCTCTGCCCATATTATGGGCTGCACGATCAAATACTGTCTCAGGACATCGAACGGGTGTTAACGCGCGTACACTTGGCGGTACTATCTCGCCAACGCCCTCGGGCTACGATCACAGCTCAGATACACAAGTCTCGGACAGGCTACCAACGAGAGCCGCTCAATCTCCGAGCACATCGCAGGATGGTCGATCTCCAGGAACGTCACAAGATGGCGAGTCATGGTCACCCACGAATACATCTGCCTCAGACTCTCCACCTACAAGGCACGAGATTAGTCCGATGGCAGGTACGATGTCGAGTCGCGACGTGAATGCTAGGACCAAGTCGCGCCCAGCGAATGGAGCTGGCGGGTCCCGACATAGTCGCAGCAATTCAACACGACTGCAGCGATGGAAGTCGTCCGTGAAGGAGATGTTCGTTCATCATCCCGTCGAGGTGGGAGAGCTGGAAAGGATCAGGAAGCGGCATTGGACAGAGGATTGAGTCACTGTATTCGACTGGGCAATCATTCAGCGAAGCCCCTGGCCTATGCCTGGGGCTCTATGCATCCATGCGAGGGATGACTCGAGTCATGCGTGTCGTAACGAGCTCTTGGAGATTGACACACGTACGGATCACGATGGGACGGACACCATTGCCATGCGACCAAAGTCGGCGGGGTACCGGTCTCTGCGGGAGTGTTAGAAGGCGGAGGGGAGATTGTTGAGATGGATGCATTGGGAAGGGAATTGGGTTTCACTTTTGATCGTCGTTCGCTACAATAATGCGGTCCATCCTGCCAGTCGTTGGGGAGAGGCAATACCCACTCGTGATTTCCTAAGCGTACGGATAGAATGTCAACTGCTTAGGCGTTTCCGATCGGATATAATTTCACTTCCAATTTCCCCTCGCATGGTGAAGGCATGGAACGAAGCAGCCGACCATACGCCTGTAGAGACCTCTGCCTTGTTTGCTCCCGATACCGTCTGCAGTGCTTTCAGCCTCCAGGACTTTGTCGGCACCATGCGTCCTTTGCAATGTCGGTTCCACAAAAGTCCCGATTTGTTAAGAGTGCGCAGAACTCGGACGTGCAAGTTATTACAGAGTCGGCTCCAGCAAGAGTCCGATCGGTCGATAATGCGATGGCCTTAGAGACTTCACCTGCACGTGCAGACAGTCTTTGCACGGCGGTCCCAGCGAAGATTCCGGTTTACGACTCACGCAGAGCTCGGCGCTTAACCCTGGTCCCCAAGAGGACCGTTGTTGATCCTGCCGCTAAACTAGTCACAGCTCCTGCAGACGGGACTTCCTTACGGCTGGAACCCTGCCGCCGCCACGCCAATAACCACACCTCGTGCCGCCAAGAGCAGGCTTAAGGTCACCAGAAGTGTGCTGGGCGTGACAGCGCTAGGAATTGGGGTTGTGCTGCTGAAATGTCGTTGTACATCTTCTCCCCCGGGCCGCGATTTGACGACCTGCTGTCCATATTGTCTAATCCTCGAGCGACAACGTAGAGACCTGTTGCTGTTGCTGGCCCCATCCTGAACATCATCCGTCGGATTCCTGCGACTCGATTGCCCCGCGCCCCCTTGCACACGTCTCTGCGTCAGCCTGCGATCGTACCACCCGACAACGAAGCGGTCTTGGTGAAACATCCTTCGGCAGCCTGGTCTCCCTATGTACCGGCTACCTTGCAGTCTATACTACACCGGGACATCTATCACACGCGCAACGCGCACGCCAGCAAGATGCCACGGTTATCAGCGATACTTGCGGTAGCAGCGACATGGAGTACAGCGGCGGCGCATACGGTGATCACATACCCAGGATGGAGAGGAAACAATCTGCACACTACAGGCCTGTTGCCGCAGTTCGAGGCATCCAACATCGGCATAAACTACAACTCGGGTAACGACACCTACAACTTCCCTTACGGCATGCAATGGATGTATCCTTGTAAGAGCAATTGACAATGTAGAGGAGCACGCGACGGTAAACTGACAGATACTCAGGCGGCGGCATGCCACTAAGTGAGAACCGGACGAAGTGGCCAGTTGGAGGCGGTGCAGTATCAATACAACCTGGATGGTTTCCAGGCCACTCGAAAGCATTGTTCTATGTGAACATGGGCATCAACGGGCCAGGCCAAGTGGCTCCGCCGAACATGTCGCATCCTCTGGTCCCCCCTTTCCAAGTACTCGGACCGACCAACGAGGAGTTTGCAGGACAATTCTGCTTGCCCCAGGTACCAATGCCGGTGAATGCCACCTTGGGCGTGGGGGCCAACGTGACAATACAAATCATCGAAGTCGCACAGCATGGCGCAGCGCTGTACAATGTAAGCTTCCTTCTCTCTGCTTCCATGGTGTCAATGACTGACAAAGCAATGCAGTGCGTGGATGTAACGCTCGTTGAGCCACAAGACATGCCTAAGGAGTTAGAGGTCACCCCTCAAAACTGCTACAACAGCTCCGACCTCAGCTTCGAGTTGCTATTCACGAGCGCCGCGCTGAGCTCTGGGGCGATGCCTCTACCAAGTCCGGCGATATGGCCGTTATTCGCCGTGGTACTGGTCTCAGCAGCAGCGACGTTTCTCTAAACGATGAAAGTGCTTCCGTTGCTTTCTTGCTGCGTTACAGCGGTTTCTTGGATCGGCTTTCAGCACATGGTTCGTTCATG
Organism: Extremus antarcticus; assembly: GCA_033117895.1. NCBI lineage: Eukaryota > Fungi > Ascomycota > Dothideomycetes > Mycosphaerellales > Extremaceae > Extremus > Extremus antarcticus. The sequence goes on from JAWDJX010000030.1 coordinate 248,377, forward strand.
TGCAGGCGGTGGGGCCATGGCTTGGGGAGCCAACATATGATCGCGCCATATGATTCGGAACATGCAGGGGCATGCATCGCCCTCTGGTGCCACGGATTCACCTCGAGACGGCGACGCACAAGGCTCGTGACAACATCTGGGCATGAACGCACCAGTTTCGTTCACTGAGCACCACGTGACCAGCATACTTGTATAGGCAGGAGTTGTATCTTTACCTCGACGCATCAAAGTCTCAGCCAGATGCTTCGCCACCATGCGTTTCCGACGATGTTGGATACTACTATCTCAATTATGGCCGAGAGCTTCGTTTCAGCGCTTAGCAGGAGTGTTTCGATCAAGATCCGTGCTCCTAGCTTAGCGAAATTTGGACATATATCTATCGGCTGTCATCAATCATGGTCTTCGTGGTGTACCTGAGCGCTGCAACCAACCTCGGCCAATGGCTTCGGCCTAGCTGCACACCTCTGTCCTGCGCTCAACTGTCGGCAAAGTTCGATAGCATAGAAGTGGCAACGCCTGCGGTTCCACGCTTTAAGTTGATCTCGGCACGATACTGATGCATGTGACTATACAGCTCCATCCACTCTTTGGTCCAGCATGCCGATCAACAACGTCTGGTTGTTTTATGCTCGCCGGGCTCCGCACTTCCCCAGAACAGTGCTACCATGTCTACTGCGTTTCTTTCACTTCTATTAAACCTGCGATTGGTCAACGAGCAGTGTGAACTAGCCAAATCTGTAGAGGGAAGCGCACCTGCGGTTCGATGCCAGTTGTCTCACCGCTGCTGTTCGCTTGCATGCCAGTAAGGTCAAGTCGCACACCAACCACGGCAGACAAGTGACTTGGTGTTCAGTGAAAATTGGCAGAAGGACGCTTGTTTGGGCGACTGCTAAAGTGCGCCAGTGTCGAACGGGCTAGCGTGGAGCAAACTGACCACACAGAAGGCGTGCGTTCCCTGCGATTGTACTTAAGCGCCGTGGCTTTGCTGCAGGAAGAGCGAAGAGCGGACGGCTAATGGTCGATAGCACACGACACACCACCACGACCTGCATGCGGCACAGTCGCTCAGTGGTATACATCTACAGCACCTCTCCACGGGCCTCAGGTAAAGTCTATCGTCTCCTCTTATCTTGGTGGCCTCTTTGGATGTCTTAGTCGCAGAACATTAGTATTACCCTCATCATGCAGTATATGTCAAGTGTGCGACTGTGACAGCGAACATTTCGTGGCTCCTCTGCATTTCAGTCTTCGAGCGATTATTGCCAGCGTTCAGCGATCACTGGGAAATTCTTCCAATTACGATATCACGAAACACACGTCTATACCGGACCACAATGGCACCCATACCAAATGTGGACGTCCCGTCGACAGAATATCAACTCTCGACCCCAGCCACGCAGTACGACCTTCAACATGCCGCCGCCTCCCTCTCATCGAGCCTGAGAGTCATCATCATGATCCTCGCAGGTCTCACCTTGGCTACTGGTGCTCTCTACTGTCTTCTGCGGAAACAAAAAGCCCGACGGAGGCAGCTTGTTGTACCCGGAACACCATTACTCGTCTATGAGTCCACCGTGTCCATCGAGTTCGACGAATGCGAAGACGACGAGGGCACAATCGTCGACGAGTACGAGTATGAGTACGAAGGCAGAGCATCGTCAGAAACCATCCTTTCGATGGGTACGCCCCGGATGCTTGCATTCGATATCAACAAGATCATGCCGTTCTTGGGACGACGCAAAGGCAGCATCCTCGACCGAAGAGGAAAGACCACGATGCGGTGCGACACGACCGCATACTACGAGACAGACATCATACCGACGGTGGCGAAGTCACCGATTGACCGAAATATATGTCGTCCTAAAGTCGGCTTCGTGGAGAGTATCGTCAGTCCTTTGTCGCCTTTCTGGTCGAAGCAGACGTCGAAGAACAGTCCGTGTCGAGTCAAATTCGGCTTCAACTCAAACACGATCACACCTCCTTTGGGTAGTCCTCTGTGGTCCAGGAAGAATGGTTTATGATCGGCTACGGAGGCTCCGAGTCGAAGGAGAGATTATTGGAGTCCGTGATGCCCCGGTTTATGGGCCCCAGTCAGCAGGAGCTCTTTGTTTTCCCTGATCGTTCAGTGCGCTTGCGATTCTTGTATCATAGTTGAACGTCCATAGCTCCACGACGTTGCACAAGGCATTTGCCTGGCAAAAACATGGAAAGCCTCGCCAGAATTATCAATTAAGACCCCAGCACCAGGTGTGCGACATGTTTCCAACGAGCATTAATCTGTTACTTGTCGTCAGGCGTCCGCTCGGCTTGCATGCCGTCCTGGCAAAGTTGTTCGACATATCCGGACGGAGTGTTGGCCGCTTGCTCGCAGTAGTAGGTCCAGGTGCAGGTATGCCGCCCTATCGAATCCGGCATCTAGGCAGATGCTCCGATGATGCCCGGAGGTGTGCCGAAAGCTCGCAGTATACAATATCTCATCAGCCTCGAGGCAGAGTTGTGACCCCATACTCGAGAGGACTTCTCCTTCGACGCGTCGTCCCAAGGGGGCAGTTGCGGCAAATGCGAACCCAGACTTTTATTTTTCCGACCTCGGTCGCTCTTTGCTCTCATCACTCTCCCCGGTTTACCCCCTCAGCCTTCGCACTCTCTGCGGGACAACCCCGCCAGCTCGACAGTTTCCAGCTGTCGGCTACGGCTGCTCAACAAGTCTGCGTAAGAAGACGGAGTTGACACAGCTATATATACAATCTTAAATCTCACTCTTGTAAACAACGTAGGTCTTCATCTCCTTTCATCACGGTCATGGCTGCTCCTACAGGCTCTACTTCTTTCAAGGTGGAGGGGAAGAGTGCCATCGTTACCGGTGCTGGTTCTGGTATGTTGAAGCATTCACATCGGACCGCTATCTTCTCATGTGCTAAACAAGCCTCACAGGCATCAACTATTGCTTCGCTAAGCTTCTCTTGTCTCGTAACTGCAACGTTCTCATAGCCGATCTTGGCCTACGACCCGAAGCCCAAAAGCTGGTGGACGAGTTCGACGGCAAGAGTGGCAAGCCACGGGCCATCTTCGTGAAGACTAACGTGACCATCTGGAACGAGCTCGAAAACATGTTCGCGCAAGCAGACAAGGAGTTTGGTGGAGCAGATATCGTATGACCCCAAAGCCATGTCGAAGATTGGTCCAATATTTAATGCTCCAGTCTACAGGTAACGCCGGGGGCTGGGATCTTCGAGCCACACTGGTACCAGGCCCATGGGCAAAACCCTACACCGTCTGAGACATTCGCTAACCCTTTTGCCCTTCTGATCTGTAGGACCAACTTCTGGGTCCCCCCAGGAGACCCTAAGAGTAGAGATAGTCCTCACGGTGACAAGGAGACCGGAATTGGCCACTACAGCATCTTCGACCTGAATGTTACTCATCCTATCCGGACCAGCCAGCTCGCTATCTCTCGTTGGCTGAACCCACCGAAGGACAGCAAAGTCGGCAAAGCCAGCCCAACCAACCCAAAACGGCTGGTCCACATCTCCTCCATCGCCGGTCAGACACCAGGCTTTCCATTTCCACTGTACATCGCGAGCAAGCATGCGATATCCGGCTTCGTCCGTAGCCTTGGACCTTTGGACGACTCACTGGGCATTCGTGTCAATGGCGTTGCTCCAGGTGTCATCAAGACGCCGCTGTGGACTGATCACCCAGAGAAGATGTTGCTTTTCGATGAAAGCCAGGATGTCTGGGTAACACCTGAGGAAGTTGCAGAGCAGATGCTCCGCTGTTGCGAGGATAACGAGATCGACGGCGGCTATATCCTTGAAGTGCTCAAGGGGCAATACAGGAAGGTCGATTGGCAGAATTCTCCGGGACCCGACGGGGTTGGGGCGACGGTGAGCAACCGGGCGGAAATCACGAAGGAAGTATTTGACTGGCTCGCAACGCCAGGCTGGGGTGTCGTACAGAAATGAAGTGAAGTGTGTTCTTGCCAAATGTGCTGCGTTTGTGCACGGACTCCAAGTTGAATTGCGGTCATGTGAAAAAGTCGTCAGTAAGTTTCAAACTCTCACAAATCACAAAACAGAATGCAAAGCAGCTGCTTCTCTATCATTCTTCGATGAGTATGATACCTCAGTCAAGACCGTAGACATGCCATCGAAGAAGTTCAAGCGGGCGACAGAGGGTGCGAGCAGGCTCTTGGAGCTCCCACCTGAGCTTCGCAACACTATATGGACACTGGCTTGTGGAGACTCGAAGATCAACCCACCTCGTTACGGGCTGATACTCAACGATGACCCACTCTCACCTGAGCCCGCCTCCATGATCAATCAGCCAGCAATCACTCGAACATGTCGGCAAATCCGAGCAGAAGCACTGCCTATATACTACGCTATTACCCACTTTATGGTCTTTCCCGGGCCCCGTCACAATCTTCAAGCCTTGCACGATTGGCTCAGTATCATCGGGAAGGACGCACACCACATCGAACAACTCGCACTGTCGACTATAGTGTGTCATGGCTGGATGACCAGGACGGCCCATACTTACGTCGACTTTCAAGGCGTTAAAGTCCAGATCACAGTTCAAAAAGGGCGGCTCAACTTCAACGTATCCCACGTCTGCAACGGCGCCGATAGTGCCACGATACGCAAGACTGTGACGACAGAGCTCGAATCTCAGCTCCCGAAATACATGTTCAACAGGTCGATACGCCTGAGGGAGCGTTCACCGGGACTTGCTTCGGAGGAGTGGGTTTCGGTCGTCAAACGGGTGGAAGCTTGCATAGACAGCCTCGAGGAAGAGAACCTTGAAAGGCGGTATCAAGCGTTGACAGCAGAGAAGGAAAACACTGGGTCGTAAAGTTGAATCGACTATTTGGTCCACAGCAATGTGCGTGAGCGGCAACTGGGACAGGGCAGCATTTCAGGGTGTACCCCAACTTTTGAAGGATTGTCAGGGTGCAAGGGAATGAGGAGAGGTGTTGGATGAGCGAGACAGCCCCCTGCTTTGGGAACAATGGAGCAAAGCACGAGGAATCGTCAATGCTTCGACCACCTGCATCCCATGGCGAGGAGTTGGGGGAGTGGCGTTCTTTCTTCGAAAAATGGGACATGCATTGCAAGATATTTGTACTGAGCAAAGCACAAAGACATCATGGCGGTCCTAGACCACATTTGTGGTTCCCATAAGCCCTCACGACCCTGGACAAGTTCGGAATATCGCTCAAACCGAGCAAGATTCTTTTCTTGCTTTCCAGCCATATGGTCATCGTAGCGTAGTACACTTGTCGTAGCACGTTTATGAAGGCTGCCATCTACGACATGGTGCTGTCGATACTCGAGCGAATGTGAACGGATGCATCACGAATGTTTGCCGTTACACGTCTGTTCCAAGATTCCACCAACCAAACTGGACAGAGCATGCGCGGGTGACGATGGGCCGGAGGGAGCACTGTCTGGATTGTTCGATGTCTCGATCATGTCGCCATCAACAACGAAGCAGCTTAGTCCGTCATCACTCAAGCCGCTGTTTTATCTGATCATAAACCTGGAAGTGCGTATTAGCGAGACGGGTAGCATATGTATGCAGAGAAGAAGCGATGGCAAGCTCACCATTTACCATGTTCCTTCCCAGACGATTCCAAGTCCTCATTTCTGCTCTTGCTATTTGCATCGAAGTATGGCCTCTCACCACACCCTACTGCTCTGTTCCCAGCTCGATCTCCAAGGCCCATGAAGTCGAATGTCGCACAGTGGAAGGTGCACCTGTTGTCCCAGATGGCTATATCGTTGACATCGTTCCAGTGGAAGCGGACTTGCAGATCATGATTGTCCTTGAGCAACCTCTTGAACCATTGAAGGAGCATATCACTCTCTTCTTCTGTCACATCGTTGATGAACTGGGTATGCTGACCTACTGGATAGAGGGACTTCCATCCGGTAACAGGATTGGTGCGCACCACAGGACTGGTTTTCAGAAAGTCAGCCATCTCACAAGCTTTCTGAGTATGAAAATGCACGAGCATACTTACTGAATCGCACGAAGGTCGCCACCGATGTTCTCGGCTGCTCCGCGAGGCTTCTCGTACAGCTTGAACCCGCCACGTGCTGCGGCAGCGATAAAATCGGGTCGACCAAATGTGCATGTCAGGCCTTCCAAAAACTTCTGCATTGGTGGTGATATTCGGTCATAGATCTCGTAACCAGAAGCCCAAAGACTGATGCAGACGGACTGGGGGTTAATGGAAGCTTCAATACGACAGCGAACTCTTGCTCTTCACTTACGTATCACCTCCAGTCTTTGGCACTTCCGTCAGCCTCAGACTCGAGAAATCTGCCGGAACTGGTTCGAACGCGATATCCGAATGCCTACAGACAGAAGGGCAAAAGGGTCAGCGAATGTCTTAGACAAGGTAGGGTCTTGCCCATGGGTTTGGTACCATTGATCGGCGCTCTGCTTCTTCTGGTTGAGTGCACCATCAGGAGATCGACCATACACTTTTGAGAACAGCTTCGAGCTGATCGTGCTGATCTCTTGGTCCGGATCACGCTGCTCGCCAACCTCGCCTTCGCTGTTGAGGACGGGATGGATATGAAGGCCAGAAGTCGCAGGCCTTCCAGATAGCTCGCCGAGACGAAGGATGAGTTGCTTCTGCAAGTCGTTCGTCAGATCGTCTTGCTTGCGGAACCAGACGACACCTCGGCTGGAGACTGTGCCTCGTCAGTGTCACCGAATAGGGCATGCCGTAACGAACGTACTCGTCAGGGCAAGCTCGGCCAGCAGCTCGTCGGCGTTAGGAGCGTTCATCATGTCGACCAAATTCGCGCCTGGGAACTCGCGGCCGATGCACGGTGTCAGGTCGTTGTACTTGTAGTCTTCGAGTGAACCATTCGCCTCCATGGGAAGCTTGACATTGCTCGAGTGGCCGCTTTGTGCTTTACTGTGGCCGTTGGTATGGCTATCGCCGTTCTGAGCGACAGCGACAGGTGCCATCTTGGTATATCTTGCAATGGATGGGGCTTGATACGCGGCTCAAACCACAGTACAACACTACTGATACGAAAGTGTAAGAACGAAAGGATGTTTTAATGGAAATACGTCGTAAGGAACAACCTCAACTTTGTACTTAAAACAGACTGGCACCATGACGTCCCGCTATCGGTTCGGCAACGCATCCTCGCCGCTTCTAGACAGGGAGCAGTCGATGCTCTGATGTCGGTCAACGATGGCGTGCGAGCTCATCATATCAGTCAAGCTCTAGAGTCAGCAAGTCGAGCTACAAAATGTTTTTACTTTCTTGTACCAATAAGTGTCGCCTTGCAACCAAAAGGCTTGCCTTTATGTCGTGTAACAGAAAAGTGAAAGCCGAGACCGGAACGCAAACTTCGGCTGATCGGATCATCATTCGGCTGATCGGGCCTTGAACCAGAGCGACTTAAGGTGCAGTTTGGAAGATCTGGAAGAGGTGTCTTGAACAGTACGATGTTGTCCATTGTATACCATGGACTAAGTAAGTATCTGTAAGGCTTTCCTAGTTGACATCGCTGAAGGCCAGGCCCACCGACCAAGGCGTGATGCTGTATCTTGGTCATGCCAACAGCAGACGAATGCAACCCTCTCCAGCCAGCGATCAACTGTCGAGGAGTTTGAACAGCTTAGCAAGCCATCGCTAGTCTCACAGCACTCTTCGTAGACGGCTCATCGGCTGACAGCGTTGCGCGCTGGAGAGCTGTCTTCGAGGCCTCGCTTCCAGCCTGGCTCTGGATAAGGTGTCAATTACAGCCAATACAGATCGATCCATAATTGAGACCTTTTGCACTTGCAACTTCTCCAGCCTGTCGGTAGTACACGAGCGACGAATGGGCAAGGAGCAAGCTCATCAACATTCCGCTCATCCATCACGCCTGATTCTCGATCGCTTGTCAGTCTGACGGTCATCTCCACCTTCCGATAGGCCACGCTTCCGTTTACTTCCTCCTTGAGACTTAGATGCCTGACAATGTGCTGAACCGTCCTCGTCAGGACGAGCAACATTCGCCACGGGATCCTTGAGTGCATTGATGATTTTCGCCGTTCCCATCTCATCTCCCTCCTCGGTCTCGTTGAGCTCTGGATCTACCCAGCCTTCGGTATAACTTCCGCCAAAGTCAATAATCCAGAGATTATCTGCTCTATCGACCATGAAGTTGTCCGCTTTCGCATCACCCCAGATGATCTCATGCTCATGGAGAACATCCGTGATACGCTCCGCCTCCTTTGCCCACTTCTCTCTCCTCTCTTGCTCAACAGATTCATCCAGTAGAAGTGTCAGGGGTGTTGGGCCTGGTATGTCGGTAAGGAGAATACCCATGATCTTCTTCCTGCCTGTAGGAGTCGGCTCCGTATTATCGAAGGCAACGAGGCCTGTGACTCGAGGGACATTCATCTTTTGCCGCAAACCCGCTTGCTCGATCTGGTGTAAGATACTCAACTCACGCTTGATCGGCTGCTGCTGTTCGTTATCAACGACTTTGAGAAAGTACACCTCCTTCGACTCCTTGTGCTGAACTCGGCACGGATGGTAAGGCGTCCCCACTGGCCGATCGCTATAATCAAGCACGTCAAGCTCACTGCTGCGGAACCATGGTGCAGTGAGTGAGTTTGTCAGGTACTTCGGCAGTAAAGCTTTCGGTAAGAGACCCTCCATTCTCTTCTGAAGCTCTGGTGTGGCTTTCAGTTCAATAGCTTCAATGTCTTGTCCATCTTCCGAGGCGGTGAGCTCGCAAAAGGTTGTTGGGCAGTTGTAAAACTGTTCAACGGTCTGAACGTTGGATTTGGCTGACAATAAGCCATGCTCCGGATCCGCAAGTGGCGAGACCATCCAGCACTTGAGGGCATCCTCCGCGCTTTCGATTCCAACATGCTCCTCGCTATTGTTGTCGGCATCGCTTCCCAGAACGCGCTCCTCGTCACCCTCCGCAACGTTGATGCCACTGTCCGAGCTGAGTCCATCGGCCGGACTGCCCTTGCGGGGGTCCTCTTCAGCGCTTCTGGCTTGAGCATTGCGAACAAGCTTATAGTAGTCCTTGCCGACCTTTGTGTCGTTGCCCAGCTTTCTCTGGCTGGCGATGATATGGAATCTACGATTTGCGTTGAAGATGGTGATAGCAGAATCGACGTCATCGTCTGTAAAGAAATCGAGCGTGTGCCATTGCGGCTCGTTAGCAGTCGGGTTTGCTGCCATGGTTTGGTAATCACTGTCTCGAAAGTGTAATCACAGTGACAATAACGAAAGTCTCAGAGCCTAAGCAGAGCGTGGTGGCGCGGTGAGAGGAGGGAAGATAGATTCAGTGTCTTGAGGAGAGGTAGCAGACATGATACTTAGCCATGGCCTTCGCTCCCACCGGAGGTGCCCCTATGAGGGTGGAGGAGTCTATGTCTGTCGTCACGACTTCAGAATCGATTCGAAGCACAGGGATCGACAGGTACGATCTGTCGCAAACCGTTCTTAGATCGGCGCTAAGATCTCGTGAGTCGTTCGACAGATCTCTTCCGATCGAGTCTGGTCTGGCGGGTTCGCTGTTTCCTTAGACGAGAAGCGTCTTTAGGGACCCAAACCATTGCTTGATATTGTTCCAGTCCATTGGACAGCATTTGGTGTGCACATATACGGCGACTTTCGTAAGAAGAGCCTGCATCGAGGTGTCGTTGACGTAGAAGATATTTCTCGGCTAGAACCGCTGCGCTACGGCCGAACTGGGAAGTTCTCCTTGACAACACGATGTTGGACTCAGCTTCTTTACACAATCATCAGAGAGTGCGTAACTCAAGAGACCCAGCGTCCTTGGAGGATGCTCTGTGCAGCTGTGGAACTAAACACAGCGAAGTAATCGAGGAATCCACCAGAAGAGGCATCAAGGACAAGTAGAGAGCGGATGAGCACTTCCGACAGACACGATTATTTGATGGTCGAAGGAGCGTATTCATGTCTATCTGAAGATGTAATTGCAAACAACAAGCGAACCAAGAATGCTAACCCGCCCAGGCACCAATTGCCAGAGACCCAAAATTAAATGCCAACCCCAACGCAATGGTATACAAGCACTCATTCCCTCATGGACTTCCTGTATCGTTGCACATCGTCGACAGCGCTTACTGAGGAGCCGCGACAAAGTCCGGGTTACACACAATGTTCTTGACCAAGCTGGACTTGGTGAAAGCCCAAGCTCCCTTGTCGGCGTCAGAGAACGTGGTATCAACGTTCTCGCCACGGGTGGCAACGATGGCACGGTTGGCGTTGTTCTTGACCTTGCAGCGAAGCGCGGGGTCGACGAGAGGGCCGACAGAGATCTCAACGCTGTTGTATGGGCCGGAGGAGCCGACTGGGGGCTGGATATTCCGAACGACACCGCTGAGAACGGTTTGAGTGGCGAGGTTACCGTCGGAGAGAGTGACTCGGATGTCGTAGGAGCCTGCAGCCACGGCTACAAAAGCTGGGTCGCAGGTGATTTGAGCAACCTCAACGTCTCCGAGGAAAGTCCACTCGCCCTTGTCGGCATCTGAGAAGGTAGTGTCGGTGTTGGCGCCACGCCTGGCAATGAGAGCTACGCCGTTCGCATCGAAAGCCGAGCAGCGAAGGTCCTTGTTGGCGACATCATCACCAACGTTGATCTCGATGGTCTGGAAGGGGCCGCTGGAGCCGACCGGAGGCTTCGACTTGGCGGAGTTGACGTTCTTGAAGGTGGTCTGGCTGCCGAGTTCAATAGCTTGGTTCGACAGAATCACTGTGACGGAGTTGTCGCCATAGCCGGTCGCAGAGACAGCGCCGGAGCTGGATGCGGCGGGAGCGGCTGAGCTGGTGCTGGCAGCGACGACAGCGACGCTGGCGCTTTGAGGGAAGGCGAGGGCGTTGGAGGCGGCGATGAGGAGGGAGCCGAAAGCAATGGTGGAGTACATGTTGTCGGTTGGTGGGAGTATTAAGGTTGCGGCGAAGGTGCTGACTGATGTGTAGTGAAAGTCGTAAGGGAAATCTGACCAAGGAAATAAGGAAACTAGGAAATGTTTCGGGTTATTGAGATTGGGTTGTTGTGGTTGAGTGGTTGAGTTGATGAGGAAAGAAGAGATGCTGATCAGTGGTGGTGACAGGTCTCTTATAGATCAAACGACAGCACGACAGCGGTCGCGAGCTAGCATCAGTTGATGTGATTGATCATGGCGTGGCCAAACATAGCCCTACAGCACAACGCTGTAAACGAGGAGAGGGCAGCATCTGGGCAGGTAAGCTGAGCGGCGAGGAATCTGCGAAACTTCCCGAGCAAAGTAAACCGAATGAGGAAAGTAGGCAGCGGTCCCATAGAAGAATTCGAGTTGTTTGCATGGCCACGTTTCGCACCAAAAGTGAGAACGATAAATATAAGCTTCTTACAGCAGCTAAAAGGCTATTTCCCGACCTACCACTTGCTGAACACCAACAGCCCAAGGCAGACCGTTGCCTTGGCCATCACCTTGGCAGCTTACCCATAGTGGCTGCCACTAATTCTGTAAGCAGGTCTATTTGCGGAGTTGAAACTGCGGTGCTATTAGCAACACCTTTGTACGAAACTCAAGAATGCTTTCAAGACGGACAACACTGCCGGCGTCTCCTAGGCATTTGCCAGAAAATAGCGCTTGAAGTGTTACAACCGAACCTCCGGGCCCAGAGTGTACTGCGATCGTTGAAGCCTGTCATTGTCGCGGCGATAGCGATTGCAAAACAGCTTTTGTTGGTGTAAAGTTCATACCCGCCGGCGGCGCTATAGCAGACAACTTCAGCGGAGAGGAAGGCCGACTAGCTTGGTAGGGCTCTTGTTGCGCCAACAGTCCTTCGACTCACCGCGCAATTCCGCCAGAGGCGGACGCTGCCTCATACCGCGGCACGCCGGCTCAACTCTGACCAATGTTGCTTTCGACGCATGACTGATGAGATTGCATCTACCTTTCTTGAACACCTCAGCTGCCTATTCGCAATCGATCTAGGCCTTCGTTCAGCCACAACAACTAAACGAACCCTAGCCAGGCTTTAGCGGCTTGCCTCCCAGCTACCACACCCACATGCTGCGCATCCTTCGACATGTAGTCAAGCGAGTGACGACTTACGCCGGCTCAGATCCCCGAGATATGGGTATGGAGCTTACAATGTTGTTGCGAATGGAGTGGCAATCTGATAAAGCACTCCGTACGTCCGTATCATCCGCGAAGCTCTCGAGGCTCTGCAACATGCAACCCGACCTTGAACTGTGATAACTCTGTTGCCGCATCCGCTCTCCGCACTACTTGTACGATTCGTGTTCGTTCTTGAGTCAGCTCCAACATGTGTGCGTTCCAAATCATGTGCCAACCGGGAGTGGCGGCACAGTTATCGCCGTTGCTACACGGCAGAGTCGACAAACATCTGCTGAACGTGAACGATGAACAGTTGAGAAAGCAGGCGTCCTGTGAAGGAAGCCTCACGTGTGAGTCTGGAGGTAAGTAAGTCACCAACTACCAACACGATACCTCCTACTCCTTCCCATCCTCTCCTTCAAACTCAACCAACCCTGTACCCGCCTTAACCATCTCCCCCGCCCGATGCACGATTCGACTCACCCTGCCGTCTTGTGGACTTCGGATCACAGTCTCCATCTTCATACTCTCGATCACGACCAGCGGCTGGTTCTTCTTCACCTCGTCGCCCTCGCTAACCTCTACCCTTAAGACTTTACAGGGCATCGGTGCGAGAACGGAATGCGCAAGGTCCTTCAGACCAAGCGCCTTCTCAGCCCAGGCGGGTGTGGCGAGGTGTAGACGGTACTGGCGGCCGCGGGTGAAGAGTGTGAGAGCGTTGTTGTTTGATGGGTCGGAGATGAGGGTTGTCTCTAGACGGGTGTGCGGGAAGAAAGATGTGAGGGTGTGGGTCGTGGGGTTGAAAGTACTTGTTGTGGTGAAGGTGTCAGAGGCGATGGTGAGTTGGTAAGTGTTGGGTGCTGTCTTTAGCAATTGGACTGGGACTGATTGGTTCTGGACTTGAGGGTCTGAAGATGTCTCGACGATGTGGAACATTCGTGGTTGCGGTGCATTGCCGAAGCCGATTGTCTGTAAGGGTATGATGGGTGGTTTCTGGTTTCGCCTTATCTGTTCAGACTCGTAGAGCCCAACCGCCGCTTGTGCCAGCACTTCTGGCTCTACTGGCTCAATGGCGAAGAGTTCGTCGCGGTGCTTTGGAATGTAGCCCGTTTCCACCTCGCCGTCAACGAACTGCTGACTGATGCAGACTCGCTTGATGAACTCGATGTTCGTAACCGGGCCTGCAATTTCGTATTGCTCTAGTGCTGTGACCATCTTCTGCAGCGCCGCTTTACGATCTGGACCACTGACTATAAGCTTTGCAATCATAGGGTCGTAATGTGACGAAACCTCATCACCCTCAACAAACCCAGCATCTATCCGTACGCTCTCGCTCGCAGGCGGTGTCCGTAAATGCAGCAATTTGCCAGTCGAAGGGATGAAGTTCATGCTCGGATCTTCCGCATATATCCGCGCCTCTATCGCATGACCTCGCTTCTTGATCTGCTCCTCCACTTCCGCCTGCGTGAGTGGCAGTCTGCCACCTTCCGCAACAATGATCTGCCACCGTACCAGGTCCTCGCCTGTAACCATCTCCGTGACTGGGTGCTCAACCTGTAGTCGCGTATTCATCTCCATGAAGAAGAACTCCCCAGAGTCATTGTCGAAGATGAACTCTACAGTACCCGCGCCTTCGTACCCGACTGCCAACGCTGCTTGCCTCGCCTTCTCCCACAGATCCTGCCGGACATCCTCTCGCAGATTCGGCGCAGGCGACTCCTCCAAGATCTTCTGATGTCGCCGCTGGATGCTGCAGTCTCGCTCTCCAAGCGCGACGCAGTTACCGTGCTTATCAGCGAACACCTGGACTTCGATATGTCTAGGCGTGGTAATGTACTTCTCGACTAGCATGATATCATCCCCAAAAGAACTCCGCGCTTCACTCTTCGCACTCTCAAGTTGCTGCTGAAATTCATCTGCATTCATAACGATCCTCATGCCCTTTCCTCCGCCGCCCTTCACAGCCTTCAACAGCACTGGGTAACCAATTCCTGCAGCTTCCTTCTCAAGATGCTGTGGATCCTGCTCCGCACCATGATACCCAGGAATACAAGGCACGCCCGCGTCAATCATAATCTCCTTCGAGCGCGACTTGTCGCCCATCGCCTCGATCGCCTTGTATGGCGGGCCGATGAATTTGACACCCGCATCTGTGCATGCTTTCGCAAAAGCCGCATTCTCGCTCAAGAAGCCGTAGCCAGGGTGGATGGCCTGACAGCCATGCTCACGAGCTACTTGAATGATACGCTCGCCGTTGAGGTACTGGTCTGTGCTACCTAGGTTGACTGCGAAGGGAGAACTGAGAGCGTGTTGACTATGCCTATCCGGGTCGGTGTAAAGAGTTGTAGTCCGGATGCCGTATTGAGAAGCCGTTTTGCCGACGCGTAGAGCGATTTCACCACGATTTGCTATCAGAATCGATTTCAATGGCTCAATTGCCTCGTTTGTGGCGGTTGTTGTTGTTGTGCTGTTCCATCTTCGACTGCGTTTCGGTATTGAGGTGGCGGGCCGGAGAGCGCGAAGTCGTGTTAATGATGACATTGCTGTCTATGTTTCTATATCCGTCATCAGTACTCCAGGTATGCCAGACATTAAGGAGACCAACTATCCCTTGTCTCGCAAGGAGACGAGCGGCGAGTTGATGAACTAGAGGTGATGTAGAGCCGAGGGTACCCGCAATCTGGGGAGAAACCGAAAAAGCGGAGAGCGGAGCGGGCGGCACGGACCCGACCTTATCTCGTCGATAACACGATTTCCACGCGTCATGTCACGCGCCAGATATCGTTGATGTGTTCAGTACTCGACTCTCAGATGGTGTCGATTGCTGATCAATTGCCCAACCATGAGATCGTAACAACCGGGATTGCTGCTGCGCTGTCGATGCAATTTTGAAGTCGCGCAAGCAAAATCGTGGAGAATTGCCCCACATCGAGTCACGCGACTGGTCAGCGTGTTTGCGACTCGATCAGCTGCACCTCACTTCATCGTTGCGATGTTTCCCGACGGTTGTTGAATTGTTCTTATACCTCCAACACACTTACTGTGTGCTTCTCCCTAAACCTTCGACTCGTATTGCAAATTGCCAGGACACTGTCACAGGAGCTCACATCCTTACCTCCATCTGCACACCAGCATAAAAGGCACGAGCACAGCTTACACAGTACCACATCAGCGGCTCCCTTCCGTGAAACACGGTGCATATCGATCAGCTCACGCAAGCTTCCGCAACGCCGTACCCGCGGGTAGTACAATAAGTCGCAAGCTACTCCGTACCGGTGTCTTACCCCAGGAATTTCCATTCCTGAGAAGTTGGCCCAGCAATGGCCGAAGATGACTTCGTCGACTACGAGGACGATGCCTTCGAATGGTTGTATGTGGAAGATGACTACCCACTGGCGGTAAGCACTCATCCGGTCCAAGTTTCGGAGAGCTGCAGGCTTCCGTGCTAGTGCCATGGGCGTACTTGGCCAAAGCTGCAAGCTGGACAAAGAGAATGGTTCAGCTGACTTTTATGGGGCATAGGACGAGCTAGCAGAGATGCAGATCCCATCACCCTCATACATAAATACGGAGCACGAACTCGCCTGCCTGGAAGAGTTTGACCCATACGACTACTTCATGGACGCAGAATATGGCGACGATGAGTACTGGGAGCACGGACGTGTTCCCGCCGGGGAGGCATCGGGTGCCCAGAAGCGCAAGCGAGCGCCTGTCGTACCCCCGAAACAAGCGGACAAGAAGAGGAAGAAAAGCTCGAACCCAAACGTGCTCTTCGTACCTATCGCGGAAAGAGTGCGACAACGCGATCGCACACCCACGGACCCTAAGACCCTTACGTCTTTTGCATTGATCACGGACTGGCGAACACGATATGCTGGAACGACTGGCGAATTGGCTGAGAAAGCTATGCCGGCAGACATGAAGCGCGCGGCTGAGAGCAAGGATGACGACACATCACCACAACCACCGCGCCATATTGACGCCATGATCATTGCTGGAGAGGACGAGGAGGAACGGGAAGACGAGGATACAGATCAAGCCGAAGCTGACGGCGCAGAAGCAGAAGCACACAGCGAGAGAGGGGATCTACAAGCACAGTTAGCTTCACTGGATCCAGAGACTCTCAAAGCGATACTCAAGCAGCGACTAGGCGATGCTGGACTAGACGGCATGGACGAAGGAGCTTTTATGCAGACAATCGCGAAGATGATGTCCGGCGATAATGATGCGGAGGATGCAGCAGGTGATCTGGCGACTAGTCTGTTGGGTCAGGCGAATGACGGCAAGGACTCTGCTTTGACTGGTTGGCTCTCGCAGCAAGGTGTCTCACTCGATGCTGCTGGGGGAGAAGATGACGAGGATGACGAGGAGGATGCTATCGTTGTGGCACAGCCGAATGGAACAGCTGGAAAGAAGGGTTTCGAGGGTTCGCCACAAGATAGTGCGATTAGCGTTTCGCGAGGCTCGAAACGGCAGATGGCCATGCATGGCTCGTCGCCATCGTCGGCGAAGAAGAGGAGTGCACCTGAGGAGGGAGAGGGTGCAAGTGGTAGTGGGAAGAAGAGGCAGAGGGTTGTATTTGAGGTCAATGCTGGACTGGCGGCTGTTTTGACTTCGAAGGACGACGGAGAGAGCATTGCGGTAGCATCAGCGGCGCCGAACGAAGAGGACGAGGACAGCATTGCTGTGGCGCCTGCTCCTACGCATGAGAGAATCACTTCAGCAGAGAACCCTGGCTCAGAGCAACTGGCTAATGGAAACGATGACGAACATGACGACAGCGTCACAGTCACCAACAGCAAGAAAGCAAACGCGAAGTCCACCAGGAGCAACGAATCGACTTCTCGCAATCAGCCAGACCAGTCTGCCGAGGCAGATGATATCGACGATGAGATTCAAATCAGCTCCAAGTCGTCTTCAGCTTCGGCCACAAGGTCGAGTCGCAAGCGGAAGGCGGCTGATGACGTTGATCACGTGGCGACGGAGGGTTCTGGTGCGCGGCCTAAGAGGCAGGCGAGAAAGGTCACGATGCCGAAAGGAGCGGATGATGAGCCGGCTGGGAGAAGCACGAGGACCGCGAGGGCGAAGGTTGCGAGGTGAAGAGCTGCGAGAAATGTCGTACCTGTTGGACAGATCAGTGAGCTTAATGAAGCCAACCAGTGTGACTGTTCCAGTCTCTGAAGGAACGGTATATGCGCAGGGCGCCGCTTCGGAACATCGCCAGATCGCTGAAGCTGGAGATGCGGGGCAGGAGTCGTCTGCCATAAGTGTCGGACTCAGTCGATGTTCCCAAGACTATCGAACGAAGAACACGGTGTCTTATCGAATCAAACAATAATCAAACAGCCAGGCCCGAGTCATAGCTTTCAGCCTAGACCGCCAGTCGGTGTGGTCCATCGTCGATATATAGCGGGCTACCATATCCACTGCTGCTCAAACCATTCCAAGTGTCTCCTTGGAATCGGCCCAGCGCCTTCGCAACCCCTGCATATGAGATGGCGGCACAACGCTGATCTCTTGCACTTCACTGCAGGTATAGTCGCGTATGTTACCCCACAGAGCAGGTGTCTCAATCTAGCATTTGCTATATCACACCGTGTCACCTCAATCATACGCGCCTCCGTGGTGGTTTTGTCCACTGGTAGCCATTTGTCCTTAGTCACTTCCTGGAGCCATGCAACCTCCCTCATTATAAAGGAGCTAGGCACCGACGAAAGATGGCGGACGACTGCGAACACCACCGAGATGGGAAGCGTTTCGACGCCTCCACCATCAGCTGCTCCGGACCATGGCGCGAAATTGAGGGCACACCACGATGGGTCCAGTTCCGCCCGCTGCTCCGGTTGCCCATGTTGGTAGCAGCTGTGGGCTCGATATTCGCTTCACTTGCGGTGCTTCTGGCTTCTGATGGGCAGCGAGTAAAGGCGTGGCCAGTACAGCCAACGGTATAATTTGCTATAGCGTCTGCCATTGGCGCTGCATGCATTCGCGTTGCGCTCTCGCGAGCGGCACCCATTGCTTGGTGGAAGCAGGCTCTGAATGGCAGCACAGTCAGAAGACTGGAGAAGCATTGGGAGGCAAGTCAAGGGTACATATACTATCTGATCTTCTCGATGAGACCCTTTCGCGAGTACTTCTCGCAGGTCGCAAATTCGACCATCACAATCTCACAGGCCGGTTGGACCCAGGACTCTCGTCAAACCAGACAATCGTGGGAACGCAGCATTCGGAAGAAAAACGTCTTTCATACCGACTTGGGGTAGTTTGCGGCAGCAGCAGTGCTCGAACTCTTGGCCATTCTCGTAGTTCTCCCGCTTTTCTGGTAAGCAAAACTGCAAAAATGCGCACGCATAAGCATACGTCATGTTTAGAAACACCGCTGAACTCTTGTGAATTCTATACTTCAGGGGATGGTGGCGGTTCCCGAATGATCTGACCCAGTCACCCTTCGAGATGGCGCTGGCGTTCAACAGTCCTCTTGTAGCGGATGTCAACTCGAGGGAAGGTGTTCACGGGGTGCTCTCGAGGTTTGGCGATCTCCAAGTCAGCTACGTTCTATCGAAGGAGGCTGGAAATACGAGTCTGGAGCGGCTGGGATTTGCGGAGAGTGGTATGGTTACACGTCCGTGGTAATGGTGCAGTGCATCTAGTGAGCCCTCGCCAACACGTATGTTTCTGCCATCATTCATGCTGTCTGGTCGTTGTGCCCCATCAAGAGGCCCTCTTCGTGCTCCCTGTCAGGTTGTGATGGCTTGTCTTGGCAAGGTCCAAGAGTTCCAGGCGAGAAACGAGCATGTTCGATAACACAGCTGATGCATCCGCGCAGTATAAGCTGCGAGCAGATGACTCAAAGTTCTTTCGTCAAACATACATACATCCTCATCCCACCCACATTACTCCAACCCGTGCAGCCACATTCCCGGCCGCACGCCATATCCCAAATGCTATCGCTCAAACATAGTACTCTTCTCCACCTCCTCCTTCGACGAACCCTGCTTCGGCTCCTCTACCAGCGGCTGATCCAATAAACTCGGCTCCCGACTCACACCTGTCCCTCTCCTCCCTTCACCAGCATCCGCCTCGGCGCCCTCAAGTAGATCCCTTCCACCCTCGTCACCATCGTCGTCATCATCGTCCTCAGTGCCTCTGGTAGAAGCACCTTTATCGAGTTCCTTCTGCGCCTCATCCATTCGTCGTCGCACTTCGGCTGCTACACGCATACCATCTGTGACGATGTTGTCGAGCATGCCTCTTAGTCCTTTGCCTGGTGGGACAACACCAGCGCCTGCACCTCCGACGACTCCTGATGAGCCGCCTGGGCTCATGGCAGGGATGTCTGGGATGTTCGGTAGCGAGGCTGTGGAGCTCGATCCGCCCAAGAAGGTTGGGGAGGTGATGGTACTGCTCGGCAGTGGCGCGTCAGCCAGATGGAAGGAGTTGGCGAAGCCGGAGTCGAAGAAGGATTCGAGTGGTTCGTCTGCTAACACGAGCATGCGGAAAGTCGGAAGGGTAATGTGAACAGGTGAGGAAGGATCCAGTGCGGCATTGGCAGCAACATGTCTCGCTTTTGTTTGAACCTGGCCGAAGGCGTTCGTGGAGGGTCGAGAGAGCACGGAATCATCCTTCACGTCGCCAGTCGATGATGAAGATGCAGCCAGTTGGTCGGAGCCAGCACTCTCGTCGCCATTGCTCAAACCCAAAAGATCCACCTGTTGAGCCACGCCATTCGCCTCCATCTCCGCTTTCCTTGACGCATGGTCCGGATCGGCGTACTCAAAGCATCTTCGGATGAACGACGACACTGCCGACAGGAATTGCTCATCCTTAGTCTCCCTCCTCTTACCCTCCTCGTGCTCACTGATACTCGCAGAGCTGGGACTCGGACTCAAAAGCCCGCCACCCTCCACACCCCGTCTCGACAAGAACAGCAGTGCCTCCGACATCCTCAGAATACCCTCCCGATCCACCTTCCCATCATTGTCGTTGTCGTATAGCTCGAAGAAGTACGAAATATTGCCCATGATGTCCCTGCCGCCCTTTATAGGCGCCAGCCCGGCCACAACGTCCTGTAACGTCAGCGAGCTCTTCACCTCCTTATCCCATCGCTTGAACAAGCGTCTCAGGAACTCATGCTCAGCCGGCTCCGGTCCTATGCCCCAAGGAGAGGATGGCTGTGAAGGTTTGGCGCGGAGGGTGTGGAAGTATCCATTCGCACTCTTATGCGCGGAAGGATCGTTGGCTGATGTAGGTGAAGATGGCGAGTCTGTAACAGCCCACTTTGCCACACCAGCTAGAAATTCGCGGAAAGCGTCGTAGTCCATCTCGGTCGTGCTGGGTCCGAGGCCAACTCTGCCCATTTCTGGCGCGCCATTGCCATGCACACCTGTGACGATCTCTGTGGCGCGTTGGCGAGATGCTTTGCGTTTTCTGTCCTCGTCGGCTTGCAACACTTGAGCCCGCTGCTGCCGCTCGTATAGGATAGTGTAGAATCTGTCGTATAGGAAACCCAGATCGTTTGTGGACAATTTCTTGCTCTCCGGGCCCAAGTTTCGTATTGAGGTGCGCTTGGCGAAAGATTCGATGTTCTCAAGTACGGCAGCTTTATGTTTGCTTCGTTGCTCAGAAATGGTGTGTTGAGTGATGCCATCGAACTCTTTAAAAGCCACAACCATCAGTGCCTGAAAGTTGGTGATGGCGCGATGCTTTGGGTTCTCCGACTTAGGATGTGCTGACTCGCCCAGCCGAGCGAAGTAGGACTTCAGCACGCTGATGAAAGCGCCATCATCTGTGGCATCCAAGAGTTCTTCGCCGTTCACGCGCAGGATGGCCAGACCGACCTGGAAAAGCACTTTGGGACCTTCGAGGAAGAAGACATCGAGCACACGGAAGGCGAAGATTAAAGGCATGCTGTTGATGTAAAGACTTAGGAACCACGGAAGGGAGACGACAGAGAGCTGGACATCATTGCCAGAGAGGTGCTCCCAGAGGACAGGCATCGTCTTCTCAACTAGGCTCTCGAACACCTTTTGGTCCAGAAGGGTACCGTACATAGTCGTCGAGTAGTAGCCCGGCAGTAATCGATCGCACAGGATAGAAAGAACATAGAAGGCCTGGGTTTCCGAGAGATATCTATTGCAGTACGTTAGCAAGGCATCGAGCACTGATTGTAGGCTGCAGACAACGTACATGAGTAGCGCCGCCACAACGATGTTCATCGCTTGACAATAGCCAACGTCCACGTTTGTCCAACTGTACGCCGTCAACACCCTCCTGAGTCTCCCGATTCCGTCCTCGCTCTGAAATCCAGCATATTCCGGTAAAGATCGATTTAGATCTTTCTCAATCTCATCGATCGCCAACGATTCCTCGCCTTCGTGCTTCTTGAGCGTTTCACCGTAAAGCTTCGGCTTCTGTAGCCTCAGATACAGCGACCCAGAAGTAAGCTCCCACATCTCTCCTCGCAAAAGGTTCGGCAGTCCAACGCGAATCAAACGATGAAAGTCCGGTTGTCGCACGAGTGTCGTATTCCGTCCATTCTCTCGCATATACTCATGCCAGAGGCGCATCTTACTCCTGTCCCGTAGCTTCCGCGAATTGCCTGGATACTTGAAGATACTACCCAATCCCGTATCCGGCAAATGACGCGGTGTCACGCCGTCCGCTTTCGTCGTTGGTGAAGGTCCGTCGAAGTCCGAGTACATGAAGTACTCGGAATAACACTCGGCAGCCACAGCGCGCATATTCTCCACCTCCCTGATGCCTTGCCGCAGCCCTCGTTTCAGTCCATCGCAGAACCGTTCGCACTGTTGTCTGCTTCCCTCGAGCTGAATCGTGAGTTTCGGCGGTGCTGGCGCTCCAGGCTTGGTGTCCGTACCAGGGTCGAAGCCGTTCCAGGTGGTTATCGACAGTGCAAACATGTAGCTCTGTGTATGCAGCCTCTCCACCCTCCGCACCGCGCACAGCGGAAGTGTGAACCCATTCCCAGCCGTTCCAGTCCCATGCGTGCGTCCAGTGAATGCCGAGCTGGCGCTCGTACTCGCTGTGCTGACGAACGAGCTATTGACGGTTGAGAAGCAGAGGTATTGCTCGCTCAGGTGCAATTGGCCAACATAGTGCGTGCCCTTACCGTCGGCGCCTTTGTCCCAATCGTTCGGTCCCCAGCGCTGTTGTTGCTTCGAACTGGGAGACTTACTACTGCTGGCTTTGCGAGTCGGCAAGGTGAGTTCGGCGGTGATCTCGTAGAGCGGATTCTGGTTGGAGGGAAGGTGGAACTGTTGCTGGAAGAGTACGGACTTCGAGGGTTTCGTTGTAGTTGCAGTCACGAGTGAGGCGGGTAGCACGGCGGGATCAATGTATTGCTGGGCCTTCTGGACGAGGTTGGACAGGAACATGGCGGCGGTGTTGTTATTCTAGCGATGGACGTGGTGAATAGTTGTGAAGTCGGGCTGGACGAGCAGCCTCATTGCTGCCGATACCGCATTCGGTGAGTAGTCGAACTCCTTGAACGCCAATGCAACCGCGACTTGTTGCTTACAGTCTCGCGCATGTGCCTGTTTCACCTGCATCAGCTTGATCGACCTCGCCTTGGCGAAGGTCTTCGGGAGTGCTCGGAGGAGGTTGTTATTCAAATATTGATTCATGGTTTACTCAGGTTCAATTAAGACGGTTAGGGCGTTGAATCACGACGACATTATCATCATATCGATTGAGGTGGGTATCTCGATTATCTACTACTCAAGGGTATGTCCACGAAAGCCTGTGAATCCATCATCCATATCCAGAGTGGTGAGGCCTCCCTCGAAGATCATATTCCAAGTCTCACCCTTGCGCACTCCCCATCTTGTCTATCCAACACCGAACCCATAACTAGGCGGCACAGCACTCGGCTCCCTCATTAGCTGGTCCCAAAATGTCCAGTCAATACTGCCAGTGTTCGGGTCAACCATCTGGTTGAACTCGAAGTCGAAGTTGTTCACCAGTGGTGCATTTCCTTGCAGATCGCTGAACGAGTAGCTGGCGCCCGTAGTCGGTACTCCACTCGCACCGGCATTGTACATACCCGGGACGTTCGTCGGCCCAGGAAGGTCGTCTGGAGACTCTCCAGGGTTGAAAGGATTGTACTGATATTGACTCGGAGTTTTCTGGTTCAGACTATGGGGCGTAGGGTTGCTGGAACTAGCGCCAGGAATACTGCTGTCCTTCCTGTGCGGGCGCGAGCGAATGTTGGTGATGTACGCTGGTACGGGCATCGGGGGCAGATTATTATGCTGGCGAAATGCTTGAGTGGCATCCCACGCCTTGAGTGTCAGCCGGCCAACAGCCATGTGCAAGCTACGCTTCTGCTCCGCTAGATCCATGTGGTTGCTGTACGTGGTCTCGATTTTAGCCCACACGTTTTCGTCCGTGTAACGGGCGGGATCTTTGCGAAGCTCATTAAGTATCCAGGCAAGGGCTTCTGACTGGAAGAAGGCCTTGATGTGCCAGTAGAAGCGGCTCAGGTGCGGATTCGAGTTCGCCGAGATATGGTAGTCCAGAACCTTGTTCGCAATCTCCCAGATGTCTTTCCTATCTGCCTCCGGAAGATCTGTTGCTGATTTTGCACGCGGAAGGCGAATTCGGAGTCGTCCGCCGTTAATACCAGACCGCGCCATCGCCATGGTGAGCATGTGGACGGGATTTGCGAAGTCGCAGTAGCGAAGGTACTTGGATTCCATAGCGTCCTCCAATGAAGTGAGGTGTCGATCTTTGAGCTGAAAAGTGGACTCGTCGCCTTCACCAACAGTGATAGCTTTCGCTGTATCTTCATTGACGCCTTTCTCGGAGAATGCTGTCCTCACAATCTTTGCCATCTCCGTCCGAGCAAGGCAGAAGATCATGTCTGTTGCTCCCGTGTGCGGTTCTGGTGTTTGGGTCATGTCTGGCCATATGTCTGTATCGTTGAGGTTGAGAGGCGGCTCCGTTGTCCATGAGTCTAGAGTGATGCAGATGCCAGTGCCAGAGAGCTGGCCGGCAAGGCCGTCGAGCGGGAGGAGTTGCCAGAATATGCGACGCCTCATCTGAGTGTCAAAGGGCTTGAGGCCTAATTCGTTCCCATCACGGTGCAGGCCAAGTCGCTGGGCCATGCGAACTGCAACGCCAGTGAGAATCCAGAATGATTGCGGATCGTAAGTACTGCGCACAGATAGGAGGAACAATTCAAACGCTTGAACGACGGCGAGGTTAGTGGATCTCAACCACTGCGCGTTCACCAACGCCTGTCGTAAGGCAGCTTCAAACTTGGCCAGCAATGATGTTCGCGCTTCGCCAAAGATCTTGATGCTCTCTTCATCGGTTATCGATATGACAGCGAAGTGATATATCGAGAACACCAGCGCCTCCGTAGCCTTTGGAACTCGACTGGGTTGAGCAGCAGCTCGCTGTAGGATGTTCTGCATGGTTGGAACATGCACAGCTTTCACAACAGGATCCACATTGTCCACGTACAGCCTCCAAAGCTTCATGGCAGTCTCGTAGGTAGGATGACAGTTAAGCAAGCTGACACTGCTGGAGCCCGGCGAGAGGAATGCCAGCGAGAGCGGATCGGATGCTCGAAGCTGTGGAGTGGCCTGCACCGCTTCATCGCCATCATCGTCTTCATCGGAAGATGGCTCAAGGTCATCGCCGAGGTTCTTAAACACGGTGCTCCCGATATATCGAGCCTTGTCTTCCTTTCCGATAAGCTTGCCGGGGTTGCTGTTGTTCTTGGGGGTTTGGCTAGGGCTCAGCCACAATGGCCAGTTCGAATTCGGTTCTTCAGAATTCGGACTCTTGCTGCTTCCAGAACCCGGCAGAAGGCCATTGGCTTTCAAGATCTTCTCATACTGCTCCAACCGCTCGTGAACATCTTCGACAGGCTTCCGCTTCCTTTTGCGCGGCGCAGGTTCCTGGTACGTGCAATCCAGCCGGGCTTTGCGGCACGTCGAGCATGTGGGTGACGTCTTGTCACACTTTACCTTCCTGCGGGCGCAAGTCAAGCACGTATATGGCATACAGGGCGACGCGGAAGCCTCCTCGCCATTCTTGGCAGAGTCGTTGGTCCAGTCGTCGTGGGTGGCCAGGTCGCGCTTAGGCGCAATGGCAATTGGTCTCTGTTCCATGCTACTCAGTATTGACATGACAGACATGTTTGATGCACTGATGCGCTTATCATCCGTAAACCTCCATTGTTCAACTGGAGAAGAGACCACTTGGCAGGAAGGAATCGAAGTCACAGCGATGCAGCTGAGGCGGCAGGTCTATAGGGATTTAAGGTTTGTGGCTTGCACGATGGAACGAGATACGCGGACGGGTTGAAGACTTAAAGTACGGATCTCCGCACCAAAAGTCCTTAGGTGGCCTATGCGCGCAGGGCGGCGGCAGTGGCGGTAGCTATATATTAGCGCTCCCGATCTTGATCAATTCGACAGCTGTATGTTAAGGGAGTTGACTAGACAATTATCCTAGCTTTGAACCGGGTCAACTACAGCCTTTAATCATGTTTTGAAGGCCATATCGACGCTATAAAATAGCTCCCGTTCACCTGCGCACGGTTTGCCCAAAGACTTTTGGTGCAGAGATCCGTACGTACCATTGCATCGCTTTCGTATCTTCTTGCCAAATACACAGATGTATGAGTCAACGGAAGGCAGCTGGGCAGTACAGCGAATCCTTGTTTTCATGGGACTGTCTGATTGATTGGATGCACACACTAGATACGTCCTTCGCTTCAGCATGACTTGAGCAACGCCCTGACATCGCAACACGATCAGTACGGTACACTTGACTTCCCCGTGAAGTCTCCCTGCTGCGTGGTGAAGTCTCCCACTTCTCCCAGACTGCTGATTCTGCCCAGCAGGAACTCCAGATGTCTGTAGCCCGCTCCTGGTACGTACTGAGGAATTTCGTGGCCAGCGTGGTTAACGTCACACCAAGTGAGGCCTCGTTCGGTGTGCCAGGTACCGAGGTAGCCTGAGCCGGCGACATTGGTTACAACGGGGCTGTAGTAGAGAAGAGTTTCGGATTAGCAAAGGGAAACTCGTGCAATGAACGGGAGAACGGGACAACAACCGAACGTACCCAGGTATGGGCTGGTAGAAGATGTCGTGAACAACTTCGGCCAACTCAGGGTGGTAGGGAACGTAGAAGGGTGTTGATGGCTTCTCTTGGAATCCTTGCTTTCCGTTCCAGGTCTGCAGTGGATGGTAGTGTTAGCAAAGTATCGCTGCGAACACGCCCATTGGCGGTAAGAGGCTTACCATGTTCTGAATCGTGACCAAAGAGCCGTTGCTCAGGAGCAGGTAGTCCAAAGCACCACCCCCGATGAGGACGTTGTTGGTCATTTCGATGACGTGTGGTAGAGGACCCAGAGCACTTGGTACGCTCGCTGAGAGGTCGTAGTTGTGCTCGCCGCAGATTAAATAATTTGTCTAATTGGTGTCAGTCAATTGTCAAGACCGTTGGTCGCATCTGACATCCATACAGTAGGGGCGTTGATGGCAGCCTGCACCTCGCTGCGGTTGAAGTAATCGTTCGGGCCCCAGCCTAGCGCATGTTAGCCATTCTCGCTCTCCTGAGGGCACGCATTTTGATCACTCACCGAACGATGGGAAGCCCTCGACATCCCATAAGAATGGGCAGTAATCTGATTCTGTATTAGCGTCGTCTCTGAACAAGTGTCCAACGTAAGGTAGCTAACCTATAATGTGGTACAGATTAAAGCATGGATTGATGTAGATCGCAGCCGACGTGGCGTACTCCCAGAGGTTGCAATGCTTCTTCGTACTGTCGGGTGCAGTTGGGATCGGGCCGTTGGGTGGATATGCGAGTGCGTTCTCCATGAATGCATCATACCCACACTCCGAGTTCCTTTCGTTGAGCCATGCCATCGTGGTCTCATTCAAATTGAAGATGTTAGAGAACTCGTTGACATAGTTGATGGCTGGTGCCTCGGTCATAACATCGCCATGGTTGATCGAGGGATCGTTGATCTGTAGAACAGAAGAGTAAGAGAGTCAGCAAGTGTCTCCGTCTATTTGAAGAGTCTCCAAAGTCTCAGAGCGCAACGCGGAGTGCGATCGGATCCCGGAGAAACCTTTTACACGTCAGTGCTTACCTGAATACCCTTGACGTTGTAGTAGTCGCTGTCGTTCGCTTTGAGCATGTTGTATGCGATGTATGGAATGTATTGGCCAGCATAGCTCTGTCGCAGTGTTAGCAGCTGCGTTGAGTACTACATCGATGGTATCGTGGCTAACGCACCTCGCCTGTGAGATACACGTCTCTTCCAGTAAGACCGAAGGTTTCCATCTGTTCACACGTCGACGTCAGTGGCTCTACTCGCTTATCTTGCTTCTTTGACTCACGAAGTTCTTCCAGAATCCCATGAAGTCTACTGATACATCGTGCTCAGTTTTCAGCTTCTTGACTTCTCCCTTTCCACTTGGGCTGAAGCCGGTTCCAATCGGTTGATCGATCCAGATCATGTTCGTCAGGTTCACCCAGGAGTATGGGTTAGCAATAGGTGCAAAGGTTCCGCTTTGCCTGCAAACAAACGATCAACCAGTCAGCTAATGTCTTAGACGCGGTAAGGCTTCGTCCATCAATCCGCTCACCAGAGGAAGGGACCGTTCTCTTGAAGTAGTCCATTGAGAGACGAGCAGCCCGGCCCGCCGTTGAGCCAGACCACGATCTCGTTATGGGCAGCAGGGTTTTCCGAAGGAAAGAACTCGGGGCAGGTTAGTCTATGTCTTAGATAGAGACTACGTGGTGTCTTAGCGAGGGTATGCTGGCCATTGACTTACCCAGAACCACAACTGGTTCTCATTGTCTTCGTTGTCATCAATCGAGAGTGTTCCGGCGTAGGATTCGCCAATATCGAAGTCGACCTCGGGCTGTTGAACACGACAAGAGTCCATCAGCACATACCCCATATGTCTCGCATGTCGCAGAAGATGGAGTCTGCTGGTAAGTATACGTACGAGACCGGTGCCATCGACGGCGAATCCTGTCCTTGGTTAGTCGACGCATGACGTGTGGAGGCGGAGTACTGCTCACTCTTCGTTTTGTCGCTCAGGTATGCTCGTTTTCCATGCGCACTATTCGCTTTCTGAGTGTTGGGACTGGGAGCCCTTCGTTTCGGCGGAGCTCTCTTGTGTGGGTTCTCAACCGCGCTCACGCCGGCGACACCGAGCAGAGCGGCAAGGAATAATGAGACGTGCATCTTGAGCAGGTGCACGATGAGTCTGAGGAAGTGGACGGAAACGTGAACTTGTCACGCGAGCGAAGACAGGCAGCTTTAAGCACACCTACCGTGGCAAGCGCGTTGCGTAGTGTCATGGTTCCTGCCTAAGACTGCATCGGAGGGCTGCTATGACGAGGAAGGTGACATCCACCGCCGGGGACTGCCTTGCTTGGGAAGGTGAAGTTGTTGTGCGGGCACCCCGGTCAGTCTTTTATGCAGACATCCACCACTCATTGGACCCTTTGACATTCGTCCTGCATTGGCGTGGCCGTGCGTATCTTTGAGCATTCCTTTGCGGAGAAGGAGAAGCTTCGCGGCCGAGGCCGCTTTGGAGAGACAAGCTTTGTTGTACGGTCGTGGCAATGCTTTACCATGCTCTGACACGTGCGACGGCGCAGATTGTTTGGCGACCACCAGATAGAGTATCTACGATGGACAAAACCAGATGAGGTCGGCCGAGCGCAGCAGTTATACCGACTTACAGCCCCATCCAAATGACTGGTAACGATACCACCGCATGGTGTTTCATCACGCCCAGGGATTCAGCGTAGGTTCGTTCCGATCGATTCGTCTGTACAATTTTTATGCTACAAGCATTGCAGAACTACGGAGTACTGAACTTGTACCCATACTGCTCCTGCGCCTTCTTCAAGATATCCTGCAGCTCTTCATGCTTCGCCTTGAACTCCGAGTCGTTCTTCAACTTTTCCTGGAACGGGCCATTCGTAATGCCAGGCTCACTCGGCACAGCAACACCCTTCTTGACCGCTGGCCGTTCGCTGATCCTCTGCCACCATTTGTGCAGATTCGGGAACTTCTCGAGGTCAACGCCGGCGAAGGACGAGACGTTCACCCAGCTGAAGTTCGCAATGTCTGCAATGCTGTACTTATCGCCAACGATATACTCCTTGCCCTTGAGCTGTGCGTCGAGGACACCGTACAGACGCTCTGTCTCGCCGACATATCTCTGGGTAGGGTACGGGATACGTTCTTTGGCCAAGCGGTAGAAATGGTTTGCTTGCCCTTGCATCTACTCGACGTCAACCATATGCAGCACATCTCTTGAAAGGCGAAAACTTACCGGCCCAAGACCTCCATGCTGCCATGCAACCCATTGCTCACACAGCGAAAGCTCCGGGTCCTTTGTGAACGAGAACTTGTGCTCTGGGTCGAAGTGACGGGTCACATAGGACAAGATCGCTGCTCCTTCCATGATACCAAGGTCGTTGTTGTCATGATCGATCAACACTGGAATTCGGCCGTTGGGACCATATTTTGTGAACCATTCCTCTTTCTGGATGTTTTCCCCAATATTGATGCTCTGGAAGCTGTAATATACCACTTAGCACGCCTCTCCCATCACAACAACCATCGTCGTGGCCAGCTTACACATAGTCCGGCTTGCCATACGCCTCTTTGATCTCCTCGAGGATGATGGAAGCCTTGTGCCCGTTCGGAGTGCCAAGTGTCAGCAGCTCCAGGCCGCTGGTAGCGATGGTACCGTTCGGTCTCGACATCTCGTCTGGTGTTGGTGTGGTCGATGTGTGTCGGACGAACGTCTGTGGAGCGAATTTAAGGAAGTGTGAAGCTGTCTGCTGTATTCGTAATAAAGGCGAGCGAAGCATGTACGCAACAAGGGCAATGAGAAGAGCTTTAAACAACAGCCGCATTCGTGGTAAAGTGGATGAGCGAGGAGAAACACTTACAACCATTGAAGACTTGCGTCATGCTTAGTAAAGCCCCCACGAAATCATCGTCCAAATAGGCAAGTCTAGTTCCGCGGAAGGGGCAGAGGAACTCCCATGATAGACTGACAAATCTGATGGAGGAATAATAATACAAGCGAAGCCAACATGCCTTTCTTGCGCGGCCCTGTTCCGCGTGCTTGTCAGACCGATGGAGTGTATAGCTACACAACGATCAGTAGCGAGACTGACAGGCGACAGTACGAGCTACTCCAGAAGTATAGTCCACCAACAGGGTAAGTTGTTGGAGAGAGTAGGTATCGGCAGCGGCAAGTTATATGTTGGTATCCCCTTTCGTATTTTGTAGTCGGGTCGATGCTCGGGCAAAAGGACAAAAAGCTTGCCAACATCGTAAGAGCTCCTGTCAAGCTCTTCGTTAAGGTCACCTCTACCATGGGAGCCACATAGCCACATCGGAAGGTTTCCAGAACCTATCCTCTCCCTGACGATGGTCGGGAAAGAAGCAAACCGGACGTCTCTGGGATGCAGATGCTCCAGCTCGCAATGAACGACGCCTTCGTTCACAGGGCTTGTGGCCGACACTGAACTCTCCAGAGCATTGGTCACAAACTCAGGCGTACCAACATGGGAAACAGACATTCTCTCATCCACCACCACTCGCCAGATGTGCGGAAGGCGCTCGGCGAACAGCACTCATCCGATGTGCAAATGGAAAACGCCAGCCCTCGCTCGTCCAAGACAGTGCCAGCGAAGACTTACTCCTTGGCAAAGATCAACTCAAACAATAATCACATAGGAGCAATCGTAATCATAGGCGTCGGCGGCCTCGGAATAGCAACAGCGAAACGCATAGGTTCAGGAAAACGGCTCATCCTTGCGGATTTTTCGCAATCGGCGTTAGAGGCGGCCAAGCGGCAACTCGAAGACGAAGGCCACATTGTGGACCATACTTCCGTGGACATCGCCGACCCAACCTCGGTGCAAGGTCTCGCAATATATGCCAGCCAGCTTGGTCGGGTTGAAGCAGTCATTCACACTGCTGGCTTATCACCTACTATGGCAGCTCCAGAACGGATCTTCGAGGTCGATCTACTGGGAACGGCCATCGTCATCGAGATGTTCGAGTCCGTACTCTCACCCGGCGGCTCGTTGATCTGCATCGCTAGCATAGCCGGGCATATGCTGACGCAGGAGATGTCTCCTGACTTCGAACGCCACCTCGCTCTTGCCTCACTCGACCAGCTGCTCGAGCACGAGTCGATCAAGGTTGGGATCGAGGACTCGGGCTACGCATACGGGCTGTCGAAACGCGCCAACCAACTGCGAGTGCAAGGTGCAGCGCGCGCCTACGGCAAGCGAGGGTGCAGAATCAACTCCATCAGTCCTGGGGTCATCAGAACGACGATGCTCAAGCAGGAGCTCGATGCGCCACATCGGCAGACTATGCGAGCACTTGTTGAGGATGCTCCGGCGAAGAGGTTCGGGACGCCGAGTGACATTGCGAATGTCGTTGCCTTTCTTGTGAGTCCCGAAGCGAGCTTTATTACCGGGACAGACTTTATTGTAGACGGAGGTTCGACGGCCACGCAGCGTTGGAATTGTGGTTTCGATGCTGGGAACAATATTGAGGACCTCACATAGAACCTAGACCATGATCGTCTTGGGCCTCAACAGTCATTGGGGCTACCTGACGGCCAGTGAGCTTTACTTTGTGGTTTGTCGGTCATGGCTTCGAGCAAAAACCGTGGGTGTTGGTCGCGAGACTGTATGATTCACTGGCTCTTGACCAACGAGCTACACGAGAACGAGCTGTGTTTTCGCCATGCAGGGCGTCGATCTTTCAGCCCTGTACTGCCACTCGAAACAGCTCATAAGGGTTTCAGCTGGGAGTGACTTCTGTCAATGTGCTCGAAGCATCGGCACGTGTTCACTCATCTTTCTCTCAAGAATGCAGCTGTCTCGATTCTAAGCTTGCGTGGCATGGCCGCTCCTTCCTCATATGCCCCCGGCCACGATCACGAGCTTCGCCTTAGCTTCAACACATGCAGTCACGACTCAGCTGATCACGGTTCACTGCCGACTCCCGGTCATATCGAACATCACCTTCAATCGACTGGACTTCATTCTACTGGCAAGTGACCTTCTTCCACGACTCTCCTCAACAACCACCAGCAGCAAAAAGAGAACAACACCACCATGCTACATCTACTGATCGCCATCCTGGCGTTCACACTCTGTGCCTGTGCACAAACCTCTTCACTTTCACTCAATCACGACGTCCCAGAAGTCAACGTAGCCCTCAACCTCAATGGACCAGGTCACTACCCTATCGTCTCGGCTACATACACCTCCGCCACCTCCAACCCCTACAATATCATCGACGGCGTTCTATGCT
Source organism: Extremus antarcticus (assembly GCA_033117895.1). Lineage (NCBI taxonomy): Eukaryota > Fungi > Ascomycota > Dothideomycetes > Mycosphaerellales > Extremaceae > Extremus > Extremus antarcticus. Next base: position 280,850 of record JAWDJX010000030.1, read on the forward strand.
CCGCCCCGGGCAACATGTAGACTACCTCCCTCTAGTCACTCTCGTTAACCACTACTAACACATTCTATCAGCTGGACAACGCTCAACTCCCCCAACCCAAACGACACCCTCACCATCACCCTCCCGCGCCCGCACAACCTCACCAGCGTCTCACTATGGATCCACCAAGACGTCAACAACCACATCGCCTGCCCCGCCGCCATCACTATCACCAACGGAGCTGGCGACATCCTGGCCGACATCCCCTCCTTCGCCGCTGAGTGCCTGGCGAATGAGCGGAACAGTGTCCCCCTCTCCACCTCCGGCTGTGAGGAGACCGATACCCTCAACATCAACCTCACCCCGCAAACCAACCGCGCGGTGGGCGTTTGCAACGTGGAAATCCACGCCCCAGCCAACGCCGGCCCCTTCTACCCCGCCGCCGACGCCCTCCTAACCGACGCTGAAATCCGGCACGACGAAAACTCGCACATAACACCCAACGGCGCTGTCGTAGCGATGTTGTCCCCTGACTCTGAGATTGAATGGACCAGCATATGGTCGGCCTCTGGCGGAACAGTGGGGCTCAGGGTGGACTATAAGAACAATGGTACGGCTGCGCCGGTGCCGAAGCTGCAGGTGAGGGTGAACGGAGATAGGGTGGGAAAGGCGAGGTTGCAGAAGACGATTGGGGCGGGATATGGAGGTGTCGTGGTCACTGGGGTGGAGTTGGGAGAGGGGTGGAATGGTGTGACGGTGCGTGGGGGAGGGGAGGGCGTGTTTGTTGATGGGATTGGTGTGCTGTAGGTTTGCGGACTGCTTACCAGCTGAAGGCCAGGAGGCGTCTCGATGACAGTTCGAGAGGTATGTGACTACATATCCAAACCGGATGTTTCGAACCGGGTCAAATGACCTATCACCCTCTCGCCAACCGCCCCAACCTCTCTTGCACACCTTCCACCAACGCAGTCTCCCGCTCCAGCAGCGCCATGACTTGCTGCAGCTTCTGCCTCCGGTAGTCATTGCCCACGCCCTGTCCAGCCTTCGACCCACCATCCTCCTTCGAGGGCGTAGAAACCGTCTCGTCAGCCTGCTGCACAAGCTGCTCCTTCAAATGCAGCACAGCGTCAAAGCGACCCGCAAGCGTTCCTGCCGCCACCTCCTCTTGATCTTCACCTGTGTCATCCGCACCAGAAGTCTCGGCAGGCTTCACACTCCTCTCCAGCCTCCCAACCTCCTCCCCAAAAGCCCTCTCCTTCGCACTCATCTCCCTTCCCCCCAACCTCCCCATCTTCCTCCTCAACCGCTCATACCTCTCACCCAACTCCGCCGTCTTATCCCTCGCGCTCTCCACCCTCCTCTCAATCCTCCTCGCCTCATCCGTCTCCCCATCCCCTGCACGTCCCGAATTCCTATCCCCCCGATTCCAGTTCCCTTCCCCAGTCACAGCATCAACCCTCGCGACCACCTCCGCAACTTTCCGGACTTGCTCTCTAAGCTCCGCCCGCATGCGCTCGCAGCGGCGGAATAAGTCGGCGGCTGCGGAGCCCAGACGGTGCGTTTCGCGGGAGAGCACGCGATGGGCGTCTGTCATGAGTTGGAGGGTTGCGGGGGAGATTTTTAAGGGGGCGGAGAGGCCGGCGGAGCCGAGGAGGGAGTTGTTGTGGGCGGCTTGGATGAGTTGGGGGAGGGTGGAGGGGCTGTCGAAGCCTGGGGGTGGGCGGTAGGGGGCGCGTGGTTCAGGGGCTGGAAGGGCTAGTTGGGTTGGGGAGTCGGGTTCGAAGCCGTGATAGTCGGCGTGGGGTGGGGAGATGATGGCGGAGTGAGGTGTGTTGTCGGACAGGGTGAGGAGGAGAGGACCGCTGAGGCTGGGACAGGAGAGGGCAATGGCGGTGTTAATGCCGCTGTTGGCCGAGTCGATGTCGATTGGCTGATCAACGACTGTGTGTGCTGAGTCCAGCACAACGTCTAATCGAAAGCCTGCGCCACTGTCGGAGGGGCCAGAAAGTTCGTCCTCGAGCATTCCGATCCAAGGGCGAAGATCCAGGCCACTGACGCCAGTCGGGTGGGTGGCAAAGAGCTGATATCGGTCCAGTGGCGAAGGTGTGAAGGTCGGATAGCCGTTGTCTTCGTCCTCCCCGCCTTGCTGTGCGAGGTCAATGGTCTCGAAGAGGAGAAGCTCTTTGAGGTCTTCAACATCGTCGAATGTGTAGGCCCTCGATCGCTTAGTGGGCAGCCACTCCGCCTCCACACCATCAAGGTCCAGGCAGATGTGCACCTCGTTCGTACTCGTTGCTAGGCAAACAACACCAACGCTTAGTCCCTCGTCTGACTCTTCGTCATCGTCGTCTTCATCATCGTAGAGTGCATCGCTATCCACTTTCCGCGCAATGACATAGATGTCAGTAATCTCGCCAAAGTCCGGCTCGGGGGCCAGCTGGAACGGTCCCTGCAGCTTCGGTACTGCGCTCAAGCCGGCTGGCCTTGTGTAGACCTCTGCTGTGCCGTCACCGCCTTCCTCTCCAGCAGGCAACAACAACGGATCTTGCGCATCGACATCAGCAAGCCACTTCCGCTGCTGCTCCACCTTTCTTCTTTCCGCTTCTTCCATGTCCGCGTCTCTCGTCGTCGCTCGAACCTTCTGCATCACGCTCGTGCTCAAGCTGGGCAACGTTGTCTCCGTAGCTCTCCATCTGCTCGGCAGAAAAGGGCACAGCGCATACACATCGCCTTCCGTCATAGCTAGCCATAATGTCATGCTAGCCCAGCCGTGCTCGTCTGCAGAACCCTGACCGCCGAAGCAAGCCGCTGCTACAGCCATCTCCACATCATCAGGTGAAAAGCCCTTGTTAGTGCCATATTTGCTCGCGCTGAAGTCTGCTTGGTTCGAAGTTGCGTTGGCGAGCTTCTTGAGGTCCAACGCTAGCGATGGTTCGGAAAACGAGGAGCGGTTGTTGGAGTCGAGCTCCCAGAGTCGTATACATGCATCTTGCGTGACAGTCACGAGACAGTCGCCAGAAGGTGAAAGTGGATGCCACAGGGCGCACACCAGAGGCGCTTGCTCGAGCACGTGCGCGGTCGGGCCAAGTTGGAAGGACTTCAGTCGCAGTGGCGAGTTGTCTTGGGAATGTAGCTGCGACGGCGAAGGTAGGATGCAGATGTGTGCGGTGTGTGAGGTCAGGATGGCCAGGTAGTCGCCGCTTGGAGAGAGCGAGAGCTGAGTGATGGGGCGAGCTACTGGTGTCTTGAGGACCTGTGAGCCACATCAGTATAACATGGTCAGTATTGTAGAGTAGCCAGAGCCTACTCTATAGGTCCTCTCCTGCTCATCACCGCCGACGAGCTGCCTGACATATTCCCCGCCTGCATCCTCTTCTGCGTCCTTGAGAAGTCCGACATCACTCCACCTCAGCTGGGTGCCCACCGCGACAAAGAGTTCCGAGCCTCTGTGCGCCGTCTTGCGTAGTGGTCCATCGTAGGCGACATCTGGGAAGTGCTTTGGTGTGGTGTCTTCCTCCGCTTCGAATAGTTTCGAGGACAGCCAATGTGGGTCGCGCTCGAGGATTTTCGGCATCGTGATCCAGAGCTCTGAGGTCACCGAAGCATCGCGATCGATATCAGAAGTTGTTTTGCGTAGGAGAGATACATCTACGCGAACCAGCGCGTCAAGCCGTCAAGCTCCAACGGCTCCACCCGCCATATGTTCATTCACTTCTACAACTTCAACCTTCAACATCGCAACCCAGACTAGTTCACTGTCGCAATCCGACAAGATGCCTCGATTCTCCATGCATCACACGGTCGAGCGCCTCGACAAGCCCTCCTCCTACGCCCTCAGCAAAGTACATACAACTCCTTCACAACCCTTCACACGCACCAGCTAACAGGTCCCCAGTATAAGAAAAAGCCCCGCAACCGCGACGACCCCCTTCCCTCCACCGACCGCGCCCCCTCCCCAACCGGTGAAGAACGCCTCGCCAACGCCAGTACCCTCTACATAGGCAACCTCTCCTTCTACACCACCGAAGACCAAATCCACGAGCTCTTCTCCAAAACGGGCCCCATCCGCCGCATCGTCATGGGCCTCGACCGCTACACCAAAACCCCCTGCGGCTTCTGCTTCGTCGAGTACTACACCTCCACCGACGCCAAAGACTGCCTCAAGTTCCTTTCAGGAACGAAATTGGATGAACGGCTGATACGGTGCGATATCGATGAGGGGTTTACCGAGGGGAGGCAGTATGGACGGGGGAAGAGTGGGGGGCAGGTGCGGGATGAGTATCGGGAGGAGTTTGATCCGGGGAGGGGGGGGTTTGGGAAACGGGCGGGGCCGGGGACGGGGGAGGAGTTTGGGGAGGGGATGTGAGGGGAAGGGTAATATGGGGGGGGAGCACAAGGTTTGAGCATCAGCGCGGCGTTCTGGCGAAGGGAAAGGGGGCACTTCTTGTGGGTATGGAGAAGCTACTTGCTGTGCAGTGGATGCTTGAAAGGGTGTTGATGCTGCTGCAGTGGCTTTTGCTGTCGTCCCTTTTCGCAGTGGTCTGCTATCGTCTAGCCCTCTATGGCTGATCATATGCGCGAAGTGTAAAAGAACATGGAACAGTCAGTACCACTCCCGCAGTGCTTTTGTTGTCTACCTGCACGATCTACATCATACGTGTGACACGTATACCTTATGTTGCTCTCGGCATCCACCACTCCATTTCCCCCCTCTACCTCTCTTCGTCATGATGTCGACAGCACACGCTTATGCGGCAATACCAATGACACCGCAAGCCGGCCTGCCTCCAGCATTGCCCGTCTTCTTGCTCTCCGCGTGTCCGCCCTGGCCGAGATCGTCAGTGCCGGCGTGCACCACAATCGTACGTCCGAGCACGCTCTCCGGGCCGATGAGCTTGATCATCTTGTCGGAGACGGAGCCCTTGGCGTTGCCCTGGCCGTCGGTCTCGAAGTTGCCCAGGTCGCCGACGTGGCGGTCAGAGTCGGATGGGGCGCCGTGCTCCTTGTTGTGGGGGTTGACTGGTACAATCAAGTCAGCGGGAGGGGTATGAGTGAAGGGGAAGGAAAGGAGACATACAGTGAGGACCAGCACTAGTGCAGCCGTTGGTGTTGTCGCCAAAGGCGTGGACGTGCATGCCACGCTTAGCGTTGGCGTCGTTGCCGGTGAGGTCCCATGAGATGGTCGTCTCGGCGTTCTCGCCCGACTGCTCGAAGGTGACGGTGCCTGCGACCTTTGAGTCTCCGCGGAGGACGGCAACTATAGCGGAGATGTCAGTCAGCTGCTCTTATTCTTGTGTTGAGAACCCGAAGTGGTGGAAGCCCTATCCCAAGGCTGAAGTGTCCCATGGGTGCCGAAGCGAACGCAAACATGGTTGTCAGCTCTACCACAACCACGGGAGCATGTGTGACATGACTCTGGAAGCTTCAGAGTACACTGCTGGCTCGGAACCACGTGTTGTGCTCCCAACCATCAGGCCACGGCGTCGCCGACAGAGCCGTGGGAGTGGTAGAGCCCAGCGTCATGGGCCCTTCACGTGGCTGCGGCAGTCGGATGCAGTGTCGAGTGGAGGCTCAGACACAACACCTTGATGACCACCCTGATGGCTGATGCTAGAGCATACGCCCTCAAACATGCTCACCTGCCCTCCACTCCCAGCAAGTCCATTGGTCTGGCGGCAACGGAAGCGAGAAGTTTGGTACGTACCTGCTTTAACCATTTTGGCGGTGTTTGTGGTTGGTGTTGAGTGTTTGGAGTTGTAGAGTGCTTTTCTTCTTGGTGATCGATTCGAGTGTGAAGTTTCAATTGTGAGAGAGCTGATGTGGTGTTTGTAAGACGCCTGTTGCTCGAGGAGGGGCAAGGACCCCACTATGACGCTAGGCGATGGAGGAAGCTGCGACTGCGGAAGAAGAGATCAAGAGCGATCCGTGAGGTTCCATACAGCTCGGCAATCCTTCTGTGGTAGTCCGATGAAATGGTTGTATCACGCTGTCGAGTGAGTAATGTTGTGCGAGTGAAAAGTACCAGCTATCCACGCAATGAGCGAGATGCATTCTGAGTGAGCTGCATGAGGTGTTCTACCAAGATCCCACCAAAAGACCAGAGAAATCATTCCTTCGTCCTATCAACAAGCAAGCCATCATCTCGTGTTGAAATCACACTTAAGCCTTCTCAATCTTCTCCCTCAAGATGCCCTTCAACGTAACCGCATCAGCAGCGAACTTGCTGATCCCCTCGCTCAACTTGTGCACCGCCATCGTCTCCTCGTTGAAGTCGAATCGGAACAACGCCTCATCGTTGAGATAGCTCTTCTTCTCAATATCCAAGCTCTGCGCCTGATCCCCAATCAACTTCTGCGGCACCTCGTCCTGGCTGTTATACAGCTGCTCCAGAAGATTCGGCGCAATGGTCAAATAATCGCACCCAGCCAACTCAGTGATCTCGCCAATGTTTCTGAAGCTGGCACCCATGACGATAGTCTTGTAGCCATACTTCTTGTAGTAGTTGAAGATGGCCTGCACGGACTTGACACCTGGATCCTCCTCCTTGGCGTAGTCCTTCTTCGTGCTGGCCTTGTACCAGTCGAGGATGCGGCCGACGAAGGGGGAAATGAGGAAGGCGCCGGCTTCGGCGGCGGCGACGGCCTGGGTGATGGAGAACATGAGGGTCAGGTTGCAGTTGATGCCGTGCTCGGACTGCAGGACGTGGGCGGCTTTGATGCCTTCCCAGGTCGAGGCGAGCTTGATCAGGACGCGGGATTTGTCGATGCCGATCTCTTTGTAGAGCTGTGAAACTTCCGTCAGTACAGCCATCCACGTTTGCCGTTGTGGGATTGAAGTATACTCACATCAATGATGTGCAACGCCTTATCAATGCTGGCCTTCTGGTCGAAGCTGAACCGCGCATCCACCTCCGTGCTGACCTTGCCCGGCACGATCTTCAAGATCTCGCTGCCGAACTGCACAAGCAAGTTGTCCAGCGTGGCGTCGACTTGAGCATCGATGTCCTTGCCATGCTTCTTGCCGTAGGCGCACGCATTGTCGATGAGCTTAGCGTACTCGGGCTTCTTCGACGCAGCGAGGATGAGCGATGGGTTGGTCGTGGCGTCTTGCGGCTTGTACTTGTCGATGGTGGCGAAGTCGCCCGAGTCGCAGACGACGACCTGGTGAGGACGAGTGTATTAGTCGGTGATGTCCAGTGGCATTCGGTCATATCGCGGTGGTATACGTACAGTGCCGGTAGCTTTCAGTTGATCAAGAGAAGAAGACATATTTGCGGCTTTGTTGCTTCAATGGTGGTGTGTCAAGTCCAGTCGTTTGTGAGAGTTGTAGTTATAAGTCAGGAGTCACAGTATCGTAAGGATTAATTGAATGTTGTTGGGCAGCGACTTCAGGCTATAAAATTTTGATGGGAGATGGAATCGTTGGCGGGGCAGGAGCGATGCGGGACCCTCAGGGAGCACGTGAAGCCGTCTTTTGCCGTCGTGGTAATGCTCATGTAAGTCCTTACATTTGCCCAAGAGCTGACTGTCGCCTTCAAATCCTCGCTGTCGTCTGCTTTGAGCGTGAAGTGCGCGATTGTGATGGTCAGGAGGGGCTGGAGGTGTAACCAAAACAGCGAGTCTTCATACCTCCTTCACGTCCAGTAGTGAGAGAAAGGGAGAGGGTGAGCGAGCGATGTGATCTTGTTGAAGATTGTCCAAATAGTGTGCTATGTACAGTCCATCCTATACACAAGCTGAGAACCAAACATTAGCCTAAACGATACTGTAATAATCATCAGATCGTGTCCGTCCATTCCTATGGGTATCCCAGAATTCCAACAGCCCATATAACTCCGAATCCTCCGAGCGAGGCCTCTCGTCTCGGGCCAAATCCTTCCTCAGATTCCACTTCTTCAATCTTTGCTCGACCGGCGCTCTGATCCATTGCCGCCGCGGCCGTCCCTTGGGACTGGCAGCCATGATGTCTGCTGTTGCTGAATATGCAAAGCAAAGCTGGTAAATGCGGCAGTTGACAATAGCAGGTGTACTCCTGATCCTCGCGGTGTGGGCAGTGTCACCTGCCTGTTGGTTCCGATGACGAGCGTCGTCGGCAGCAAGCTCGTTTCCTTCTCCTCTGGAAGCGACGCGATGAGCCACCATGCCTTTCTTGACAAGATGCTCTTATTAGAATTACTCTTCCTCCTTCAGTGACGTTTCGTTCACATCAGGCAAAGCGGCACCTCCCTCGCATAGAGATAAGGGTTGTCGTTCATGTTCGGCACATCCCTGACGTGCACCAATGGACTCGTGAGCAGGTGCTCGCCAGTGCGCATATATGGCGGTGGCTCAGACACCACTCGCTGGTGCATTTGCCTCGGTGCCAGCGTTTGGCGGGCGGGTGTGAAAGCCAGGATATCCGACTCAAGATCCAGAGACTTGAACTTCGGGAAAGCGAGTCCTTGAATGTCGCCTTGCATGGCGACGGAGATCATAAAGTTCTCCTCGAAGCCTTGAATCTTCATCTTGACGTCATGGACCGCCTTGCCGTGAAGGTGAACGTTGACATCCTCGACAGCCTCGCCCCACTGGCCATGAGTGGAGCAGCGGGCTGGGGTGCCAGGTCGTGGTGAGCGGACGTTGAAGAATTCAAGCTGCTTGAGCCAAGGTGCCAGGAGAGCTTCACCGGACAGCTTGATGTAGGCCTCCTTGTAGCAGAAGTACGTATAAAATCTGCGTAGCTTGGCGTCTAAGATGGTGTCGGAGTTGAAGGTGTGTGCGCGGCCTTGTGGTGTGGTAAGCGAGATCTCCTTGTTGCGGCAGATGCATCGGTCGTGGCGGCCTATTTCGTCCCGGGTGAGGATGGTTCCGTCAAGCAGAGTGATGTAGTCGACGTCGTATTTCATGGTCCAGCGCTCCTCGTCGGAGAAAAGGGAGTCGTAGATGTCGACCCAACCGTCCAGACCCTCGGAATCGATAGTGCGGTAGTCGTCGCGCTCGTTGACGCAGACGATATCCACAGCACAGGTGACATCCTCGTTCTGGGTAGTAGGCGAGATTACTCCGTATACCATGCCAGATGGGGTGTATTCGTGGTTTTGTCGGCCGTTGTAGCCTATTAATACCACTAGGCCACCCTGATGTGATACGTTGAAGTCGAGGCCGGCAATGGGTCGTCCAACAGCGTCGACAGCACATGGCTTTCCGTGCTTCGCATGTCCTTTCCGTGCAATCCTCACATCCCTCCACTTCACGCCCAGAGCCTGGCTGATGAAGTGCCGCTTGATCAACGCCGAGCCCAAACTCATTCTCGCATCCGCCACAAACATCTTCTGCCTGATAGCCTGCTGCTCCTGGATTGTGATTAGGTTCATCGCCTCCGCAGCTCCTTTCGCGGTCAGAATGTTCTCGCCAGGCCATAACTTCCTCGTATCCAGCATCCAGCATGTCACCTCTCCCTGGGTAGGTGAGTGTGCAGGGGTCGGGTATCCATTATTAATTTCGGTCACATTCGTGATCATCGACAGCAATGGTTTGATCCCCATGTCGAAGGCCACACTCTCATCGCAGTGCGGCTTGCACTTAGTCCGGTATAGCGATTAAGAACAGTGAGTGATAAACAGCAAAAGGGAGGACGATCCGCCAATATGTATCGGCTACCCACCGCGCCCGTGCGCAAACAAGGTCGTGTAGGTGAGTGGACTATTGGAATTTGCGGTGATGCTATCTTCGGATGCTGCTGGCCTCCGCGCCCTGTCAGACTAAGGCCCAACTCGGCTACGCGAACGCTAAATCGAACTCATTCTCCGAAGAGCTTGTTTGCGCCGGCGATCCCTGCGTTCACGATCGAACCTCTTTCTGGCTCGCCCAGACGCTATGGGATGGAGGCGAGTGTTTGGAATCGCGACGCTACTAATCAATTTGGAGAGGGTTGTTCTGGCGAAACGTTGCGGCCGTCAAGGCGAGACGTCTCGCCCATGTTCAAACAAGGCCTCCTCCATCTCAACGCAACGGCCCCGTCTGCATGGCTGCGGGCTGGAGATCTTGGAAATGCACGCTCAGGTACCTATTTCGAGGCCAGCAGGATGTCGCAGTGGATCCACGCTGCAAGCTGCAAGGCTCATCAGGTAAGAATGCCGCCGGATGCCACTGGTCCAACTCTCGTGACAAAAACCTCGATGCCACCACTATCCCCGCCTTTGCGTCACTTCCTGCCTATCACTATCAAGTATCATCCAATAGTTCTGCAGTACGGAATCTGTAACGAACTGCTCGTTCTTGGCCAGCAAGCAAGCCTCTTCGTGTCGTCTCGAAACACGAATGGAGACATCATAGACGAGCCGTGTTTGCGGTTGAGTAGCAATCCACGCGGAGATGCCAACGCAAGTCAAGTTTGGTCGCAGTATGTTCCTTGGTACGGTAAGCCTTGGAAGGCTCGAAAGGAATCAGGGAACAGCCGCATCCCACACCGGAGTTGGCAAGCATTTTCACGTGTCCCCCTCGTTCTCACGTTTCAGGCGTTCCGGAAGAGAGGGCAAAGCCGCAAAGAGTCAGCTCAATTTCCACTTCCGACGCGCAGCAGCCTGTGCACCGCCTGGCCCGCCAGGCAAACACGAGGGGGCCAAGCACCGCCTGCTCGTGCGCCTTTGATACCAGACAACTATACTACAGATATAGTGCACGACACCGCTCACTAAACATCCAACAGTCCAGACTTAGAATTGTAGATGATGTGAGGAGTTTGCCAACCCGCCTTGGCCCGCGGCGATGCTACCGTATCAGTTCGTATATTGTTTTGTAAACAGGCCTTCTCCCGCACCTGCAGCAAATAAACAGGAAATAAGGATGCCTTGCGTGATCTGCAGTCTGAACCACTGGTCGTACCCTTGGCCTTGGGAGGGGTACCGAGTGCTGTAGGTACCGTGGTACGAAGATACAGCTACGTACCTTCTCCAGTGGCAGCCAAAAGCTCTCCAGGAAGAGGAACGAGAGTGCAGAAATGCGGCTCACCGTCGTCAGCCCGCGGCGTCCGCACCCTCCTCCGATGCAGGTCCAGAGCCTATCCAAAGTACCCTGCATTCCCGTCATCGAGCGATCGATGACGCTGCTCGTACTACAGCGGTGCATACGAGAAGAATCATCCAAGGAAGAGTTTTCCGTGGCAAAGGAAAGTTTGCCGTGAGAGGCAATATTGGTAACAGCCCGGGTGGATTCGACCCACGGATTGCGCGAGAAACGTGGAGGGCCCGTCAAATTGGTGTTGAGTCATCACTCCGAGTCCAATAGATATGTGGAAACCTTGAACGAGAATCATGGTTCGATGGACTTCAGCAAGGTTGTTCTCTACCTCGCCGGCATACCGCATTTCGCCCTTGCACTGCTTGCCCTGATCGCTGAATTGGCCGAGGCGTCGATAAGCGCATGCGCGTGTAACCACAGTATGGTAAGGTAATCGTACCGTATCGCAGCCCGCATTCGATGATGCGAAGACGGGATCTCGAGGATCTCCACGCCCTCACCCGCGAACGGCAGACCACAGCTCCGGATCTTCAGCTGCTATTGCCGTTATCGGCATTTGACAGCTGCTGCAGCTCCAGCGGCTTGGTGAAAAGCCAATCTGGAAATCCAATCAATCCTCCGACGATCCCGTACGAAGGTTGCGTGCTGCTGTCCACTTGCGGTCTCCAATTGTGCGGTCGTCGGCCCCACCAATAAATGCACATGCACGTAACTGAGTCTGCGCATGCTGGATCCGTCGCTTCGGAGACCGCGGCAATGACAGCGCAGGAGCTGGAGCATCTTACGATCGGCGTGCTGGCACTGCAAGGCGCATTCGTTGAGCACATCGCATTACTCCAGAAAGCGGCTGAGGAACTGCCACTGGAGCATGAGGCTGAAAGACATACCACTGGTGGCCTGAGTGATCATGGCACCGCACAATTGTCGGGGCTACCTCCCATCACAATCATCCCCGTCCGCAACCCAGCAGACCTCTCGCGATGCGCCGCCCTAGTCCTCCCAGGCGGCGAAAGCACCTCCATCGCCCTCATCGCAGCCCGCACAAACCTCCTCCCCCTCCTCCGTGACTTCGTCAAAGTCGCCCGGAAACCCGTCTGGGGCACCTGCGCAGGCCTGATCCTCCTGGCCGAAGTCGCGGACCGGACCAAGTCAACAGGACAGGAACTCATCGGCGGACTGGATGTGAGGGTACGGCGGAACTATTTTGGCCGGCAGGTTGAGAGTTTTGAGGCGGAGCTGGATCTGCCGTTCTTGCAGGACGGCGAGAGGACGTCGTTCCATTCTGTGTTCATCCGTGCGCCGGTGGTGGAGGAGGTGCTCGGCCCGAATCGGAAGGCTGAGGTCGAGGAGCATGTTGAGGGTCCTTCAGGCACTGTGACGGTTACGGCGCCGTCGAAGAAGGCAACGATGGCCGAGGTGGAGATTCTTGCCCGCCTGCCTGGACGTGCGAAAGCGCTCAAGGACAAGGTCGCGACTGCCGAGGAGCTAGGGGAGGATGGCGATATTGTGGCGGTGAGGCAGGGCAATGTATTCGGTACGGCATTTCATCCTGAGTTGACCGGTGATGGGAGGATTCATCGCTGGTGGCTGAAGGAAGTGCTGAAAGCTACGAGAAGTCCGGAACGATGAAAGTGGTGATTATAGCAATTCACGCTTAACGTCCCCAACGATTCTTGCGACGATAGACATAGATCATACAAACGACTCTGCGCCGCTATCTCGCAAGAGGATAGATGCACAGGTTAGAGTTCATAGGTAGTGCCGAAGCAACTACACCATTGACATGCCACTGTTTGGGCCACTATCTAGGCCATCATCTAGGACATGAGTCGAGCGCTCATCGCTAAACTTACAAACAATAATCTCATCACCTCTCCCGCCTAACCACACTCCTCGTCCCCTCCGGCGGCCTCTTCTCTCCAAAATTATGCAACCGCTCCCCAACAAGATAGACCTCATCCCTGATCCTGGCCCTCCACCGCTTAGTAGCCTTCCCAACCTCTCCAGCCGCTAGCACCGCTACCACCAAAGAAGCGGCGATGGGGTACGAGTAGCGGTAGCACTTAACTTGCAACTCACCCCCTGCCTCTAATAACCCGTGGCCGCTCGGTAGGAGATAAAGGTGCTGCAGTAGCACGAGCGCGATCTTGGTGATGAGAGGTGGTAGGAGCAGGATGAATGTCGAGAGCAGCGAGGCAGGCAGAACCAAGAATCGGGTCGCGAGCTTAACGTCAGGATTGAGATACCCAGGCGCGATAATCCGCCTAAATGCTTCAGCCGCGCGAGAGGTTGGAGCGGTGAAGACGAGCCGGAGCGCGATCCGGGCGTAGACAAGCCCAAGGGCGTAGCCTTGTAGGACATGGAATGTCGAAGGTGCGAGCGATAGAGGATTGTTGGAGTCGGGGTTGGTGAGGTTGGCGAGGGTGGCGAGAGATAACGTTGTGTTAGTGGCTGCGGCCCCAGCTTCTTGAGAAGCATTGGTGTGGTCCAGGATAGAAGCCGCCCAGGTCTGCAGCGGAAGGATGAGGTAGAATTGCAAGACAAGCGCAAAGATCGTTGGCACGACGACGCCGAGGAAGCCGTACACGTAGCAACATCGCAGGACTTTCGCGGCGAAGCGCTTGGTTTTGAAGAACCAGGCGCTGGCGTTGAGAGATTGTGCCTTCGTCTTGATGAAAACGGCGCCGGAGCGACCTTTTAAAGCGACGAAGATGAGGCCGCCGAGTAGGTATGCGCCAGCGGAGTAAGCGTAGATGTCGTTGAGGCCTTCAGCGCCGGGAATGAAAGCGGCGAGGAGTTGTCTGCCGACTATGAGAGGTACGATCGTTGCGCATAGCCCGAGCGCGGCGGAGAAGAGCCAGAGACAGACCATGAAGAGTGAAACCCGCACGCGGAAGAGCGGCGGTACGTAGACTTTGGCGAAGTAGTCGTTCTTCTTGCCCTCCTTGTCCGCAACGTAGACGTCATCGTCGTCGACTTGGAGGAAAGCTTCGCCAGATTTGGGTGGGCGATATTGGTCGTTGCAAGGCGTGAGGACGAATTTGCCGTCGTGCTGGAATCCTGCGTCCTTCTCATCACCATCAGCCGTCGGCTCGACCTTATGCTTCCCAAACAACGCCACCAGCGATCCCACCCAGCTCCTCTTCGCATAAGTGCCCTCCTCATCCTCCCTCCTATCATCGAACAAAAAATGACTCAACCTCAAACCCCTCGCACACCGCCTCAACCACCACCCATAAACACTGCCCATCGCATCCGTCGGCCTAAACACCCTCAACACCAACGGTGTCACAAAATTATACAAGAACAAATTAAACGGGAACTCAAGCACCGGCTCCGTGCTCCCCCACCGCACGGGAAAGACCCCCTCCACAACCTGCGCAACGATCCAGACCACACCGCCCAGGCACAAGATGACCAGCGCGCCGTAGACGAGCGCACTAAACGCAATCTTGCGCAGCTGGACCGAGACGTTCCGCTCGAGCACATCGCGCACAGGGTGGAACGTCGGATCGTCAGGATCCCGGACGAACCAGAGTACGCCCCGACGGAGAATCTTGCGGCACATGCCGACGAAGAGGGCGAAGTGGAACATATAGCACGTGCCCACAAACCAATGCACGAAACCCCATGTCCATGGTTTCTCGCCTGCGTAGGCCCAACGGGTCGCCACGCTCGCGGCAGGGAAAAGGGGCAAGAAAGCTAGGTCGAGGAGTAAGCCGCAGTAGAGCGGGAAGAGCAGCATTTCGATGCTAATGATGAGGATCACTTTGAGCACGCCGCCGGCTTGGCGCAGCCCGTCGCGGATGTTCTTCTCGGTTCGACGGGAGGAATCGGAGGTTGTGAGGGGGGAGTCGAGGGCGACGTAGGCGGCTGCCACCATGGCCAGAGTGAGATAGCCGGCGAGGACTGCGAGGGCGCGGTCGGTGCTGGACCAGGAGACTAGCTCTGGATCCAGGGGGATCGGTGGGGCGGTGAAGGTTAGGGTGTTGTGTCTGAGGTCTGTGAGGAAGTTGAGGACGGGTTCGGTGGAGGTATGAAGGATGTGAGCGCTGGATGTGAGACGTGCGGGGAGGGTTGGGAGGTGCGCGAGAGTTCCAAGCGCTTGCGTGGCGACGGCGAAGACGGAGCCAGAAGAGATGGTCTCGACTGTCCGGGTGATTGCTGCGCCGATGTAGCTGAGCACAGCGTCCACTTCTCCCCCAATCTCTCGCAGCGAAGCATGAGCTTGCACGCTCGCGGCCAGGATCGCCCAGCTGTACTTCGCCTCCTCGACGGGTGCGTCGAAATCCACGAGACTTCCTAACCGCGCTCCAGCGTGAGATGAAGCAACAGCCACAAAGTTGACCATCTTCTCCAAAAGGCCGCCATGCGTCCAAATCAGCCAAGAATACGACTGTGGTAGCACAGGCGCAAGAAGCCGGAGCCCGAAATCCATAACCCTCACCACGATGCCCCCGAAGAGTAACGCAACATCGACAACCAAATCCGCCAACCAGCCCATACTCCACAAGGGCAGCTGCACGAAATAATAAACCGGATGCCCAACCATGATGAGCGCGCCTTTGCCCCACACATACGGCGCCACGACCGCAAGGAAGATGGTAGCCGAGACGAGCAGCAAGCAGAACGCCGATGTCTGGAAGAGCCCGATGATAGGTCCTTGCAAGCCGATGAGCTCGAAGATGCCCTCCAGATCCTCAGCGTCCTCGATAGCTTCAGGATCAAGACCGGCTTGCTGAGCGGCGGCAAGGACCTCAGGGTCAGGTTGCGGAGCAGCGAGATCAGCAGGAGCGGCGTGGAGGACAGGCTCGCCATTCTGGACAGGGACGAATGGGGCTTGTTCGCCAGCTTCGCCGCCAGGACCTTGACGCTGTCGTTCTTCGTTTGGGCGAGGAACAGGCACTTGAGGTGCGCGGATGTCGCCCCAGAACCAGTCTGCTAGCCTGCCGATCCATCTGCCACCGAAGTTAAAACCTGGCTCCTCGACTCTGCGCGGGATCTCGTCCACTTGCTCTTCAGTGGCGACAGGCTCAGGAGCCGTTGGGTTGGGCGTAGCGTCCCGCGCAGCCTGCTGTCGAGAGTCGTCGAATTCTCCAGTGTCATCGAGCCCAAACTCCTCGCGGAAGACGCTGGCGACTCTATTGCCAAAGCTTTCGCTGTTTCGGCGTTCAGGCGGCATGCGACCTTCAGGGTGGAAGGGGTTGTTGTTGGTATTGTTGTTGACGTTGTCGGTGTCTCCTCCTGCGGTGCCTGCAGAATCAGCAGCATTCGGCACAGTGTCAGCGTCCTGCTCAGTCCACTGAAGTTCTCCACCACCTGCACCAGATCCAGCAGCACGATCCTCAACCACGATCTCCCTTTCCAGCTTCTGTAATTCCTCATCCTCCTTCGCTTTCGCCTCCTCGGATGCCGGCTCCGGGACAGCAGTCAAGCGACCTCTACCCGTGACTTTCACTCTGATGTTGATCTTAGCATCCGGTCCAGCGTTCGTGATAGGTAGTGGGTCAAAGGCACGCAATGCTTTCGGTAGAGCAGCGTTTGCCGCATCGTCATCGCGAAACGGGGAAGGGTCGCGGGTCCTAGCCGGGACGCTGTGTGGTAACAGAGATGCTGAAGGCTCAGTCGGTCGAGGTTCGCTGGTTTGGGGTGGGAATCTCATGCCGTTGTCGTCGAACACTGGTACGCCAGCACGAGATCCAAGTATCTCTGGAGCATCTTGCGCCGTCTCTGCCTGCTCGGTGGGCCCCTCCTCCCCATCTGCCAGTGTCCTCTGCACCCCGATCGCCCTGGACATGAAGTCCCGCTCCGGTATGCGCGGCCGTCTCCTTGCCTCAGCACCTTCACCCTCCCCTGCATCAGCCACGTCCCCCTCTTCGGCTTGCTGAGACCCATCCTGCCCGATCAGACTTTCAGTCCTCTCCGGCAGAGCCGTTCGTCTCGTAGGCGTAGTCGCGTTCATCTCCTCCTGTAGAACATTCATCCACCTGCTTTTCTCCGCAGCAGAATAGCTACCCAGCTTGTTGTGCATCTCGTTCGTAAGATCTTCCAGGCTGTGACCAGCCTGAAGCGCAACGCCAATCTGCTGGATCACCTCCGCAGCGGCCGCAACGAATCGACCGTACTCCACCTCCCCACCTTCCGCGCCTCCAGTCCTCATGAACTCGGTCGCTTCATCAAAAAGCTCCAGCAGCCTGTCCATGCCTACGAACTCGATTGCGTTTGCCGCCTGGGCACTTTCCGCTCCTCTTACGAGGAATTGTAGCCTGTCCAACCGCCTCTGCGCTTCCTCAAGGTTCTCCCTCTGTCTGACCAACCTCATATTATCCGCGCGCAGCTCGTCCGCCGCATCGTCCAAATGCTGCCGTAGCATTTGTGGATCGATACCGCCCGCGTTGAGGTTCATGAGCGGCTGCTGCTGTACTACCCACTCCCTAATGAGAAATATGAGGATAAAGCCAGTGATGACGACGCAGGTGATGATTTGGCCTTCGAAGATGTCGAGGAGGATGTGGTTGAAACGTGGGGAGGAGGTCGGGTTGGCGAGGTGTGGGAAGTTGGTTAGGAGCGAAGGGGAGGCGGAAGCGTAGGTCGAGTTTGCGCCGGTCGTGGAGTTGGTTGCTGGGGTCGTGCTGTTGGGTTGAAAGATAGCGGTCCACGCAAACGTGGTTAGTGAGAACCATAAGCGCGCTGCGAAGGACTTCTCGCCTTGGTCGAAGCTCTGCGGAGCGAAGACGTCCGCAACCGCATCTCCCACACTCTCCACGTAGCTGGTATTCATCCCTCCGGCCTCTTGCAGCTGCTTCGCAACCATCCACTCCACAAACCCCTCCCTCGCCCAGCTCGCATCCGCCAGCCAGAACATCCACCTCCATACCCACCTCACCACCCACGGCACCAAGCCCAACCACACCATCCCCACCAAGCCTCCCCTAATGCCTCTGACAATCCCCTGTAGGACGTGCACACCCGCTCTCCGCACAAAGACTCCCCACGGTAGGGTGGCAGGCATATCGGCATCGTAGAGCTTGGTAAATCGGAAGGCGGTCTTGCAGAGCTCGCAGTGCGTCTTCTTGGAGTGGGAAAGCCATTCCATCAAACAGTCCTGGTGGACATGACGGATGCTGCCTTTGCATTGACAAGGGTGGAAGAGCGGTTCGGCGGCAGTGGGCTCGGAGCGGCAGATGCGGCAGGTCTCGGCTGTGTTAGAGCTGGTGGAGGAGCGGCGGGAGGTGGGAGCGGGGGTGATGGCGTCGGAGGTGCTGGGAGGGGTGTCCGCCGTGGTGGAGGGTGGGGTGTCTGCCATGGTGTGTTGGAGGGTTGTCTAGGTGGCCGTGATGGCGGTTGATGGGATGATTATGAAAGCATCGAATGAAGCAGTGGTGGTCGCGTGTGGTGCGCTGGACGGGGTCGTGATAAGACAGGTGTGCCTTGCGCTGTGGAGAGGTCTAGAACTGTAGATAGTCTGGGTTGGTATTGCTTGATCTAAAGTCAATCCGTTTGTTCAACAGTGAAGAGCGATCTTGAAGCTGATATAATCGGGTGTCACGTGCTCGGTGGATGTTCGTTTGGAAGAAGGTGCAGTCTTCGATGGGACTGATCAACGTCGGAAGACGTCGAGTCACTACTACAGCATTCGGTGTTGATGGCGTTCACAAATGTTGTTCTTCTAGCAAACACTCTGTCGAGCATATCTCGACACATGCTCTCACAATCGCCAAAGTTACGTCAATATGCTTAAGCGACGCGCCACGCGGTAGAAACAAGGTTGAGTGCTCTAAAGTGGAAGGGTGAACTGGTGAATTATTCCATGCAATTTGCTCGCGTGTTATCACGTTGCGTCCTTGTAGCCCTTTCGTGCTGAAAACATCTCTTCCGCCTATTACCTCCCCCTCCACCGTGGTCCATCTTCCAATCTCCGTCTACAAGAGGAAGTGCAGGCGCGGTGAGATTGCACGTGAAAGTCGAGGAAACGGCTTCCGCAAGCTCAAGGTTTCCCGCTCCAACGCTCGAGCTCCTTAGCTCACACCCAAAACCACCACAGCGTCCTCCCTCGTTTCGATGGGTGCAGACACACGCAACGGCAAGCCAAAGGGCACCGCATCTCCGACGATGAACCAATCGAATGGCTCGATTCACTCCAACAGTTCGACATCAAATCGAAGGCGGAGGAAGAGATCGGCGGCAACCACAACATACACCGGATGGGTCCTCGATAAGGGATTGAAGGTTGTCGTTTGGTACAGCATCATCACACTCGCCTTCCGATGTCCCAAGACCAGCGATGGCCTGACCGCTGAGACTCCTCAAATCTGCCGACCGAGTCTGCAGGCCAAGGAGTTCGTGCAGCCATATATTCGCCCATACTACGAGCAATACCTCGATCCATATGTGCAGAAGGCGCAGCCCTACGTGGATCAGGTGACTGATCGCGTCTACAAGCCTGGATTCGCAGCCTACGAGCAATATGGCGCCCCACGAGTGGCACAAGCACAGAAGGTGTCGCAGGAGCAATGGCAGAAGACACTCAAGCCCCAACTCGACAATGCTCGACAGCAGACCGGCAAGCAGTATGAAGCCTCGCTCGGCCCGCACGTCAAGAAGGTTACCGATCTTGTCTACCCGTACTACGACCAAGTCCGCACTTCTGCGTGCGATATCTGGGAGTTGGAGATTCAACCTGTCTACCGCAACACTGCTCCGTATGCCAACAAGCTCTACACGCAGGGTCAGGACTTCGCGCTCAAGACTGCTCTCCCATATGGCCAATATGCAGGCAACACTGTCTGGACCGTGTTCATGCGCCAGATCTGGCCTCGTGTTCGCGTTCTCTACGGCGAGAATGTCGAACCACAACTCAACCGCATCACCGAGCGTCTAGGCCGCTACAAGGATGGCAAGCGTCTGTCAGCAGAGATTAAGAGCGTGGAAGCCGAGTCGAAAGCCTCCGAGACCAGCTCAAGCATCTCCTCCGTCGCTTCATCCGTCTCCTCCACCGTCCGCGAAGCTGCGTCTAGCCCAGCCTCTGCAGCTAAGGAGGCCACTTCGTCTGCATCACCCACACCCTCCGTCTCGCCCATCGAGCAGTTCAGACAAGACCTCAAAAACTGGGAATCCATCTGCTCTCGTGCAGTAACCGAAGGCGCCGACGACCTCTCAGAACGCATCGGAGACATCTCCACCCACCAGACCTCCTCCAGCGCGAACGGTGTCGGTGCAGCTCTTATGGTCCAGCTCGAAGAGACTGCCACTGGCGCTCTGAACAGCGTCAAAGCCCGCATCCAATCCGTCGTCTCGTCCCTCTCCGAAGACGCCGATAATGCCAGGTTGGAAGAAGCAGACGAAGAACTCCTCACCGGCATCCGCGCCGCAGGCCAAAGCATCAAAACCCGCGCCCAAGCCGTCCGCGAATGGCACGAATCCTACAAAACCGAACTCAACACCCTCGTCGCCAAAGCGCTCGAAAGCACCCTCGAAACCATCGATAACATCCGCGAGCTCCGTCTTACCGAAATCGGCCGCCGCTACGCTGATAAAGACCTCCCGCACAAGGAGTGGAGCAAGTATAACGACCTGAAGAAGACTACCCAAAGCTGGCGTGACGATGTCGATAAAGTCGCTACCGAGCACTCCGGTGTCAAAGCCGCGAAGGATGCTGGCGAGGAAGTTGAGGCGAGAGGCATGAGTGTTGCGGAGGAAGCGGCGAAAGAGCTTGGGCGCCTGAAGGGGGTTGCGAAGTGGAAGGTTGCAGCACGAGATGGGACGGATGATTTTAATACCCGTGTTGTGCCGGCGGCGGCTGAGAGGGCGAGGCAGCAGGTCGTGGAGAAGGTTGAGGATGTTAAGGAGGCTGTTGTCGGTAGCGAGAAGGGGACTGTGGAGGCTGCGTCGTCTTCTGCTTCCAGCGCAGCTAGCAGGGCTTCCGAGGCTGTCGTGGGAGGCGAGAAGGGCACCATGGAGGCTGCATCCTCGTCCGCCACAAGTGCGATGAGCAAGGCTTCGGAGGCAGTTGTTGACTCGCAGTCTGGTGTTTCGGACTCAGCTACTGATGCCGCTTCGAAGGTCTACGAGGCTGTTGCCGGCTCCGGACAATCTCCTATCGGATCCGTGGCGAATGAGGCGAGCAAGTCTGCCTCCAGTGCCGCATCTGTGGTTTCTGAGGCTGTTGTTGGCTCTGAATCTGGCGTCTCCGACTCTGCTACCGATGCTGCTTCAAAGATATCCGAGGCTGTCGTTGGCTCTGAGCAGCCATCTGTCGATAGCGCAACGAGCGTGGCCAAGAGCTCTGCCTCCAGTGCCGCTTCTGTGGCTTCCGAAGCTGTCGTAGGCTCTGAGTCCAACCTCTCTGACTCTGCTACCGATGCAGCAACCAAGATCTCTGAAGCTGTTATCGGTACTGAGTCTGGTATTTCCGACTCCGCTACTGATGCAGCCACCAAGATTTCCGAAGCAGTCATCGGCTCCGAGACTGGTGCAGCCGAAAGCATCTCCTCGTCTCTATCAGTCATGGTCGCAGACAACGCCGGCGGCAAGTCTTTGGGACCAAAAGCAGCCAGCATCCTCTCCGCCGGCCAGGCCAAGAAAGACGCAGCAAGCAAGAGCGCCGAGTCCGCCGCCTCCGTTGTCTCCGGCAGCGCCTCAAGCATCGCAGACGAAGCCGCCTCCACCGCCTCCTCCGCGACCAAGAAAGTCTGGGGTGGCGCCATGGCACAAGTCCTTGTCGAAGCTCGCGAGCCGATTCTGGATGATATCGTCGATGACGAACCGACCTACAGCGAGCGTATGCAAGCTATCATCAACGGTGTTGGCGACCAGGCTTCGTACCTCACGCAGGTCGTCGAGGATGCGATGAAGAATGTTCCTGGTATGGCGGCCACAGCGACAGCGACAGCGACGGAGCAGGGTACTGTTGAGAGTGTGACTAGTGTGGCTTCTGAGCAGTATCAGAGTGCTCTGGCGGCCGCGAGCAGTGCGTTGTTTGGTGCTGAGAAGGGGACGGTGGAGAAGGGGAGTGTGGCTGCTCGGGAGCAGTATTTGAGTGCCGTTACTGCGTACGTTCTGATTCATTCACATCGACTTCCGAGAACTTCTACTGACATATATCTTAGGGCCTCCTACGCAATCTACGGCACGCCAGCTGTCAGCGGCGCTGCTTCTTATGCCAGCGGTGCCGCGTCGTCTGCCAGCGGCGCTGCATCGTACGCCAGCTCCGCCGCTTCATCTTACGCTTCTCAGATCAACGACGCTACAGTCAACTTCGCCGCAGGCGCGGTCGACCAGTACAGCGTCGCCCTTAGCCAAGCATCAGTGCAGTACGAATCCGCCAAATCAGCCATATCAGTGCAAGTCTCAGGCACACCAAAGCCCGCACACGAGCAGATGTACGCCTCCGTAGAGTCCGCATACTCTGATACCGTCGCTGCTGCAAGCGCAAAGCTACAGCAGGCTGCGGCTGCCTTCTCGAGCGCGACCGGTACGCAGGGCACTTATGAGAGCATTTCTTCCGTCGCCTCATCCCGTCTTTCGAAGGCGACCGGTACTCAGGGCGCTTACGAGAGTATCGCCTCCATTGCTTCGTCCCGCCTCTCGGATGGCCTCAGCGCTGCATCGGCTCAGTACGAGAGCGCCAAGGTCGCTGTAGGCGTCGAACCGACTCCAGCAAACCAGGCTTACCTGGCATCGGCGCAAGCGAGATACTACCAAGGTATCGGCATGGCGCACGACCGCTACTCGTCATTCCTGCACGCTGCCTCGAGCGCAGTTGGTGCCACACCTACCGCTGGTTTCGCAGGCTACGCCGCTGCTGCTCAGAGCTCGTACTCTTCCGCTGTCTCCGCCGCTTCTGCGAATATGCAGAGCTTGATGGACTCGGCTACCTCAGCTGTTGGTGCTACGACCAAGAGTCCTGCGCAGAATGTGTTGGATCAGATCTCGTCGCAGTATAACGATGCTGTTGCCGCTGCATCTCAGCAAATGATTACGGCGTCGAAGCAGGCTTCTGAAGCGGTCTATGGGAGTCAGACTGGGTATGTGGAATCTGCCAGCTCTGCTGCGAGCGAAGCGATGTATGGCAGCCAGACTGGCTACGCTGAATCTCTGAGCTCGGCTGCCAGTGAAGCTGTTTATGGCTCACAGACTGGATACGCAGAGTCCGTCGGCTCGGCCGCCAGCTCTGCCATCTACGGCACCGAAACACCAGTCTACGAATCCATGGCCTCCCGCGCCGCCGAGAACTGGGACGCAATCATCTCCCAAGCCAGTGACCGCATCTACGGCGCCCCGCCACCATTCACCGACGCCGCCTACACCTCCGCAAGCTCCTACGCCGCTCAAGCCACTGCGGCCGCTGCACACCAGTACGCGGCAGTACAGGCCATCTTCAACGAGCTCGTAGTAGGCAAAGAACCCGACTTCACCGACTCCGTCATGAGCCGTCTCAACCTAGCCTACTCCACTGGCTTCGGCGCTCCAGCCATGGCGTCCAGTGCGTCTAGTTACGCGAGCGAAGTCTACGCTTCTGCTTCCTCAGCCGTATCGGCCGTCTTCACGCCCCCGGCGCAAATGGACTCTTTCATGGACCGCATAAACGCTCAACTCAACGCCGCAGTCGACGCCGCATCCGCGCAAGCCTACGGCACCACCAAGGGCACAGTCGAGCAGGCCACCGAAGCCGCCGCTTCTGCCTACAGCGACGCGAGCAGCTGCGCCTCTGAAGCCATCTACGGCACGCAAACCGCTTACGCTGAAGCTGCGTCGAGCTCTATGGCCGACATCGCTTCCGCAGCCTCCAAGAGCCTGAGTGAAGCTATCTACGGCGCTCCAACCGGCAGTGTCGAGGCCGCACAGAACAGCGCAGCGAGTGTCTACTCCTCCGTCGTCTCCGTCGCCGCCGAGCAAGCTAGCTACGCGAGCGCGAGCGTGAGCAAGGCTGTTTATGGCGAGGAGAAGGGGTATGTGGAGGGCGTGCAGGCGTCGATTGAGGCTGCTATGGCGAGCGCGCAGAGTCGCATCGCGGGCTTTGGGACGCATGCTTACGGAGCGGCGGAGGGGGCGGCAAGTGTTGCCAGCAGTGTCGCTGTGGAGGCGGCCAGCAGTGCGAGCTCGGTCGTGAGTGATGCTAGCAGTGTGGTGGGGAGTGTTGCTGGGGAGGCGGCGAGCAGTGTGAGCTCTGTGGCGAGCGATGCTAGTAGTGTTGCTAGCAGTGTTGCGAGCAAGGCTACTGGGAGTGTTAAGGATGAGCTTTAAGCTGTTGAGGAGGAATGATTTGGGAAGAGAGACTCTCGAGAAGGAATAATGAACGAGTGGCACTAGTGTGAAGGAAGGGGTGGATGTGGATGGGATTGAAAGGATGATTGGAGTGGGAGGAAGATGTACACACGATGAGCACGGCTGGGATGTGTTTGCGGTCTGGCTTTCGAATCTTACTTGCACTATATCCCTGGTGTTGATAGCGTTTACGGGTAGTTATGGGTTAGTGGAGTGGTTGTGTAATGATATTGTGGGTTGTTCATTGACTCTTCTCTGGCTTTGCGAGCGTTAATCGGCATTCTACGACTCTTGAAGCCACAGACCTCAACAGACTTCAATATGTTGACATTAACGACCTAACTCAACAACACCATTGCCCTCAACACCCTCCTCAACCCACCCCATCCTCCATCTCCACCTACACCCTCCACCGCTCACCGCTCCTCATATCTCAATGTCCAACTCAGTACTCGGCCCAACAAACTTCTTCCTCCCCCACACCCCATAGTACACCAACCCCAACATCACCACACCCCCATACACCGCGCAGCTATAATTCATCGTCTGCGCATTCACCGGCACCGCCGGCGGGAAGAACGTGAACACCACCGTCACCAGCGTATAGATCGCCGCCACAATATTAATCGGTAGCCCGTAGCGGCCTAGATTCCAGGGGCCAAGCTTAATAGGCTCCTTCTTGATTCGCTTCCTGATCATGAGCACGATGGGGATGAAGTAGGAGGACAAGTAAGCGGAGACGACGAGCGAGACGATAGCGTTGAAGGCCACCGAGGAGCCGATGTTGATGAGGCCGAGGAGGGCGTTGACGACGCCGGTGAGGGCGAGGGTGTAGATTGGGATTTGCCAGCGGGAGTCAACCTGGCACAGAGTATCAGTAGAAGCCTCTCGAGACGAGCATGAAAGTATTGAAGGCTTACCCGTCTCCAGATGTGCGACATTGGTAACCCGTTATCGCGGGAGAAAGCCCAGGCTTGACGGGAGGCGGAGGCGACGAATCCGAAGGTGGCGGCGATGTAGAGGGTGACGAGGAGGGAGATCATGGCTGTGGTGCCGGCTTTGGACTGGGTGGCGTTGTAGAAGATCTCGATGAAGGGAAGCTGTCAGGACAGAGTGGTAGGGTCAGTATAGGTCTCAGAAGGAGAGCACTGGGTGGCTCAAAGAGATAGTGTCGTTTGAACTTACGCCATATTTGGAGGTGAGGGCCTTTTCTGGGTCGCCGAAGGAGTAGAGCATGAATATGTAGGTTGCGAAACCCATGGCACCCTGTGTACGATGTCAGCATGTGTTTGATAGAGGCGGAGGCGCGAGTTGCGGCCTGGCTCACGTTGATGAAGATAGTGAAGAACATTGCTCGTGGCACCTGGATAAGGGTCAGCAATGTATCGAGTAGCACGTGGCCATGGAGTCTCACGTTGAGAGCAGCGTCCCGAACCTCTTCTGCCATGTGGCAAGCGCCATCGTATCCAATGAACAAAATGGCGGACGCAGATTGTCCTATCAGCCACGACAGGCCAGCACTTTGATAACCAGAGAAGCTGTTGTTGAACTCGGTCCAGACGAAAGCGTTGTCGCTGATCGGGGCAAGGTAGACGACTGGTATCATGATAGCGAAGAAGCCGACAACGTGGAGGATCAGAATAAGTCCTTCGAGACCAGGGAGGATCCGGACGAGAACCGTGTTGACGAACAGCGTAAGCAACAGGACCGCATACAGAATCAACGTTCCTTGCCATCTTGCTGGAACATATGACGGATTGTTCAGAGCCACCATAGACTGGATGATGAGACCGCCGAGATATGTTCCCGTTGCCGCGCCACCTTGCCATCCAAGTGTGCTCAGCCAGCCGGTCAGCCAACTGAGGAACTTTGCATGTTTACGTGGAGCAAGCAGAGCTACCCAATGGTACTGGCCGCCCGAAATCGGGTACCTGTAGCATTCATTCAGCTGTTGTCCCAGTGGCAGAATGGATAGTGATGTACATCGAGGCCATCTCGGCCATTGAAGCACATGTTGCCAATGCACCGAAGAATGCAACGATATAGCCATAGATCTGTTTGAACACGGAAATAGAATCAGCCCACCGTCTCACGTGGTGTCTGACGTGTTCTAGCAAGGGGAGGGGTTTTGGCTCCGTTTACTTACCATGCTAACACCGCCGCCATTGACGAATGCCGTCGTGAAGAAGCTATGCAGCTGTCAGTGCAACACAACAGCTCTAGTGCTACCGTGTCACCAACGGTATTGCGGATTCCCACGTGCCTGAATATTCTGTTAGCTCCATTGCGCAGCCTTGCAGAAATGTATTTCACGTACACATCATGGTCGTCGTAAACCCTAGTATGGTGACCAACCCGAAACGTCGCTACTGAACAGTCAATGGACAATCACTGCATTACTGCAAAGACGAGCTGACCTTCGTTTCTTGTCGCACGCCGAGTTTGCGCATGTCGAAAGCATCTTGTCCGGTGCTACGGGCATTGCTCGTAATCTCGCCATCCTGGTTGACTTCATCGTTGCGGACATTCGAGTTGTCCAGCTTCTCACGACCCAACACGCCGGTAGCCTTTCGAGCTTCGAGTATCCTCATGTTGTGTAATGCCGTTGCGAGTTGCGGCGAATTGGAGCAGAAAGCAGCCAGTTGAGAGCAATTGCAAGAAGATGTCAAGAAATTTCCTGCTCCACTTAGGGGTAATGCAAGGGATATTTGTACGTCGTTACACTGCAGGCATGGTTGAAAAGCCCGTGCCAGCGAGGGCGCCCAAACTCGTGGAAATGGTCGGGATAGTATTCGAGGCACTGCATGGCTTTCAAGACTGTCTGCAAGAGTGGATTGATTGCGTAAACACCAGTAATTGGATTCAGTTCGATGGTTCCGGCAATATCTGCAGCTGGTTCGCGAGTACGATCGTCTGTTAGCTGGCAGCAGTCTGGACATCAGCAACTCGGCAGCCACTGCATCTTGTTCTTCGGAATTTTGAAACTCCCTTACAGTCACACAGTTACACCTCCGCCGTTCACTGTTCAACTCTATTTCCTTTGTTGCAGAATGGTCCGGTAATGAGCATGTACGTCTAGTGCGTTCGACCTGGCTACCGTTCCATATTCTCTGCTCTGCGCAGTAGTCTCTCGACCATATATGCCCTCCGGACCAGATGTCGAAAGGTACTTACATCGAAGGCTTCCGACACGCGACCGTCAGTCCCGACGACCATGGCGCCATCCTCCAGATCGTCGCGTGGTTCATGCTGGTGGTGATGGTACTTGCGACAGTTTTGAGGTTACTCATCCGATTCACCACAAGTCATATCCCGGGATTTGATGATGTGTTTGTGTCGCTTGCGATGGTGAGCGCCGAAGTCACGGTGACGCGGAAGTGAGAAGGCTAACCAGTCCGTGGGTAAGCTATCTGGTGTTGGCGAAGTGGTAGCAATCTCAATCGCTGCGAATGAAGGCCTCGGAAAACGTCAAGACCTGTTGGATGCTGAACATATCCACGAGGTAGAGAAGGTAAGATATATGAGACGACTCTTCGCATCTGCGACTAACTATAAGCGCCAGAACGTGTACGCCTCTACACTGCTCTACATACTTACGATTGCATTGGCGAAAGCATCGACGCTCCTCTTAATCTCGCGGTTGGCAACAGCAAAGCTCCATCTTCGGACAGTACAAGCATTGAGCGGAGTCGTCATATCATGGACTATCGCAGCGATCTTTGGGAGTGCTTTCCAATGTGAGATGCCTCGACCGTGGCACTTCTTGAGCACAAGTTGTTTCAATATCGTATGTGATTTCCAGGATGGACATCCAGGGATTGGCTGACATCCAAGCAGACGACATTCTGGTATGCCATGGGAGCGATCGATATTGCAACTGACCTGGGACTCATACTGCTTCCGGGGTGGGTGGTGTGGGACCTTAGGATGCACTGGGGTCGCAAGGTGGTCGTGGTCTCGGCCTTCCTTTTCCGTGCGGTGTATGATTCTGCCCAAGCTCCACTACAAGAAGGATGACTGACATATGGGCAGAGTCATCGCAGCGCAGATAACCCGGCTGGTCTTTCTTCGGCAATGGGCCGCATCCAGCGACTTGATGTATCCGATTGCGTTCCACACTGCTGTGGTTATGCAGACGACACTGGCGGTAATCGTAGCTTGCATACCTGCCTTGAAGCCTTTCAGTAAGCATACTCGTGCACAGAGACGTTTCAGCTGCTTGGACCCATCGCTGACACACTCTGCCAACTTTAGTGGATCGTGCTTCGTCCGGATTGATGTACGTTGATCAACCATCTCCTCTCGAATCATGTCGCGCAGTTGCTGATTCTTGTGTCTCAGGGGCGTCTCGCTCTCCCAAATGGCAGGTACCTACAACCTGTCCCACGACGTTCCAATGCAATCGCTGTCCAGACGAAGCAACAGAACCCCAAAAGGCAATGGGCATAATCTTCGTCCAGATGGTTCGGAAAATCACGTCACTATATCGTCGTCCACAAAGAAGGGTGAAGAGGATGATGGTTCCGAGAAGAACATGATCCAGAAGACCACGGATTGGGACATCCAGTATAGTGATCAGGATCAGGCGATACGACGGCGAGAGTCGCCGGATGCGGATGACAGTACTGCGCACGACGTCATTACGCCAGATGTTGTAAGAGGGCACACATTGCTTTGATACCATACCCTTAATTCATAAAGGGGTTGTGCTCTTGCAATGTTCAGTAGGCACGATGTCGGTTTCATCCAAAAGCCAGCTTCCGCTGCCCCTTCTCCACGCCTCCCTGTCCACTTGCGTTCAACGGTGGCCTTCCGCGACCTCTTGGCTTGGCTTGAGCTTGCGAAGGTTTAGCAGCAGGTGGTATGGGCCTTGGAGGCGGGTCTGGCTGGGAAGAATGCTGGTTTTGTAGATCCTGTGCGAAATGGAAGTCTTCATGCTCGGACTGCTTTTCGACGGGTATTGACTTCGAACATCGGGTGCAAAGGTGTGTCTCGATGTCCGATTGTACAGCTTGTGGGCCAGGCAGTGGAGATGCTGGTTGCGAGAGTGGTGGATGAGGTGTGGAAGCCAGTCCTCGCTCTCCAGGGTCGGAATACAGCTCCTCAAAAGGCTCTTCGATCGCATTATCGTCCTCATCGTAGTCGCGATGTGGTTTCATGTCGTCAGAATCGTACTCGAGTGCAGTGGTGTCATCGTCGACAAAACCATTACGCCCTAAGTCGGCCTCCTCCTGCAGAGATGTCTCTCGAGAACCAGCTCCGAAGAAGTTGGCAATCTCAGAACCGTCCTTCTTCCGCCGCTTACTAGGTGGTGCCGTGTCAGACCGCTTCGATCTCGATTTCGCCTTCGACCAGCCCTGCAGAACCGGTGCAGCATTCAACGCCTTAGCCTCTTCTCTTCTCACCAAAAATCCGCCAATGCCTTTGTTGCCAGTGACACCATCCTCGAACCCACCAACACTGAGACTCAAATTTGCGCACGGCCAGGCTCTCCCATCGACCACGACCTGCGCCAGGAGATTCTTCGCTAGATCAAACAGCGCATCCTCAGTAATAATTCTGCCCATAGGAATTGGTGCTTGCTTTGACCTGGTCTGGGCACCTTGTCTGTGATGGAGGTTTATCGTCTTCGGCCTTCGCTTGTTCTCGAGTACGCCTTCTTCGACCAATCGAGAGAAGATATCCGCGACAAAGATACGTAGCCACTTGCATGCGACCTCGAAGCTGTTGATGCTGGGACGAAAGCTCTTCGCGGAGAGCATTGACTTGATTGCTGTACGTGGGTTGACCTCACTCTGGTCCTCTCCGCGCAGAACACTGTATAACCAGGAGCCAGTGTCATCGCCGAGTTGACGCTTCAGCTGCTCTACCGGTACTGGAAGCAGATCAGAGACCGTATCCGTGTTGAAAGCTGCGACAACTTGGTCACCAAGCTTGCCACCGAGATTGCGAATCTTTGTGAACTTGAAGCTGGAGAGAAAGTGTTGCACTGCTCGGTTACGGATCACGGTCTGACTGTTAGGCTTCTTGTGGCCGGAGCCGAGTTTAGCAAGCATCTTGTTGCGGGAGATGCCAGCGGAGCACGTATAATGAAGCATTTCTTTGATCTTTGCCCTGACATCTCGCACGATCTCGGAAGCAATCAATATCGCGATATCGTCCCAATCAGGGTCATCTTCTTCGCTCTGCGTGCTGTCCACATCAACCAGTGCATCCGCTGCCCAGTCCAGTGCAGTGGTGGGTGGTCGAGGCAGACACTCGGTTGGGTCATCATAGGGTGGCGGTCCTTGTAGCTCTGGGTATCGCTCCAGCATGATACTATGGACCTGCGCCGACAGATCCACGAACACCTCATCAATGCTCGCCTTCTCCACCTTTTGTAGGTCTTTCGGAAGGCAGTCTTTGATCGTCGCCAGGATCTTGCGCGACTCTATACGATATGGATCCAAGCTGACCTTCCTCACATGAATCTCTCTGAACGCTTGCGCGCTGTCATCGCTGTAGCTCCACTTTGTATCGCCTTCCTTCCAAGTCGCAACATGTTGGCATATCAACTCCGGACACTTCTCCTTCGCTTCTGATATCGTGACATGTCTGCTCAGACCAAATGCTCGTGCTGGGTAGTTGATCGCGATCAGGCCCTGCCATTGCTGGACCGCCAACGGTTTCGTCGGATCGATCCCAAGGCGTACAGTCTCGCATTGTGCGTAGAAGGCGTCGAGGTCGATGTGGGCGATTACTCGAAGTGGGCAGTTCGTTGCCGAGTGAGCCAATGTCGAGAGGTGTTTATAGGTGAATTTACTTCGACGTTTGAGGCGGGAGTTGGGCGAGAAGGGCGAGGAGGCGAAGAATTGGGAGGAGGACATCGTTCATCGTATAGTCATGGTCGCAGCAAGTCAGACTTCCACGGAGCAATTCCACGGGCAAGATGTATTATAAGCCCGTAAGATATGCTGCAGAGGACGTCTGCGACCGCGTCGAGGTGTACGCGCCTGGCGTAGAGTGGTCTTGGCGATGACTTCACCTCGTCGTTCGGTCGACGCATATCATGTCTTTGGGAACACGTTACAAAATTTTCAAAGATAGGGACAAGAGGCTCTTGGTGTGCGCTGGCAATTGCTACAGACGCTCACCATGTTGGCGGCAAGGTTAAGACTGATATTTTGGTTCAGTGGAGCGCGCAACTTCTGGGGCAGTAGGGAACAGCATTGAGGACAAGCTCTCGCTCGTGTGACTCTACATGTCTACTTGCTACCTTCACTCAACTCCGGTGTGGCAAGATATTGGAAATGCTTTGGTAGAAAGCCGCGAAGACGCAGTCTGAATGCATTGCCGTCAGACCATCCACGCAACCGGGAGACCGTCTTTGCGAGTGAGCATTCCGATCGCCGGGGAGCAATAGCAAGCCCAATGGCCCGCCTGATGAGACAACACTTCGAGATTGCAGGCCGGCCACAGAGAGTCAGAGTCCCTGAACTCACGAAAGAACCAACGCGTGTACGAGGACCTCGAGCCATGCCCAGCCAGAAAGTTGCGCGCCTTCAAAGTAGCACACCGTCCTTGCAACAGATGTCACCGACACAGCACTTCGGTGTGTCGATGGAGGCCAATGAAGAACGTCCGGGCAGGTTTTGTTCTTGGTTGTAATGTTGCCTCATGTGCTTTGATCGCGACAACGAGCGAATGAGAACAAATGGAGGCTTGTTCTATGTTGCCGTTCATCAGTAGTGACCGAGGCTGTGTTGCTGTAGGCGCTTTGCGGTCCTGCCTCGCAATAGTGGCGGCCCACAAGTGGACCTGGTAATGCTGTAAAACTCTACTGCGTGTCTTGCTGAACGGGAAAGCGTAGCCCTTGAGTTAGGGATTCGCTCTTTGGCCGCGGTTCCGATTGTCCAACGCTTCGCCTCATTCCAGCATACTTCTCACGACGCCCCACACCAAGCACATTAACTCTACTTCGATGACAACCTACCGTCCCGTTGATGCTTGGCCGTGCGCGTTCGTCCTCATCTATCGGGTACGTCTGCATTGCAAACCAGTGGACTGGGCTGGCTGATCCCACCAGCGAAGAACACCCGACAGCAGATCGTTCTGTAGAGGCCACAGCACGATCGTTGGTCAAACTTGGACAGTGTTGCGTATGTCATGTGTCTGAGTCACATCCATCAACGATAGTGAAGCCGTATAGCCTGTTCTATCGCCACAGGCTGTCGTTAGCCTCGTCTCAGTCCACTGGGCGAGGGGAGCGAGCATCGATGCCGTTCTTATTGTACCAAGACGAAATCACTCCAGTATCAACAAATACCAGAAGCCCCATGCCGGAGCTGTTTCCGACTGGAGCGTACCGCACGTTAACCGTGCCCAAGAACGTCCAGACGACGTGTGCAACAAGCGCGGTATGGGGCTGGTTGGGTCCGTTTCTAGTACAGTACCGAAATCCTGCTGCCTTCCATGTGGCACTGCATCGTGTAGCGTCGAAGTCTTCATGGTCGGCCCGATCATACGTGGACTCGTATGCCTGTTTGGTTACAGATCACGATACACATGGGAAACTCCAAGCAACTGACCGGTGAGGCTATGGGCGAATGAGAGGATGCGGCCCACACACACAAGGCTGACATGTAATGTGTACCAGTCATTCTTTCCGTGACTGTGATATGCACACGTGCTCTGTCCTAGTATGGTTGTTTTTGACGTGCATCCAGTGGAGCGACCTTACTTTGCCGCTGACTATTGGTGGAATGGACGGCAGCGACGTGGGGGCCTTTGAGATCAGCCGATATGTCGACAGGGGAGGTACGTACTGGGTGGTACATAGCGTAATTCTGTGTACTGAAGGGGTAGCCCTTTAGTTCCCTGGTATGGATTGGTGACACTCATTATGAAGATGCTGCGAGTGAGAGATCGAGTCCGTAATGAGCTGAAGTAGAAGCAGATGCTTGGGTAAACAGAAAAAGGATACCGCGGGCGTAGGCAATCATTACCGAGTTACGCTGGCGTGCATCGTTACGTACCGTACCGCACCGCACCGCAACTGCCTGGCCTCACCGCTGTGGAGACGGTTCGCACACAAGCGTTGCGCGGCAACTTTATCTAGACTCCAGTTGTCAGATTACACCGGAGGGTTTGCGGTGTATCTGCGGTAAAACCAAGCAAGTTATTTCTTGTCTTAGCATCATCGTTGCCATCGAGCTGCTGGTATCAAGATGCACCGCACCGATCCATCAAACTGTGTTACATCTTGAGCTCTTATCTGATGAAAGATCCACCACCCATTGCCAATCATGCATGTCAAAGGCATCTCAGAAGATCATATTGAGGTATCAGAGTGGGCACGACGGCTACGCGCAAGCTTTCGCCTCGCTGGCATGTCCCATCGATGGTGAGCCTGCTCAAGATCAGGCTCCCTTGCAGGCGAGTCGAACGCCTTATCAACAACATCTGCAGGACCGATGTCAACCCGGACCCACTCCGGGAATGATGATATAGAGGCCATGGAAACGTTGTCGTTAGGAGGATCAGGATGCAGAACGTAGCGTGAGAAGCTGCGGCGTCGGGGTAGAATACCACTGAGCCATCGTGTTATAGATGGTCTGGGTAGCTCAAACGGTTCTGGCGGGGTGACTGTGTGATACGGGGGACGACGCTCGTCTGGTAGACCGTCAAGCTGTAGTGATGGTGATCGTGGCGATCGACTGGCGTGCGATGAATGGAAGATGGAGGGCCGTGGAGAATGAATGATGTCGATGTTAAGATCTCGGCACTGTTGTAGTAGACTCACAGCCATGTGTCGAGCTTCCCGCAACTCTTTTCGAAGGTTGTTTTCTGCCTCACTGAACTCTCTCTCCGACTGAGTCTCGTGCAGTGACGACAATGTCGCCTCGAGGTGCTTTCGCTCCAATGCCTCGTAATGATCGTACTGTAGATCCACTAGCCGCTCCTGCAAAACCCCGACCCACCCCGCGGCGTCATAGTAGTCCTGTAACAGTACGGGTATCCCTTCCGAAGTGCACTCAAGGGATGTAGATTGAGATTGTGGCACCGCCGACGAAGCCCTCGGGAGAGCTTCTGCAGACCCCGACACATCAAGATCAGCTGGGCTCTCATTCGATGGTTGAAAAATAGACAGAGCAACAGGTGTAGTGAGCACTGACGCTACAACTGCCTCCAGGCTGTTATTATTGTTGTCGAGTGTAGACACGATCTGCCCAAGACGACCTCTAAGGTGCAAGGATAATTCCAGAGTTCCAAGAAGCTGTTCAATCGACCTTGCTGCACTGCGTTGGCCATCAAGAATCTCGTAGAGCTGCGCTCCTAGTGCAGGATCGCTCGCCAGCCGAGTATTTGCAGCTTTCTCAGGTTGTGGCAATGGCATGGGAAGTGTATTGTCCAGCCTGTATAATTCGTTGTCAGAAAAGTTGTCGTGTGCTGGTTTTCCGTTGCCAGTTTGTCGTGCTTGCTGACTGAGAGGCCATGATCGTCGCCGCCGAATTCTCTCACGGTGAAGTGGCGATATTATGTGAGTCGCATCTCGCGTCTGTAGGTCTCCGAAGGCTGGTGGGAGCTTTCTAGGCCCCCAGCTCGAAGGAAAGATTCGTAATCTGCTCAGCCACGAGCCACGAATGTTACGCTGTTGACTCTCACGGGCTGGCAGCATCCTGTCGCCGTTTGGTGTCTAACGATGGGTGCAAGATAGCTGCTACGCGGCCAAGCAAGGTACCGCGGACAGTGTTCTACTTCCATAGGCCGAGTGATCGCTTAGCAGACTGGACACCGGCGGTTTTGGCAGGATGGGACAACACTGGGATTACCAGTATAATAAGCCATCGTAAGGAGTATGTTTCGCAACAGGCATGGATGAGGCTTGCGATTTGTGGAAAAGCAAACACTGGGTTGCCTCGCCAAAGTCTCACTTTGGGGTGCTCTGTGTGTCCCGAGAAACAACCCCTTCCTTTAAGGACCACCACGGCCAGTGTCCGTGTTCTATCGCAAGGCCCGCAGCCTCGGTAACATTTTCCCCGCGTGGGGTGCTTCTTTCCAACCCTGTAATGAACAAACAGCATATGCGTCAAAACGCGACCAGCACTTCTGGCATCTACCAGAGGAAACATAATGAACTGGTTGCAAAGCTTTGCTGGCTACATAACGACCAGATGGTGTCGTTCCGCTTTCACAAATATCAATCGGACTACGTTTCGGTGCATAATGCGCCATGGCACCGCAATGGATTCAGCATCCGAACGATGGCTACTTTTATTGTGTCGAGAACGGGCAGTACTATGTTTTCCACAACAATAATCGGATGCCATTGGCACAGTACAAAGCACTACGCCTGCAGAGCCGTCAAGTGCAGGCTGAAGACGAACGGTCAGCATGATGCTAGCAGCTCTGAAAACGGCTCGACGTTTCGTCTGACTCGATTGTCGATTGTTGCAGTATTTCCCGGAACCCACCAGAACCCGAAGGCTCTGGAAACAATAACAGACCCAGAGGTCCCTCTGATGCCGATAGCCAACGCTATACTTATGGACGTACCTCCAGCGGGAATGCAGCGAGCGGAGCTACAGCAGGGCATGGGACTGGTTCACGAGCAACTGCAGGGCCGTCACTCGTTGCCCTTGACTCAAGTACGTTGACGCCAGTGTCGATGAGTGAACTTCAACTGACCATGTCGAAGAGTACTCCCCAAAGAACCCCAGATTCTTCAAACGCCATAGAGTACGTATCATGGTACCACTGATTGGCCGCATATGACTGACCATCCTCGCCAACCTCCTAGGTGTTCTTGATATATTGGCATGAGAACGCTGGTGAAGGCAACCTCAGGTCCCAATCAGGGGTGACCCGGGACGATCGGCATGGAGAACGTATATTCTCCAAGCACCGACGACTGATTGTGCTCGGCAGTTTTGAACGGCATTGTATTTGCATGGAGGTCTTTCCTGAGCGAAAGCGACATGCAGACGCTAACGTGCACCATCAGACCAATTCAATCGTACCGTTCGCAAGGTGTGTCGAAGGAAGGCGTAGACCCATCTCACCACGCTATCGTCCACACCACCAGGAGCGAGCCAGATCCTTTGGCGTCTGAGGTCCGGCGAGGACTGGACGAGCAGATGCGGCCTTCCATAAGAGTCTCGCCAGACGATCCTCAGGACAGACTGGATCCAGAGTCGCGCATCAATTACTCCGAAGTGTATGCTGTCCAGTACAATGCCAAAGTCAAGGCACTTGGAAACATCCACGAGTCCTCAACGGAGGACTTCGACAGGGCCTGCTGGCAGATTCTAGGGGACATCTGTTTCCCAGCGGTGACGGCAGCATTCTCGCAATCTCTATCTCGGATGCAAACGTTGCGAGATGCGCTCCAGGCTGGGCAAGCCCAAGAGGAGGAGGAAGAGGAGGAGGAAGAGGAGGAGGAAGCGGAGGAGGAAGAGGAGGAGGAAGAGGAGGAGGAAGAGGTCGAGGTCACAGCCCCAGCCCCGGCCACGGCCCCGACCGTATCCCGCGGCGGCCCCACTTCCGGGCGGCCCAACAGAAGAAGATAGGTACCCCGAACAGCTGTTGCTCCTGGCTTTCCAGCGTCGCAACGGCGAACTGCAACTATACGCTTACTGAGTTGGACTTCAGCTCAGACGACTAATGAACCGAACACATTTCCCGTCTGGCTTCTCACTGCCAAGAGCTATCATGAGCATATGTGGACTCGGACGGCGTTATTGGATTCTGCGAGAGTCGAGGACACCCAGACAACTGTGGAAGGGGTTGACAGTGTACAGTTTCTCGTATTTACTACATGTTGTCATCTTTTTCAAACTGTCAGCGATCGTCTCGATCTTCAACGTTTCTCAATCGTGCCACATGCCCACTGTCAAGCTACCCTGAAAGTGGTGGTTGACATCAGACTGCGGCCACCGTGGGCCGTATAATTGATGCGAACCACCGTCGCCACGCCCCATGTTCAAGCAGCAACTTGTAAGGAGCCACGTACGGACATTGGGCATCAAAAAGCCTCAAATGAGCACAAGTACAGAAGTACCATTGCCTGACCACATATCGCGCTAGTAGATAAATAAGGCAAGGCAAGGCTTGACCGTCAGTGGTACAAGAATACCCGACCGGTGGGATACGCATGACACAGTCGCCGGGTTTTACTGCATATGATTGACCCAATTTCCGACCATCCGCACCATAAAGATGCTTCATGAAAGTGGACGGTTCCGGGCAGCACTACATATCCGAAAGTCCTACTACACGACCGCTCTTCGCATTGCCTACCCTGTTCCCGCTTTTGTAGCGCCCGACGCCGTCAGTACAGCCAAAAATGTAGAGCTCAGTGACCCTTCATTGGGCACCGCTGTCCGAGATGAAGCCAACCAGACGTCTTTGAACTGGTACAACAAATCCCGTTTGGAATCTCGGTGTACCATACCAAAGCTTCTGACCTTCGCACTATGGTCGACGGTGTACACTTTAGCAAAATTGAGCCGTGATAGTGTATCGAGCTTTACTCCTTTCCGCCCCGGGTCGACACGAATAGGAATTGGCCGCATAGGCTCACCGTTCCGCTGGCGCAACTCAACGTCAAGGGCTGGTGGTGGACTACCACCCGTGTAGATGATAGTGAAATTCGACTTCTTGACACCCGGCTTTGCGACACCCTCGCCGTTCAAGGTGGTTATCGGTCTAGGAAATCAGCCTGGGACGAAACCGTAGGCAGTACGTACTCACATAGCGGAACAGTAAGTGTCAGACTCCTTCACTACAACCAGACGGCGGCATCGAGGATGATCACAGTACGCCGCTGCTGCATCCAATGTAATTGAGGTATCATCGTCGGCTGTTGCTTCGCCGAGTGGCATGAAGAAGACCTATCACTGTTAGAGGTATTATCAAATGTCACAACAAACGACTCGACGAACCCTTCCAACCGTGAAAAAGCCCTGAGGCTGTGCTTGAGATCTCCAGCCTGTCGTGTGTTAGCGTGCAGCGCGAAAGCCTAGAGGGAGAACGAACCTGGATGACGTGAAGGACAATATGGCTGGTACGGTGACAGCTTCTTGTGTGCAGTTACGCCGTACAGATGGCGAAGGTCCGGATCAGTGATACCGTCTGATTTGTGGAACGCGGCGCCAGGAACAACACTGCTCCCGTCCTTTTCTGCTCGCAGAAAACCTGGCCTTCCAAGATCGCTACGATTGCAAGTCGCAGTAGAAATGTAGCTATGGTTCGAGA
Organism: Extremus antarcticus; assembly: GCA_033117895.1. Lineage (NCBI taxonomy): Eukaryota > Fungi > Ascomycota > Dothideomycetes > Mycosphaerellales > Extremaceae > Extremus > Extremus antarcticus. The sequence goes on from JAWDJX010000030.1 coordinate 319,327, forward strand.
CGTACTCGAAACGTTCTGTTCGCTGGTCTTTGCGACCTAGATACGACCAGGACCAGGGAGTAGGCCTATTCCCGTGAGTTCCGAAGATATTAGGCGGCAGTGATGTCGAGTCTGCGACTGAAGAGGAGCTAGTCATCGAAGGCGTGCGTGAACTTACGTCAACGGTATGGACTGCGTGCGTAGGCGAAGAGCCGGAGCCGCGGGATATTCGAGCCTTTCGCCACTTCCGTGACTCGACATCCAGTCCCATTCGAATGCACTGTGAGCGCAGAATGTCCACGTTAGACCGAGTGTCATGAAGACGGTTCCGGAGCACCGAGCGTTCGTCGTTGTAGGCGGCCTCGAACTGTTCTTCGCTCGTGATAGGTCTGGTGTCCTGGTCTCGCAGCAGGTCTCGTTGCGTTCTCTTCTCGATCCGGTCAAGTTCGAGGTCGTTCAGTGAATCACTTATCACTGACACATCGCCCGCTTTGTCGTAATACTCAGCAAGCTCCAAGGGCACTTCGTCATCGGACTCCAACGTGTGGGCACTGCTGGCATACGAGTCACTTCGAGACATAACCTTCGTGGTTCCGACTGAGTCCTGGTCTTACTCTAGAAGGATATAATAATAGGGCGTGCTGTTACATGTAAGTTGGTAGGTCGTTAAGGAACGGAAGGTGTGCTTCGATGGAAACAAGGCTGTTGAGCTGTGGAGATCGCGGCAAGGGCGGACCGACTTTTGCCCTGATGAGGCCCAGCCCAGCCCAGCCCAGCGAAGCGAGCCTGGGAATTGAATTCACTCGACAGGCATATCACAAGCGTTAGGTAAGTCTTGTGAAAGTCATTTAATGCGTGTGTACGGGCGGTGGTAATACAGGCTGACCGCAAAGATCCCACACCCGTACTAAGCAGTCGTAAGTACAATCGTATAATAGAGAAAGGACGCTGAGTCCGACTGAAAGCATGAGAACGCCTTTGCCTTTGCCTTCATATGGGCATCAAGAACCTGTCCTCAAAGCAGGCTTCACCCAGATACTCGCCGTCGTGATCAGGATATTTGAGCGTGTAGACCCAGACGACTTTGCCAAGTATGTTACGCCTCAGCCTAGCTGTGTTGATACGACACCTGATGAAGTAAGGACTGGGAGACGAGGCGTCTTTGCCTGTCAGCAAGGCGACATCGTCATTAGGTCTGTACATCTGTGAAGGTAACTGCAGAAAGGACGTTTTAGCTTTCACCAGGTATGACATCTGTCGTAAACTTACTGATGAGTCTGGCACGTCTGATGCATCGGAGGATGAGGAAGCGATCGGGAGATCCTCTTCGCTATTGTCCCCCGCGGCATTGTTTGACTTGCTTTCGGTTGGCAACTCTAGCTCTGGGGTCGTTCGCGACACTGATGTATGCGGGTGCTTGGGCGTATATAACTTCTTTTCGGGCCGTTGAATCGTTACCGTTGAGGAGGGGTTGAGCTGGTTGAACATCTCCTCGAGTCTACTTTCGGAGTCGGATGCAAGATAGCCAAACTCCTTGGCTTTCACATCACGCTGAACGTCGTAAATTCTCGTCATGAGAATGCGTGCTGAAGTCTGGAGCTTCTCCTCGCGATTGGACTGCTTCACTCTGATGGATCCCGCAGGGGGACCCTCTTTTTCTACCACGATCTGTTCCTTCGGACTTAGACTCGGTACATGTTTGCCTGTATGTGTTAAAGCATGGTCGGTCGTGAGAAGCCCTGCAGGCAGCTCGCTAAGACCCCTACCACGGTATGTCGAAATGCGGCTGAAATTGGTAAGAAACGTGGAATGTAGGTCGAGTCAAGTAGTACGTACAGGCATTGGCAAGAATCGATACCCTCTTGTATTACCAGCAGTCGCAACTCCATCTGAACGATGGGGGCGCCATCTGCAGCCCAGCCGTGTACCATGTCGGTAAGATCGCTCGCTTCGTCTTCGGGTTCTTCGTTCCACGAAAGTAGTCGGAAAACCTTACTGGGTCAACAACCTGACGCCTTGGGTTGAGAAGGGATGCATACCTTTCCGAATCGGAAGAAGTCCTTCGATTGCAGGTGGTAATCTTCAAACTGTCAGTAATGAGGTATCTTATCGTTGGGAGCCAGGCAACTGACCAGGGTCTTTTTCATCTTCGATTCCTCCGTTGTTGGAGATGTACTTGTGGATGCTTGCGCGAGGGCCCTCTAGAAGGGCTGACAGCCGGGAGTACGTCGTTTGTTGAGTAGCAGGTGCGAGAGTGAGGGGTGGTATGAGCGATTGCGTGATGGTGAGAGGCCCAGCCCGCGCGGCTTGGAAGTACTGCAAGAGGTTACTCAGATGATGGTTGATAACGTTACCAAAGCTTTCCGTCTCCTGGTTGTGGTGGACAGTTGAAGGTCTGCCGAAATCTATCATAGAACCTTCGCAGAGTTCCAGTAACTCATCTTTTGGGTCGTCGGACACCACTTCTATGAATTCCGGCAGCATATCTGGTGCTCTCCGTTCATCTTCTCTGGACCAAGCCTGGCCGTTATGCTTCGTGTAAACAAAAGCATGCTGTGAAGCTATCACCAGCTTCTTTGTCAGTCCGCGGTGATCATATGTGGTAACAGGCACCACAATACAGAAGTATGGGTGTTGCTCCACGACAATCAGGATGCGCGGCTTCGAGATGACTGGTTTGCCAAAACAGTCGAAGGTGATGAAAGCCTGATCGGCAAGTTTTGGCGCTTTGTCTCCAGCTCGTTCTGGTAGGACTCCTCGGAACACTCTTCCAAGATAGTAAAACTTGTGAGGATGTCTCTTGAATGTTGATCTGAGAGTAATGGGCGGCCGTGCGGGTGTGTCTGATGGGCCTGCGGCGGCGATTGTATTCGATTGGTTTTGGGAAGATGGGATGGCTTGCTCTTGATCACGCATGTCAGCTACATTTATGATCCTCAACATGCTCTCCTACCTCGGCGCGTGTGCCTGTTGAAAGAATGATGCGGACGCTGTGCAGACTGGCGTCTTTTGTTGTCGTTGTTCTCTTGACTACTCCGGGACAATGGCCCTGACATTGTTTATTGGACGGTCATGCTAGAGCCCGATGAACGCAACACTGTACCGCCGTGAAAGACGAGCAAGAATGAACCACAATGCAAGCTCAAGGACAATACGCACTGGTGTACAGAGCCCGCGGATTGAAGTAATAAGGCAAGTTCGTCAAAGGCAACGGTCCGCATGCCCACCGCTTCGGGCAATGTTCCTGGGAGCTATCTCCAAGCCATTCGCAGGGCCTATCTCCAAGCCATTCGCAGGGCTCTAAACCGCCCTGCAGTATAATCCAGTCAGGATGTATTACGTTCATGCGTTGGCAACCGGGTGCGTGATTTGTTGATCGGCGTTGGGCCCGCCGCACATTGGCGGAGTACTCATCAGAGCCGGTCGCACGCACGCATCTGCCATCGAGGGGCCTGGCAGTGCCATAACGTGATCGTAAGCCACCCTTGGATGTCGCGCAGATCTTAGCTCAAGCAGAAAGGTGTTCGCAAAAGCCACCCCTTGAGCCTCATCATCAAAGGAAGTGGAGTGAAGGGGATGGACCGTGCGCTTCTCTCGACTCAAGCCATCGAGGCATTTGCATCCGTCTCTCTACAATTGCCTTCCAAGTCTTCTCGGTGCTGTCCTACACGACACGTGATCATTGTTGCATGACGAGGTCGTACTCAAAGATGTCACCCAAGGTTCTTTGCGTCGGGTGCTTGCTATTGATTTTGAGCTATCTCTGCAAGGCCTGCATCATCAACCATATAGTAGAGTCTGTCCTGATCTTGGATATGGAGCCGTTAGTCTTTCAAGGCTTGCCTCCGCCCTCTTTCCTTCGACTACAATGCTTCGGCTACAAAATATCCCGAACAGACTGCGCAAAGCCTTTTTCGAACAGCTTCGTGTCCACCACATTCTGTCTGCACATGCACTTGAGGAGCGACTGCTCTACCACGTGCACTTTCCATGCAGCTTTCTGGAGCTTTAAACACCCTTCGAGATCATGCGGTATCTGCTATGACTTCGACTCGTCAACGCACAAAGCGCAGGACGCCGTCTCCGCGCAGCAGACCGATCAGTGGAGCCAACGTTACCGCGCGCACTCCACATCGACGCTGCTAACATCTGACAGTCGTGAGTCGGGCCTTCCGTGCCGTTTCGTGCATTCAGCCAGATCCTGGCAATTCTGCTGTTGGTGGAATGGTTCCAGTGTGGTGATGGTGGTGAAATTCCGGTGAAGCAATGAACCAATCAGAAGGTGTGGGGTGGTCGAGATGGATGGATATGGCGTATCCTTGCCGCCGCATGGATCTTCAAGGGTGGCAACAGAATGCAAGTATCAAAGGCCGATGGGACGCTAGTAAAGTCTTCTTGATCTCGAATTCGTTTTGTTATGGAGCACACCACTCGAGTCGAACCTCACATGTGCGTCGGGCACGAGGAGTGCGGCTTCGCAAAGGTCTTAGTCGACCCGAAGGCTGAAGGTGAAAGTAGATGTGTAACCTGAGCAGAGTTCCGAGCTATGTGAGTTCTGCGCAAGATGAAGGACAAACGACGCATTCTGAGCTTGCTGCATGACCGTCGTTTGCTTCGTACGGCTAAGTGGTTCAGTACACCAGACATTCCCGTGACTTTGACAACAGTTCATGGTCAGGAAAGTTGCGAATGAGAACTTGAGAGTCGGCGTACAACCTCGTCATGTGGAATGTTTAGTCTTTTCAGGCTGTCCAGCCCAGAAGACGACAGTGAGCGTGCGTCAAATCGGCTTAACGACGGGGAGATCATGTCTGTGTCTTGGACAATGACATAGCTGTCTTGATCGTTCTCGGATGGAAAGCGAAACCCATCCAGAGTTTGTTCCACGCTGTTGAACGGTTGCCGGACATGCATCCTAAGATTGCATGGGTATGAGTGGCGATTCTGCAGCGGTGGTCTACTTGGAGCGCCTGTGCCCGCAGAACGCTCTCGCAAAGGCGTGACATTCATAGACTCCATCCACTGCTCAACCTTATCGGTGGGATCCTGTTTGGGTGTGTGCATCTCGACATCAGATAGTAGATTTCCTTCGATTTCGTTGCTAGAGAGTACGATCTCTGGTGGCATGTTCATGTTGCCACGTTCAAGCCATGAAGGCATCCTGTTCGGGAGGTCACCTGCTTCTGGCGCGACATCAGCATGCTCACTTGTGGGTCCTTCATCATGGTTGGCAGTCGTCGCTCGTTGTGCATCAGGATTCAGACCATGATCCAAACATGCAATCCTGGCATCTTCTCGGGCCCGACGCGCAACATCAAGATCGTGCCGAGCTTGCAGTAATTCGGTTTCGAACTCTGGCGAGAGGTACAATGTGGGCAATTCTCCTTCGAGGGTCTGATCTTCGCGCATTGTCTGGTTTTGCATTGTCTCAGCGTACTCTTGTTCAAGGGCGAAAAGCCTGTCTTGCATGACTTTCATGTCCCCAGCTCTGTCACGATACTCCAACACCAGTGGTGGAGACTCTGAAACTGCGGATGATGCAGCGTCCGTCTCCGCTTCGGCTGAGTCTATCGATGGTGTCGCTGTGGTTGGTGCAAACTCGGTGATGTCTTCCGCTAGGCGATTGGTGTCACCGTCACCATGTCGACGATGAATGCCGACAATCCTCTGCGCGATCCGCTTGAAACTCGTCTCTCGAGTCGTCATCGAGGCTTCAAGCTGATCAAGGGCATCTTCGATGTCCTGTATCCTTCCCGACTGCCTTCTGAGGATGATTGAGTCGGCTCTTGTGACACCATAACGCTTGTACAATGCTTCTCGAGAGGAAACCAAATCGTCCGTAACGATCATTTCGTCGAGGTGATCCAAGAGTATGGCGTGGGACTCTTCTAGGTATCGGTGGTATTGTTGATATTTCTTCCGCTGTTGCTTGAGGTCACTGCGAAGAAGCTGCGCTGCACTTCGCTGCTCTTCCAGCTTGGTAGAGCGTCGGGCCAGAGCCTGGGTGTATCGACGGAGGGTATCGGTCTGGCTGCGAGCAAAAACGGGCCACGATGCGCTTCGGTCTTCGGGCGCAAGTAAAGTCGGAGGTCTACCCGCATGTGCCGATATCGATGACGGCGGAAGTCTTACAGTCTTTCTGGCTGGGGAGCTTTTGCGATTTTCGAGTGCTGCTGGTCCGTGGACCTCGCCTGGAGCACACTGTCCCTCGGTGGCCATGTTGATGAGTGTCTTGATATGGATGCAGGAGGGAACGGTCTTCGCGAAGGTCGCTCGACAGGAGTTACACGCACGGTCCTTCCTTTCTGCCCTGTCGACTGCGGCCTCGAGGTGAGATGACGAGACGGTCAATTTACACATGCATTATTGTGATTCGTGTTTGCACTCGAGGATGAAACAGTTGCCTGCCGAACCGCACCGATGACTCTACAGACAGGAATACTGATCACCAATCCCGAGCGCGGCTCGCATGGTGTAGGCAGCGACTGGTGCGAAGTTGACAGGAGATGCGCCAGCGTGTTTTGTTGTGAAGGCTAGTCCCATGAAATCAAAATAACAAACGGCACGCTTTCCAGCGGCCCGATATCACTAGTAGCTGGATAGCAAAATAAGCTCTTCGGGACTGACCACGAGGTTGTATTTAGCGCTTCCGCTCTGCTGCACGCTACTGCAAGCCCGCACTTAATGGATATGTGTCACATGCCTGCCCGCTCCCTGCTCTCTGATCCTCTTGCACATGCCGATTCATGCTACCCACTCGATGGACATCTCTAGTGCAAGAGTTCGGAAGCTTGCTATGTTCCATCTAGCATGGCGTGGCCGCTGACAGTACCTTTGTAGCCTCAGTCCTCCAACCTTTCCCTTGCAACATCAACCCTTATCACTGTAGCATGCTTTGCCTTATCTGACCAACTCTATACCTCAATCATGTCATCGGGCTCAGGCGGGATAACAGGCCCATTCTATCATCAGCCTTCGCGGCAACAGTACTGGTATGACATACAAAGTGACACCCTCATCTTCGCGAACGGCCAGAGGCAACGTCGGCCTGCGAACGTACCACGTTCGCAATTGATGAACACTACTGTACCTGCAATACCACCAGGTTTTCAGTATCAAGGCTCGCCACCTACCCATCCTTCTTATACAACCTCCAGCCAGGACTCGAATGCACTTCACGAAGGTTTCGCAGATCTGTCAATACGTGGCTCAACCCATCGGGAGCAGCAACCATCTCGAAGCCAATATGCCGGAACCCAACAGCCAAGGGAAGATCAACAAGGGCTGCGCCAGCATCCGACAGGAACCGTGGCTGAGAAAGTTTATGCACAAGGCCACGCTACCATTGTCGAGCGATACAACGACGGGAACGAAGTACGAACTCTTCTGAAAGACGTTCCCAGTTCTTCAAAGAAAGACATCACCGACCCAGAGCTATACGATCAAGGCGTACGAGCGCACGTTATGCTTATGAAAACGGGTGATGAGGGCGACGAAGAGAAGCTCTTTTCAACGTTCAAGGTCCGTCCTCAGCCTCGCAGATTCTTCACACTGGGTAAAGTCTTTATGGTGCTCTGGGTCGAACCCGCCGGCGAGTCACGAACCCTAATCACTAGCTGGCAGCCTGGTACGACACAGGGTCGTTACGGCGAAGCGGTCTTCTCAAAGGTTCGGCGGTTCGTGGTTATACGAGAAGGAGCGAACTACTGTAGTGCAGTTCCTATTGCAACTTACGGACATCAAGGCACGGGAAAACCTGGCGTGGTCAAGTCTGAACACGCTATTATCTACACAGGTAGATCGGCCCCTCGGCCACTTTTATCTGAAGAAGATCTTGTCCGCGGAGAAGAGCCAATGAGGCCGGAAGCGATAAGAGTGGATCCAGATGAGCCCGAGGACAAGTTAGATCCACGGTCCCGTGTAGATTTTGGCAAGGTGCATACCATCCAGCACAACATCAAGGTTAGAGCTTATGGAAAAGTCAACGAGAAGTCCCTCCGTGCATTGGTCAATCAATTTGGAAACGTGTGGAAGGCCACCACAACCTCGACTCCTGTCGCAGGACCAAGCTCTTCCAGGGGCCAGGATGCTCGAGCTGGACCTTCGGTCCGAAGAGAGAGTACATCGAGTGGACATGCCGCACGTCCGAGACAACCTATATCACGCGCTGACTCTGCAACATACAACCAGTCAACTAAAAAGTCGAGAGCTTCCGAGGCAACTGATAGTGACGACGAGGGCGGAGATGATGACGCGCAATCTGAACGTGCAAAGAATCCGCGAGAGACTATGCAGGAAGCCGTGAGAGCTTACATCAGGCAAATGATGGAGGAACGCAACTGCTCTCGAGAGGAAGCAACCCGTATTGTGCAGGAGGCAATGGCACGTCAGCAGCAAAACAGTGAGGAGGAGGAGGACGACGACGACGACGACGACGACGATGAAGATGAAGACGACGAAGACGATGATGAAGATAACAATGTCAAGGCTGGTGCCAGAGCAGAAACCCGTGATGATCCAAAAGGTAAACAGAGGAGTCGCCGTTGAGGCGCCATGCTACGTCCGACGATACCATCACCACGCTCAACATCCCCTTGTGGCCTACGACCTCCTTGGTACTCCTTCCATTTGTTCATCAGGATACGCGAAACAGTTGCGCGATGATAGTCCGGCGACTGACAGCATATGTCCCAACGAAGCAAGACATCTTCGGGGACGACTACTTCCGCCAGGTTCGTCAGAGCTACTCTGCTCGGATGATGCCTGACATTCACGACGACATGATAATTTACTTAGTCCTCATGTACAGAGACGGCCTTCAAGTTTGTTTCTCATCACGTCACTCTTACTTTTCCTTTCATATCGTCAACTAGAAACACGACTAGTGTGCTGTGGTCTCTTTGTCTTTGACAGGGTTGCTAATGCGGAAAGATATAGTGCGCAATGTCACAACAAAGTACATTAAGGCATTGGGAACCGCCGGGTAAGACAAGCATGCCTTAGCTTGGGCTTGGCGTGGACACACCGCTGCCTTAACCGCAACATCAGTGCCTCAACTCACGATGCTGGTTTTGGTCATTGGCTGTTCCTGGGAGTTAATCCGATTCTTGCCCATTGTTGCCAAAACCTAGACAGTACTCTATTCTTGGTAACCTATCGGATCTCCCCCAGCTGGACCTCACCATTATATCGTTATACCATGGTGTGCCCGAACCACCTCCCACCCGCAATTCAACCACAGAACTTCTTGAGCCACATTATGTGCAGCTGTGCAATGACGAAAACAAGCTGATGGAATACTAATTATATCTCCACAAGCCATCGCTTGGTCCTCGGAGCCACAATGCTAATCCTACAAAACCATCGACCTTGACCACCATATCTCAAGATACACCCTTCCAAAAGACTCAAGGAGACCCTCCACAATCAGCTCAACACACGACAACTCGTGAGTCAGTCTGCTGGCGACAAGCTGCATCTTCTATTCCATATCTCGGTGAGATCATTCAGAATCCACAGTTGAGTCCGGTATATGGACCATCCATATGCCGAGTCGAGCAATGCGAGCTTCGAGGGTTCTCAAAGCGGCCTCCAGACCCCGAGTGACTCCTGACTGTTGCAGCAGAGCATCTTGAGCGAGTTTTGCCTGATCTTGTAATCGTTGCAGTTCCAGCTGCGATGACTGCGGACCGAAAGCGATGTTTGGATTGAAGGTCAGGAAAGCCATCATTTCTTGTGCGGATTCTTCGAAAAACCTGCAGTTCGCGAGGTATCTGTCCCGTTCAACGTCGAGCCGAACACGATGAAGGCAAAGTTTGTCCCGTAAGCGGTCCGCGCGCTCTTTGACGTCCGGGGCCGTTCCATCGCTGGCGGCTTGTGTTGCCGAACCCGTGTGTAAATTAAACATGGCGAGATCCTTGCGAGTCAAACCATCGGGAATCTTTGAATCTCTGTCACTGACTTGCTGATGGAAAGCTGGGATGCGCGTCTGGTCGTCGAGCGTGCTGGAGGCAATCTTGTTGTCGCCTGGACGCCGCCTTTGATGCTCAGGTTCGCTTTGACAGGTGCCATCGATATCTCCTGGTACGACTTGCAAGCTATCCTCAACCGCTGTGTCGGACAACTCGGCGCAATCTTCTGGAAATCTTCGACAACGCATCCTTCGGGCGCCTAGTGCTATCGCCTCCTGGGGATGAGGTCAGACCGGTCGGTCCACGGAATCAAGAAGCAAAAAGGCTGATGGTAATGACGGGTTAGAAGTGATCAAGTGATCGAGAAAAGTACGAAAAGACATCAAAGTTGCTGAAAAATCTAGAGGACTCCAGAGGGTACATTACATGTACAAGCATGGCGCAGCAAGCTTACCATCGGTGGCTCTGGTGGCGCTTTCCAACCGTCAGTGCTTCCGTGATGTCCGAGAAGTCGTCCCATGTCGGGCGTGATCTGTCCATGTGGTGTGTCCAACAGAGCCTTTGACATGTCATTGCCGCTTTCTGCGCCAAAGATTGCACACGGTCGCTGATGCACATGGAGGCTTTTCTATCTGCAGCCACATGGGCTAACCGACTGGCTAGACTGACCAGCCGAGCTCATGCGGTTTACATGCAGTAGATTGGCTGCACATGCAGCCTAAGAATGACTACCATGAGCCCTTCGGCGGTACTTTGTACCTACTACGGAGTGGATGCCTCCACACAACCGCGGCCCAGCCGACTTCCCGGATAATCTTGCACCACCTACTTTAACACAACGAGGCCTCGCCCGTTCAAGAAAAGACAGGAGTGGATTGCTTGTCTTCGGGTCCCCCACATTTGTGTTTGAGACACAGTTTAGCTTTGCCATGTGTAGCACTGGATGCAGCAGGCATGCCCTTTTTCCGACACGGGCAGGAGACCGAACGGCGGAGGGCTTCTGATAACCACGTCAGGCATCGGTCTCCTGTACAAAGGAGTAGGCAAGCATACGGTGGAGATGGCACTGCATCGCTTGTTCGGGGTTCCGAGTCTGCTATCGAGGAGCCCCGCTCTCAAAGAGGTGCCACTTCCAGTAACATGTGTGTACATGTATCTGATATTCATCTCGCAAGCTGGCGCTAAGCAAATTCGGGCAGACAATCTTTGAGAGCACTCGCGATCAACGATCGTCCAAGTAGCCAAGCTTGCGATACTGATGAGGACAACGAGGACGACAATGAGGACGATGACAACGACGACGACGACGAGCATGACAACGAGGACGACGACGAGGACGAGGAAGACGACGAGAAGGACGATACTCGGGGTGGCAACGATGTCGGAAACGACGATGATAGCAACGGAAATCGTAGCAATTCGAAGCCTAGATCCGCGATACAGGTTTCGGCTGCCCTACCATCCCCGCTGGACGCCCAATTCGCGAGCTGGACGGTCTCCAACATTCGCGCGCGTATGGCGGACGACAAGCGGACGAAGGTCTCTACGAACTGGCAGTTTCCCTCGCCGCAGCCGCTAGTAGTCTACACAACACACGGATCCGACGACCCAGCCGAGAATGGTGCTCGCGGTTTCAGAAGGTTTGGAGAAACTAAAGGCGATTTCGAGGCCAAATTTCCAGGTAACTGAAGGCTAGTGGAAGTAAAGCGTGACAAATGTACTGACGAAATGCAGAGTACAAGAAGCGCAAGAAAGAATACTTCGTTCGCGGTCTTGTGCGTTATAACCCACACCGTAGGCTATGTTCTCTGCTCACTTCGATTCTAGGTATTCGAAGAACTTCTGGCCCTACTGTCGCGCTCGGTGATATCCCATATCACCCCAGGCCAGAACGGGCTAGATGGCCAGACGCGGGTGCGTAGATTCGTTGTAATGAGGCCGGAAATCACCAACGGAAGACCAGGCTTTTTGGCACTGTGAGATAACCCGAGTCTGTCGTGCCCTTCTTGATACTGACAGCCACAGTCCCATATTGACGTACCAGGGACAAGGCGTTGCTTGCAGGGGCGTAGTGAAGAGCAACCATACCATCATATACACGCCACGCCAGCAATCTGGTCACGATGCTTCGCCACAGCCGCCACAGCCTCGATCTGGAGAGCTTCCGCGAAGACTTGTGAGCGGAGGCGCAGAGCCAGGCCTATTAACTCCCAGCGTCCAGGTTACACCTCGCTACCGTGATCGACCAGGGTTCTCCCTTGACCCTATGGCACGCTTGAACTATGGTGAACCTCAGAGTTTCGATTATGGCGTTAAAGTGAAGTCATTCGGCCAGATCCACGCAAGCTCGATGGAAGCGTTTGAATACCAGTTCCGACTTGTCTGGCTCAACAGAAGGATTCAGTATGCCGGACACCATACTTCACAAAGCCCCGGCTCACCGTCGGGCTATCTGTCGCCACCATCGGCAGACGAGTCCTCTGTTCCACGTGCAGATGGCTCTCTGGAGCCTCGAGCAGGGCCAAGTCGGGATGCTGCACAACATGGACGAAGCGATAGTGGTGTTGCTGGCCCGGTGGATTTTCGGAGTGCGAACACGCCTCAGCAGGTTCTCATTGCTCTTCAGCAGCTGAGAGCATTCGCTGAACACCGGAATCTTCCCGCACCACCAAACATTGAGCCAGCGAGAGCACAGTATCTTGCAGCCAATCCGTCAGTGCGCTCTATATGGTTCGACAACATCAAAGAGCACTGGAGAACGATTGCGAGAGAGCGCCAAGCGGCGCGAGCAACTAACGATGCGGAAGATGATGACAGCAACAGTGAATAGCAATGTCGTTGCTAGCAGCCAGGCTGAAACGCTTACATGGGTCGGAAATACGAGACTGTGCAGTGGCAACGAAAACGTTGTTCGCTGGACTGTCGCTGGACTGGGCTAAGAATCGCCGGGGCGTAGAGGCGTTGATGAATCTTGTTTTTCGGATGCTAGGCTATAACGATAACTACGGCTGCAACGCGCTCTTACCTATGTTCAGAGTGTAGATGAGTGACTCGCGATTGAGCAAGTTCTGGTCTTGCAATAGCCCGGGGTAACTGTGCTTCCACGAACACCTCGCTGAGATCAGAACGGTTGTCCTCGCTCGAGAACGAGCCTAACTGAGCTGATCTGCCCGGCCGAATGGGAAAGGCAGTAACCGGCTCCACCAAGACCTGGGTACCGCTGCTGTTGCCAATATCGGAAGGGCATCGCGTCGTCCCGGGCTCTCTGCTGTACTCGATCGCGGCAACTCTGGATCTGTCATCCGTCGGCGTTGTGATATCTTGTTG
>JAWDJX010000031.1:0-76711 GCA_033117895.1 Extremus antarcticus
GATATTTAGGTAAGATAACTCGAATATACTATAAATAGTTATAGACCTTTTAGTAAGATTATAATATAAGTTAAACACAAGTATGTTAAAGACATCCTTAGTTCCTATATACTAAACGAGTATTACTAGCTTACTAGGCTCGCGACGAGCTAGTCGAGTAGTACTTACTATCTTGCTATCGAGTAGTCGAGTAGTGTTATATAGTTCCTATACTATCTCGCTTACTTAGCGTCGAGATATATACGTACCTATACGCCTTTCCTCTAATTACCTATGTTCTAGTATCTACCCGTAATATAGGGGAGAAACTTATAAAGTAATAGAACTCCGTAATTACCTATATAGAGTAGTTAATACTCTAAAGGTACTTAAAGCTACTCTCCGTAAAGGCGTTAGCTCTACTAGTAGCTACGCCTTTACTACGCTTACGCGGCGTAGGCTCGCTACTAGTAGTACTATTAATATTCGCGAGAGCTTACTTAATAGTAGTAAGGAGGGCGTTATTAGTAGTAGTAAAGGCGGCCTTAGTAGTAGTTAGCGCCTCCTATATATCCTACTCCTCCGCGCTCCCTATAAGCGTATTACCTTAGAGGACCTAGTATTACTCCTACTCTACTTTAGCGCGGAGCGCCTTATTAAGTAGCGTAATAAGCTCTAGCTCCTTAACGGCGACGTACCCCTTACTATTCTTCGCGTAGGGGGAGTAGCGCTTCTTTAGTACGCTACCTATTACGCTATTATAGAGTCCGAGGTCTAGTACGTTAGTTAGTAGTTACGCGCTAAAGGCGCGACTATACTAAGAAGGAGACTTACTACTAGGATCGTCTAGGTAACGCGTATAGCGGAAATAGTATAGAGGCGGTATACTTAGGGTAATATTAGTATAGCGCTCTATACGCGGAGTCGTAGGTAGTACTACTATTATACGTAGCGCTAGCGTAGTAGTAGGAGATAGTAAGAGGGAAGGAGGTAGTATAAAGGTAGCGGTATAAGGGAGAGGAGCTAGTAGTACGGCCGCTAGAAGAGGGGTACTTTATTTATTACCTATTAGTATTTATAGTTTAGGTAAAAGACTTAAAATAAACATTTTAAGTTAAGAAACAAGGGTAATACTAGCGAAACGCCGGCGTACCGCTAGCTATACTAGGTTATTACGAGTAACCGAATTCCTAACGCCTAATAGGGAAGGAATATATAAACTCTATATGCGTAGCGCCCGCGCCTTACTACCGTACTACTAAACCTCTAATTAAAAATCGAAAATATAGAATAGATTCCTTCTATTAATATTACCTAGCTAATATGTTTATAGCTACTAGGATAGCGCCTCCTAAAGGGGGAGGTAGTTATAAGAACAATTACTAGATATAAGGTTAAGGCTTCTAGCCTTAGCCTACGTAACGTACGTAACGTACTAGTATATATCTTACTTATCGTAAGCGCTTAATAAACTATAGAGATTAGTTCTTCTATTAACTAACTATTTAGTTAAGTAGTATTCTATACGTTACTATAGCTTTTCTATAGCTTATTAGCTTTATACTTAGCTTTTAGTCGCTACTTTACTACTAAATATTAAGCTCCTCTTAATTACGTAATAGCTTTAGGCTCTACTACTTAGTACCCTTATAAGCCTTAAAGTAGGCCTCTATCGATTCTAACGGTCTATATACTAGGCTAGTCTCTAAATTGATACCTTAACTAGACTATTTAACTATAGCTATAAAGTTCTTTTACGACGCTTTAAGTAAGTCGTACTTAGACCTAATAGTATTCTTATTAACAAGGCCCTTTATATTATCTAGTATATATAGAAGGATAGTAACTTAAGCTATAAGCTAAGCTCTATCTTTAAAGCTACTATTTACTTATAATCTAAGGCTAATAGACTCTAATAGTAACTCTACTAACGTATCCGTTATATTATCTAACTACTTTACTTACGTTAGCTCCTTTTAACTAGTTAGAGCTAGTATTCTATTACTATTACTATTACTAAGCGGACTAGGTATTCTCTCGATCGATAAAGTAATAGAGCCTAGCCTAGTTAATAGCCCTAGTATTACTTACTAACCGTAGATTAGTAAGCCTTACGGTAACTATAGTACCTATTCTAATTGTAATACGTTATAAGGTGTCTATAGAGGTTGTATAGCTAACGATAGGTCTAGATAACTTATATTAGTAGTAAAGTTAGTAATAGAGCTATAGCTAATAGATATAAACAGACAAAACACTACCTCCGGCCGCACTACTACTAGCAGATTGCAACGTTAGTAGCTAATATTAGCATTTACTAACAACGGACAGAGCCGGTGCTACTAAGGCTACATTAGCGTCAGTCTGATTCACTTATCGTCCGAGCTCGTCCGTGCGAGAACATCTGATCTGACGCTGAATTTCCTAGCGAACAGGCTCTTGGAACTAGACGTTGGTACAACATTTCCGAGCCTTCTTCATCAGAATACCAAGAATAGAAGACTCATAGAACGAGCGTACATATTTGCCGCCAGATCCACGCCCGAACGAGTATACATTCCGGCGTGGTCTCTGCTCCGCCCTCCGTTCTAAGCAGCATGCATCTGTCAACGAGAAGCTTGCTATTGCCGAAGCGGCGTTGAGAGCATGTGATAGTGCCAAATTGCCATGTCCCGCTTCTCGGAGGCGGATGTTGGATGCTGGATCGGACGCCCGTAATGATGGCCACATCCACATACCATCACAATGCTCATTCCTCCGGGCTCCCGCAGCCCGAATCGCACACTCCCTCTCTGCCGTGGCCCCCTGGACCAACTGTACTACGTTGTGTGACGATGAGCACGTAGTGTGGACCAAGATAAGCCAAAGGTGCCGCTGCATGTCTTGCGCCTTGTGTCGGAGACGAAGGTGTGTCCTCCAAAGTAGCTGAATGGTGTGGTGCGGAGGACAGGTTCAAAGAACCAAAGGGCGGCACAAGGTGTTCGGCACTCGAGATGGCGTGTGATGCACCCAGACCTGGTCTCATCTGTCTCGGAATTTGACGTTGGAGCGGCACGTAAGCGCCGGACTGGTGAAAGAGACATCGAAGTGGGCAGGGAGTGTTCGATCAGATGTGAGACGTGCTCCACTTCTTGTGCTTAGTTCAAGCATACGCTTGCCTTTGGTAGCAAGTGATCACACGATCACAAACTGTCTTTCTACATACTGTGATGCCCATGGCTGCTCCCAAAAGGCGGCGAACAATGGCCCATGTACGTACGCTTGGCCGACGAAGTTGTATACTCCGGGCTCGGCAGTAGGACGTAGAATAGAGAACGGAACACTCGTAAAGTTGCCCCTAGGAAACATGATGACAGTGTCTCCTGGCTCCATGTGCAGTGGTCCCAGCCCCATCAGGCCGCTCGGCAATGTGAAGGCCTTGCCTTGTTTGAGTCGCGATGCCATTCTTGAAATGAACATTCGTATCCCGGACATGTTCCAAGAGGATTTGCTGTTGGCACAGAGCTGTGAACAAGCCAGGTGCCATGCTTCGAAGATGTCTTCCTCGGAGGTGTATTGAGCTTTGATATCCTGAAGCAAGACTCTGCATCGCTCTTGTGCGATGAGTCGATCCACGCTCGCCGCTGACTCCCCCGCTCCGAGCTGTGTTGTGATGATGAAGCTTGTCAGCGCGCCGATGAGGAAAGCTTCCCGTTCTTCGCATTGCCAAGTCATGTGGTCGGGTAGTGACGGGCTGGATGTAGGAATAGTATCTCGTACGGTCCAGACCACGGCGACCCACGATGCTGGGATCGTAAGACGGCGGAGGGTATCGTCGAGAAACACCCTGGGGAGGTCGGGAGATGCCGACTTATGGAATACGTCGATATCGGGTCCTGCAACCTCGGAATACTCCATGTAAGTGGAAGGGCGGTGGATAGAGCGACGACCAATAATGTCCTGGAAGTTGACAGCCCACGTCGGCAGACAAGCGATATCTGGTGTGCTCAACCTTCTATAGATCGGACCGACATGGTTGAAAATCCTAGAATGTCCTTCGTACTCAAGCGACGTAAAGGTGGCCTTGGCATATACCTCTGCGGGTGACAAGGTATAGTCCGAGCCTATGGCACGAGCCTGTGCTGGATTCATAAGGCTAAGCAGACAATATAAGTTGTCGCGGGGATCGCTAGCCGACAATTCTCTGCCGCGCAAGATGCTTACGCGTGTTGAAATCGTGCTTTGGCCTTGTTTCCGAACATGGCGAAGACCCTCCAAGAAAATGAGTAATGGGCCGGCTTGAGCGTTGGAAGGGGGTCGCAAGTCCCAGTGCAGGGGTTTCTTGACACGATGTTTTCCAAATACAAGGCACAGGTTATGGGCATGGATGGCCTCTTGAACTACGCATGCTCAGCGGGACCAGGTCGGTGTCGTATGTTCGAGTGCGTTGACTAGAGCTGAGGACTCTGTCCAATCTTGACCTGGACTTCGCCACCAATCGCAACCTTAGGTTCTTGACCGCTCACAGGTGTCGCCGAGCCAGGCATTAATACGGCCGGCCCCTCAGTATACTTCACACATTATCGACACCTGTTGGCTTCGTTCGGCCGTGCTGCTTTGATTGATACCTGCAACGTTCTGTTAGTACAATGTCGAATCACAGCTGTATATGTCCCACATACAGATCGCATCCACCCACATGGTCTGGCCCCTACTCCTCCTCCGTAGTCTTTGCAGCGCATCGTACAAATTATCCGTGATGCTCACGGTGTATTCGCCATTAATCTTGATCGTTCGTTGCTTCGTAGAGGCTCCCCAAGTATAGCTTAGCGCTTCGTAATACGGGTTGTGTTTGAGTGCGACAGTACGTAGCTTTGCACGCAACGCCTTTCCGGGACGTCCTGGCTTGAGATCCATGACCCTGATCCAGTGTCCTTCGACAGGCAGGGGCTGGTGCAAGCCGGCGACTCCAGGCTGGGGAAGCTCATCCATGTTTGCTAGGTCCTCCAATGTCCCCTGCGAAGGATGGGGATCAGGAGACGAGGAAAAGTAAGGCAGTAGGACAAGTTCCTTACGCCAAATGCAGCTCACATGTCCCAAGCCACCACCTTAAGCTATCGGCAAGGCTCCACGCCGACACAGCCTCGCGAAGCTGCGGTGTGACATCGACGGCGTTATACTTATCTCCTACCAAACTCTTCGACTGATCTCCAAACAGTATCTCATCGCTTGCTAGAAGAACACCCTACCTCATACGCGGCAGGATCGCGCCGGCGTGGTGGTGAATGGAGGTGGAGGAGGTCGAGGTCGAGGTCGCGGGAGCTCGGTGAGATGGCGGCGGAAACTGCATGATCGTTGCTCTTCACCATCTCTTCTCGCTGCTGCCTCGCCCTCAAGGCCAGCATACCAGCAACACATATGTCGTCCCTTTGTCTGACAACAACACCACCATGGAGCAGGAACTGCCCAAGAGACATTGTCTTGGCCTCCCACATGATGAGGCTGAAGAATTGCCGGTCATGGTTTCTCCGCACTTTGCAGATTTCTGCTGAACAACATCCACGACGGCGATCCATCTGCTTTTACCCACAAACCTTCGTCCGGCAGTTAATGAAAGAGTATATATTCGCCAACATGCCCTTCCTCTTCAGAACCCACACGATTGTGCTCCAGCGACCGCCAAGATGAAGCTGCTCTCGGACAGAAGGCCACGATCGCATTCGAAGCTGGTGATGGCAGTCTATCACTTGCAAGCGATGGAGCATCTCCTCAGATCATCCTGGACGCCGCCGACTGGCTTGGCGTGATACGAGCTGCTCAGGACCTCGCCGCTGACTTTGGCAGAGTCACTGGATCCAATGGCACGGTTATGCTCATGAATGGCACTGATACTGGACCTCCAAGCTACTCTTCCGGTTCTACATCTGCCATAATCGTGGGCACCATCGGCAACTCCAGCCTAATCGACAGCCTGGTGAAGTCCGGCAAGATCTCTGTCGGCAAGACTGAAGGTCAATGGGAGGCTTTCCAGTCGCAGTTTGTCACCAGCCCTCTTCCCTGAATCGACAAGGCACTCGTCATTACAGGCGCGGACAAACGAGGTTCCATCTATGGCATCTACGACGTCTCCGAGCAAATCGGAGTTTCGCCGTGGTACTTCTACGCGGACGTGCCTGCGAAGCAGCATTCGGCGATCTACGCTCTGAACACGCGCAAACATTAGGCCTCGCCATCTGTGAAGTACCGCGGCTTCTTCCTCAACGACGAGCAGCCCGCGCTCACGAACTGAGTCAACGATAACTTCCCGCCTGGCGAATACGGACCAGATTTCAATGCCGAGATGTACTCTCAGATCTTCGAGCTACTTCTGCGACTCCGCGCGAATTACATCTGGCCTGCAGAGTAGAATGGCATGCTCGCTGTGGACGATCCTACCACACCGATCGTGGCTGACATGTACGGCGTCGTCATGGGAAGCAGCCACACCGAACCGTTGATGCGCTGGACCAAGGAGCAGAGCTTGTTCCTAAACGGTACCTGCGCTTGGGCGACGAACGAGAAGAACGTCACCGAGTTCATGCGTGAGGGCGCTGAGCGCTCAAGCCCGTATGAGGGTCTGTATACCATAGGCATGCGTGAGCTCGGCGATACTGCTTCGCCTACTCTGCACGCTTCTTCGCTGGAAGACATAATCAATGTAGAACAGGACCTCCTACGAGACGTCTTCAACACCACCGATGTCTCGGACATCCCGCAGATGTGGTGCCTCTACAAAGAAGTCGCCGGCTACTTCGAGCAAGGCATGGACGTCCCCGAAGACATCACCCTCCTCTGGGCCGACGACAACTGGGGCAACAACCAGCGTCTTCCCATCGGCAACGAAACTGATCGCGCGGCTGGTGCGGGCGTGTACTACCATTTTGATTATGTCGGTGACCCGAGGGATTACAAGTGGATCAATACGATTCAGCTGCAGAAGACGTGGGAGCAGATGCATTTGGCGTATGAGCGGGGAGGCGAGGACGATTTGGGTGGTTAATGTTGGGGATTTGAAACCGCTGCTGAGTTTCATGCATGAGCGCGGAAGTGATGTGGTGCTGACTATGAGCAGGAAGTACCGATCAGCCACTTCTTCGACCTTGCTTACGATACTCCGTCTATGTTGTCTCCGGATAGCACGATGGCGTGGCTCAATCTTTGGGCTGCTCGAGAGTTCGGCGAAGACGTTGCGGAGGCTACTACGAATGTGATGAGCACGTATGGCATGCTCGCTGCTCGCTGCAAGTACGAGCTTCTAGACCCGACGATCTACTCCAGTGTCAACTACAACGAGTCTGCGAGAGTGCTTGCGGAGTGGCAATCGCTTGTCAATAATGCACAGGCAGTCTACGTCCAGCTGGACACTGCGACTCAAACCGCCTTCTTCGAATTGGTGCTTCATCCATGTATGGCTGGTCATATCGTCCACGAGATCCATCTCACAGCCGGCATGCAGAACACATATGCCTACGAGTGGCGCCAGTCGGCGAACAAGCTGGCGCAAGATGTGCTCGAATTCTTCGGCGAAGACGCAGCTCTCACGAAGCGCTACCACTCCCTACTCAACGGCAAGTGGAACCACATCTTGGACCAGACCCACATCGGCTACAACTGGTGGCAGCAGCCTATGCGCAATGTGCTTCCATCTTTGTGGTACATCCAACCCTCCGAGATCTCGCTTTGCGGTCCTTTAGGTGTGACAGCCGAAGGCACCAATGGCTCTGCTCCAGGCGACAGCATCTACAACCCAGTCAACAGCGACTCCACACAGATCATGCCACCAATCGACCCGTACGGACCTGCGTAGCGATACCTAGACGTCTACATGCGCGGCCCAGGCTCCACAACGTTTGCCGTAACCACAGACGCTGACTGGGTAACCACTAGTCCATCATCAGGAACTCTGCATGCCAATGGTGTGTCTGACCAACGCATCCTCTTCTCCGTCGACTGGTCCGCCGCCCCCGCAGGTTCCACTGTAGTGAACATCAACGTCACAAATAGCAACGACAACTACGGCTCCTTCGACATGCCCGTCGCCCAACTCCCTGTTAACCACACGAGCGTCCCGGACACCTTCTCCGGCTTCGTAGAGAGCGACGCCCACATCTCCATCGAGGCGGAGCACACCACCAGCAACACCTCCTCCGCTGGCGTTGCCTACGGCATCATACCCGCCTACGGCCGCACCCTCTCAGGCGTCACACTCTTCCCCGTCACCGCGCCCTCCCAATCCGCCCCGGACGGCCCAAAACTCAGCTACGCCTTCTACGCCTTCACACCCGCCCCTCTCGCGAACATCACCGTCTACATGGGAACTTCCCTCAACACCATCCCGGACCGGCCCCTTCGTTACGCCATCGCTATCGACGATGAGACGCCGCAGGTCATCCAGCCGGTTCCGGATTACACTCTTGGTGCGTTGCCGGAGATGTGGTATACAGGCGTTGCTAACAGCGTGTTTACGAATACGACGAGCCATAAAGTGGGTAAGGGCGAGCATAGGTTGGATTTGTGGGCGCTGGAGCCTGGGGTGGTGTTTCAGAAGGTTGTGGTGGATTTGGGAGGGGTGAGGGAGAGTTATTTGGGGCCGCCGGAGAGTATGAGAGTCTAAGCTTGAGGTGGTGAGGCGGTGCTGTACGATACAAAATATCAAAGCTTTGAGATCTAATAAGAGGCTGGCCTAGGCTATTTGTAGTTCAGCATATTGTTGCTATCAACCAGCTTATCTGCATCGATACACTCCCAGTCCGCCGGCACATGTCTTGATATAAACATCTCCTTGGTAACGCGAGGTGCGACCACATCATGCAAACCTTTTCCCGTAGCTCAGCTCGGTTTATTCAGCTACTTCGTGAAGACTTGTGATGTTAGTAAGCTCTATATATACGGAATTAGGCAGTCCTAAATCCGGGGCGAGATTCGAACTCCAGCTGTGCCACCTCGTCGTCAGTTTTGAATACTCCCGCGACCACATCATACTTTCTGCGGTACCTTGCGGCGGCTATCCGTTAGGCTGGTAGCATCCAGCATCCATGGTGGAGTCTAATGACATGCAGTCAGGCGCTGGACCAGCATGCTGTAGCTTGCATATCACCATCATCATCAGGCCATGGTAAACATCGGTGTTCCCAGCAAAGGGTGCCTAACGTGTGTCAAAAGAAAGGTCGGCGTATGTCCTGCCTACTCGCAACATTCACCAGCAACGTCTGCTGACGTGGATGAGTACAGTGTGACCGCCAACAGCCGATCTGTCGGCGATGCAGGAAAGGCAAACGGCACTGTGGAGGCTACCGAGATGTACCGGACGTTACGTTCCAAGATCAGTCGAGCGAGGTCATCGCTAAATCACGGATTGTGTCGCGGCGGGAAGAAAGATCACCTGCGAATACAATATGGCTGTCGCGACCATCAGAATGGCTGAGTGGCACGAGCTCCGCATGCACATCTCAAAGTGACTCCCTCTCCAATGCACCTGTTATGAGCCACTCGCCGAGACTGGACCCCGAGAGTGGGTACATCGATTTTCTTGCCAACAACTTCACCTACGGAGGGCCCAATGACAAAAGAGAAAACCTCTTCTGGATCCCGGCCAACTTTGAGTCGCTCATCATCCACAACAAAAACCTAAAACTCAGCGTCCAATGCACCGGAGCCATGGCGATAGCACGTCTACAGCGATCGCCCGAACATCTCCACGAAGCTCATAGACAGTACAGTCTAGCCCTGCGTAGCCTAGCAGAGTCCTGGGAGCAGCAGGCTCAAGTCGAACGAGATGCCATGTTCACCGCTATCCTCTTCCTCAGCTTCTTCGAGATCTTGGCTTCATACGACTCTTCGTCTCGCGGCTCGTGGAGAACTCATCTTGGTGGCCTGGGAGCTCTGTTCAACAAGTGTTCACTGCAGTATTTGCATACTGATACCGGCGCTCGAATATTTCGACAGACGCGGAGCCAAGTTCTTGTTTATGCTCTACAGAGTCTAACTCCCGTTCCAGAAGTGTTCGCGAAGCTCCGCCCAGCTCGTGAATTCGAGCATTTCGACAGCTGTGACTTACTTTTGATACGACTAGCTAACCTGCAAGCTCGATGCCGGATATTGGAGTCGGACGATTCTCTTGTGACTGATCTAATCGCTCTGGATAACGATCTTGATCAATGGACGAGAGCTCTACCATCCCTCTGGTCCTTTTCAGCACAGCCAAACAAGCACCAGTCTGGCTTTTGGTGGGATGTGCGCTGCGACGTATACTCGTCAGGCTTTATTGCACATACCTGGAACAAAGTCCGCGCCGCACGTATTATGACTCTTGACCTGCTCGAAGATGCTCTGCTCCATCTTTCTCCGCTCCCTGCTCGCGATCTTGGCATCACGTGGAACCTGACATCCCGGCAAATGGTGGTAGACATCTGCGCCACCATCCCGACTTACTTTCGACCATCGAGCGCAGCTGCTCGGCCGAGGGAACAGGGTGACCCGCCGCTCATTGGGACAGTATTCTGGCACTTATGGGTGCTCGAGGTTGTCGGCGCAATGAAGCATGCACCGCCGGAGCTCACGACTTGGATTGTGCGGTGCTTCGAGCGCATGTACCAGGCGACTGGGGTCTTGAAGATGAAGCTGGCCGCTGGCAGGCTGAGGGTCGGCCACAAGGGTCCTGTTCTGCCGTAGTCTGCCAAAGTCCTGGATCTTGCTAGATCAACGTTTTGAAACCTTCGGAAGCGCTTCATCACATATACGGACTCGTGGATTTCCGGATCTGGATACGCGAGATTTGCACAGCTTCCGGAGAGTGTTTTGGCACCCGGTATAATCATCCTTCGCATTGGCTTCTGATTACAGAAGTAGCTGCTTTGGATGACACTCGCTTCCAAACATGTGGCGCTGACCTCCTGCGTATCAAAACTGCTGCCTTAATGGCTTGCTTTCAAGGCTTGTAACGGATTTCCGCTGGACTTGTACTTGGCCTGATCATCGTGATCACGCATCTCTCCCACTACGTCGCATTATTGCAGGTCAGCGTGGTCTTGAGTCAAGCCTCTGTACCATCGCAAGTTGCCAGCAGACTCCTCACGGTCCACAACATCACCCGCTTCGCCGACAACACCGAACCCGAGAACCTCGCGATCCGTCCCAACGGCCAGATCTTAGCCACCACCACCTACCCAAACGCCAGCATCTACCGGATCGATCCGCTGGGGATTTTACCGCCTGCGCTCATCCATCTGAACCCGAATGCCACCACCGCAACCGTTATTGCGGAAGTTAGACGGGATATACTACGTCGCCTCCGGGACCATCAACATCACTGACCCGCTCGCGACGTTTCCAGAGACGTACTCCATTACCGGAATTGACATGCGCGGCGTAGCCGTCCTTCCCAACGGTGCTCTTACCATCAAGCCAGCGGTCAAGCGTATAGCGAGTCTACCCGGGGCAGCTCTCCCCACCGGCGTCGCCTTGTCACGCCCGAAGTCTGATTACCTACTTGTGGCTGACACGTTCCGTGGCTTGATCTGGAACGTGAATATCCGGTACGGATCAGTAGGAGTCGCACTCGAGGACGCGACGACGAAAGTCGCCAATGGCTTGAAAGTGTGGAACGGGAGTATGTACTGGACCAGCACGGGCTTGGGCAGCTTCTTCTGCATCCCTATCGACGAGCGCGGGAACGTTCTGCCGGGTCGAACACTGGTGCTGGTAGCGAGCAATTTGACCTGCGATGACTCCGTAGTGGATGAGGAGGGTGAGATATACGTAGCCGGCCCCCTGGATGTGCTCACGCAAGTCACTGAGGCGGGTGAGAGCGAGGTGATAGCGAGCACGTTGAACTCGACAAGTAGCGCACTTGGTAGGCCTTCGGCGGCAGCGTTCGGACGGTTAATATCGGATCGCTGGAGTTTGTATATGACGACGAATGGCGGCTCGACAGGCGTGCCGAGCACGGCTAGGGTGTCTAGGGTTGATCTTGGGCAGCCGTGGACACGCTGGTACTATACGCGAGTTAGTTGTAGATCCCTCGGATTCGGAGGAGGAGTACGTTATACCTCAAGTTCGCTTTTACTCCAGACCAGCCGACTTATCTACTACTCCATCGCGAGGCTGTTGCTAGCTGGGGCTGCTAAGACACCCACTGCCAAGTCTTGAAAGATGTCGAAGTAGGTCCCCAGCAAAACCAGTCCTACCCACAAAAGCCGTAGAACCATTCTCCTCAAAACAGCCGCAAACCGACAGGACACCAGATGCTGGCTTTTGCGGCGGGGAAAGCGGAGTCGAAAGTGGAGGCGACGGCTAGGTCTCACGTCGGCGAGTCTCGGGGTGCAGCCGGCATGGTCGTCGATGGACGAAACTCTGGTCCGCAAAAGATACCAGACAGGTGCTCAAGTCGTGGTTAAGTCGGGGGGAGGAAATCAACGACCACCGCCTGCATGACTCCAACTCTCGCGGTGCGAGTTTGACCACACCAGCGAGATGAGTAGTTCGATATCCTGCTCGCTCACCGCCCAACAACCTCCCGAAACACCTCAAGCGTGTGCTCCCAAACCTTCACCCCCGTCCCCGTCTCCCTCATACCGCTCCAGCACCTCGACCCTCTTCTCCTCGTCCGCCAGCTCCGCCAGCCGCCAGAAATTCTGCCTTGCGTGCTCACCACGCTTCTGTTTCTCCTGCTCGGCACTCCCGTTCCTCGCACTGAACCTTGCGTCCGCCATCTCAAACAACCCAACCTCCCCCGCCTGCCCGGGCGTCCTACCCACCGCATGCATGAGCGGTAAAATCGCCCAATTAGCCGCGAAGCGAAGCGCCTTCGCCCCATACCGTCGCCTATAGCCTCCAGTCACTTATCGTGAACGGCCGTACTCACCATCCCCGGATTCGTGTGCATGAAACTCACACCCCTATTGTCACGGGCAAGATGGTTGAGAGCGAGCGAGAGCATAGTGACATTCTGCTTCATGGCCGGGAAAACGGAGTGATTCGCTGGGTTCTTGATCCCCATATCATCCATAATGACCTCGCCTTCCTGGCCCGCAGACAATACAGAAATAACCCTCGGGTCCGCGGAGCGGTTCAACAGCGGGAGGAGGAGGCGCGTGAAGAGGAGACGGGAGTAGTAGTTCACGGCGAAATCCGCATTGAGGCCTTCGGGGGTCAGAGAGTGATGTTTCCGGCCCAGGCCGCCTTGGGAAAGCCAGAGTATGTCGATGCTTTCGTGCTTCGAGATGAGGGAGTCGCATACGCGAGAGACTTCGGTGAGGAGGGAGACTTGGGCTTCGATGAACGTTATCGTCGCCGCGGGGTGGAGGGCTTGCAGGCGGGAGAGGGTGGCGGCGAATTTGGTTTCTGAGCGACCGATGATGATGACGGTGGGGGAGACGGTGTGGTGGAGTAGAGCTCCGATGGCGCCGAGTCCGATGCCTGAGGTAGCGCCTGCGAAGACGGCGGTGAGGGTGGAGAGTTCGAGGGATTTGTTAGCGGATTGGATGGATGCGAAGGAGGGCATGGTGGAGTGTTGCTTTGCGGATACGAGAAGGGGGCTGGGAGAAGAGATGGGAGTGCTAGAGAAATGGAGGGAGGTTGTTGATTATATACTGTGCAAGGACGGGGTGAAGAGGCCGTACGGCGCAAATTCGCCGGCCATGGTTTCCTTGGCCGGGTGCCCCTTTGAGAAGTGTTTCTGCTGCTGCGTATTGGAGAGGAAGTTGGACATGAGGGCTGTTCCAAGAAGTGAAGAGGGGGTGTCCGGGTTGGATACATATACTTGGCCTGGTCGTCTGATGTGGATCTCGGCACGGCGAGTTGATGCCGTCTTGTGCTTGTCCAATCTTGCCATCTTGACAGGCGAGTTAGCTATGTCTGTGGATACGTACGAAACGATCGCGAGGTACAGTGGTATGAAGCCCGAGATGAGCGATATCCCGCCGTCAGTAAAGTGCGTGGTCGTGGTTGCCGTTCTTCGCGATCGCTCCTTCCTCCAAGACAGCCGTGCTAGCCTGCTTGGCACAACTCGCTGTGTTCGCCCGCACAATCTGTCACTCGGTCTCCGAGCTTGGCACTCTCCATCACCGAACAGCACAGATACTGAACATGATCTGACGCTTCCAGCACACTCTGAAGGGAGTCAGCCCCATGTCCCTGTCTAAGGCGCCAGACACGCCCTCTCCCGAGCCTCCCACCACCGCCACCACCGCCCTTCCGCCATCTCCTCCGCAATCACCAAAGCAGCACGACTCCCCTACCTTGCGCAGCTCCCCCTCCACCGCTCAGCGCAGCCCCCGTCTCTCCCCCATCGACCGCCTCCTCGGGACCCTCAAGCTCCGCAAAGCAGGACGGCCCCTCGGTTTCAAAGACGACTGGCTCACCTTCCGCCTCTCCACCTCCGAATTCGCCGACTTCGAGCGCCGCCTCGAGCAGGACGAGGACTTGTGGGGCTGGTACGGCGACAAAGTCAAGTACGACTGGGACGCGCCAGAAAGGGAAGGTGCGAAGGGGGAATATATCCTGCGCATGCCCAGCGCACTACATGAAATCTTCATCGTGAGCGTAGTGGCTGCTCTTTCCGCCGGAATCAGCGAACTCGCGGATCGGGTGGAGAAGGATGGTGGAGAAGATGGGCAGATAGTAGCGGAGCAGTTGAGGAAGGTGGATCAAGGAGGGTCTCCGACGCTTGAGATGCGTGCGCCGAGTCTGGAGAATAGCAGCCAGGAAACTGCGGGCAGTGGAGAGGCAGAGGAGGAGAGGGTAGTGAGGAGGAGTCCGGATGTCACGTTCTTCCACCCCGAGCAGCCTGGCTTGCCGACGTTGGTGGTGGAGGTGGCGTATAGTCAGCAGCAGAAGGCGCTGCCGAGGTTGGCGGAGAGTTATGTCGTGGACAGCCAGCACCGGATTCGATGTGTGGTGGGGCTGGACATTCCATATGTGAGGAGCGAGGGTGGGAAGACGAAGAACATCAAGGGAGGGAAGGAGGTGCATAAGCGGGCTACACTCTCTATCTGGCGCCCAGGCACGGAGAAAGATGAGAACGACGAAGAAGTCGGCGTCTGCACAACGGCTATCAATGCCGCTTCATTCCGCGACAGCGCTGGCACGACCTGCGACGGTGCGCTCGAGATACGAGTCAGCGATCTCCTACCCGCAGACTCTATCGCGTGTCTTCCGACATCCTTGACGAACGAGACCTTCCGCATCGACTACACCGATCTCGCCACCGCGCTATCTCGCGCGGAAGAACGAACCGCGAAGGCTGCAGAGCCGAGAACACGTCCAGCTACGACGATGAAATTTCGGAAACGCAAGCGTACGCCTTCGGAAGAGGTCAGCGATGAGAGGGAGGCGGAAGAGGTGAGAAGGGTGGAGAAGGCTATGGAGGCGGATGGGGAGTGGGGGGCAAGGGTGCGGAGAAGGCTGAGTCCGCGGGGGGTGGAAGCTAGGATTGAGAGGCGGCGGAGCTTGAGGAGACGGGATAGTTGTGGGCGGGGGGTGGGAAGTGGGAGTTGAAGGCGTCTTTGAAAGCTGCATATAAAATTGACCCGAATGGTGGACAACTACGTCTCATCTCGACTTCTGCCACGGAGAATACCTTCTTCTGCTTACTGCGACTGCATCTGAGGATTGCGGATCGTTCTGGATCACCAGCTGACGACGGCGACGATCTGGAACGACAATCTTTGATGGCCCTACATATGCGGCCAGCCATGCTCAGCGACAGCCATCCGAGATCACGATGGGCGCCAATAACTGGTGCGATGATCACGAAGTACACACTTCACGAACCATTCCAAAAGTGGCTGGCTGCGATGAAGCAATCTATCTCACAGACTAGAGAATCGGTGAATTCGAAGCATCTTGCAGCACCAGAGGCCGTTATCTTGCACATCCGGCCCAACAACCTGTTGCCATCGGCATACACAGTCTCCCACCGCAACCGAATAGCAAGCTGATTGTGTCTGCTTTACGGATCCTGGCGCTATACTCCGCAGAAGCACGCAAGCTCATGCAGTCACTCGCGTGAAATGCTGTTGTTCCATCACTGGTATGACTGGACAGCGCAACTGGATGTTTTCCTGGCTCTCGTCCGGCGGAGAACTCGCTGACTCGATCTTCACCTCTGGTGGGGAGGCGGCTAGGAGGCGGCGGAGAAGCGGCGGGCTCGAGGCTCACGCTCCGCATCGCCGTCCAGTTCCGCAGTATCCGATTGCGCAGCAATGTATCCGTGTTTTCGGTGTTGCGGCCATCGTTCTGGCCACTTCGCAGGTGCGCAGTTTGGTATTGACGAGTGGAGCCTGTTTGACATTACACAGTGCTCATACGCTAAGGGATTGCGGGTTCAGCAACACTGTCGGAAGGTGCGAACGACCTCTGCACCCTGGATGCCACACGATCGGCCTCTCACTGTAATGACAATCCCAAGCGCAGCGCTCGACTACGGCCGCTGGACCTCTCCTGGACCGGCCCAGGAGGCGGAAACCATTACATGCAACTCCCCTGCATTGAAAGCCTCGGTGCTCAGCATCTCACTTTCTATTCTGGTACGATTCGACACCGCAATTGATGGTTCTCTGACTGATGTAAGCTCTGACAGCGAGAGTCAGACACAGGTTATCAAACCGCTCTGGTCTGACCGTACCCCGGTCTGACCTGCAGCTATGCCAAGACCAACCCAAACCTTAATCCCAATGCCTCGAGACTACTTACAAGGCTCTAGCCCTAGACTCCAAACTCGCGAGTATTTCTGAATTCGTTCTTGACAATCAGTAATGGTGACTCCCTCTCATATACCCTGGGCAGACGAGCCATACGCTCTATTGTCATCCGCACACACCAGCAAAGACAAAGTACGACACCACCCCTTCTTCACTCGCAATACCTGAACACATGCTCACCCGCAAACCCACAGTCCTCCCACGGCGCCCAAAAATGCGCCCCCGAAATGACCCACGCCCACAACACCTTCCTGCGCAACCTCAACGCCACCCTCCTCCAAGGCCCGCACATCGCCGACCCCTCAACCTCCCCAACCTACAACCTCTCCGACATCACAGACCTCCTCTTCTTCGTCGCGGCCTGGCTCAAAATGCTCAACCACCACCACCACGTCGAAGAAATCGTGCTCTTTTTCCTCCTCGCCGCCGTCCCTGGCATGCCCGCCGGATACCTCGACGCTCCGTTGGAGCAGCACCAAGCGTTCCATGATGGGCTGGCGGAGCTGCAGGTGTTTTGCGCGAAGCATCTTGCTGAGCCGGCAGGGTCTCGGTGGAGCGAGATGGAGCGGATTATTCACGCTTTCGCGCCGGCGTTGTTGCGGCATTTGGGGGATGAGATTGGGGTGTTGTTGGGTCTGGAAGCGTTGTGTGACAGTGGAGCGGTGATGAGGTGTTGAGGGGCGTTGGAGAAGGCTGCGATGTGGGATTCGAGGGTTGTGGATTTGGTATGTTTGGCATCTTCTTGTCCTTGCTTCGCTACGTGGGATTGCAGCTTGAACCGCAGATGAGGGTCGAGAGCCGCGGAAACGGGAGAGGCTAACGTGGATATGGGCTACAGTACGACATCTTCCCCGTGGCGCTCGGGGCGGCCGATCGGTCATACGAGGGCGGGAACAATTTCCCGCCTGTTCCCGCGGTTGCGGTTTACGTGGTGCACTATTGGGGTGCGAAGAGGGGGAGGGCTGGGGCGTGGAGGTTTTGTCCGAGTGATTTCTGGGGACGGCCAAGGGAGCTGGAGATGTTGTTGAAGGCGAGGGGTGAGAAGGTATGAAGTTGAGTGTGATCGGTAGCTTGAGTGGGGTTGGGAAGAGATACCAAGAACGATATTATCATGGACCTGCTGACGAGAGCTTTATCTAGACCTTCTGTATTAACGGATTTCACGACGGCTTCTCAGTTCGCCCACCACAAACCTCACGCCGACTTCTTCTCCTCCTTGACCATCCTCTTCTTATGCTCCTCCGTCAACTTCGCCTGGAAGGGCTTGAAGTTCAACAGCATGCGATCCTACCACCACAAACGTCAGCAAACGCAACTTCAACCACCACACCATCACTCCAAGGACTTACAGTTCCCCACTGCGGCACCAGCCAAATGAACCATTTTATCAACGTCGCACCTCCCGCAACCCACACCTTCCCCGTTTCCCCCCTCTCAACCCTCCTCCTCACATCCTCAGCGAGAACCTCCGGCTTCATCCCAAAACTGATATTCTCCTCCTGCTTCTCGATGATATCCTTGATACCAGCGTAATAGCTTCCCTCGGGAAGCTCAAGCGGTTGCAAGTTCTCGAGGAATTTGGTCGCGATCCCGCCGGTGACAAGGGTGAGCACACGCACGCCGAGGGGGGCGAGCTCGAGACGCCAGGCTTCGCCTGCTCGGATTAGGGCGGCTTTGGAGGCGCCGTATATACCTGTTCACCAATACATCAGCATCAGGGCCAGGGAGTGCTTCGCGCAGCACTGCCACGACATAAGGATGGACTTACTCCCGAACGGAAACGTCCCCATCCCTCCCACAGACGCATTGTTCACCACCACTCCCTTCGCATTGATCAGCATAGGTCCGAACGCCTGCATCGTCTCGAGGGCGGAGAAGAAGTTCAAATCGAAGAGCTTTCGCGCATCGGGGATCGAGGAGTCGAGGCCGGGCATGTTCCAGCCTGCGCCGGCGTTCTGCGGAGCGAGTCAGCACGACGCCGATGGTGGTGAGGGTGGGGATGGGTACGTTGATCAGCACATCCAGCCTCTCCCCCGTCTCCCTTCTCACGGCTTCAACGGCCGCCTTGATTGAATCGGAGGAGGTGACATCGAGCGCAAGGACGGTAACGTTGGGCGCCGAGTGCAGGGAAGCAGGGATCTTGGAGGGGGAGCGCGCGGTGGCGTAGACGTGGTAGGTTTGGCTATCGCCTGCGGCAGCGAAAGAGGATGCAAAGGCTGCGCCGACGCCGCCGGAGGAGCAGCCGGTTACGAGGACGGTCTTGCTGGGGAGGGTGGGGGCGAGCATGGTGCTTGGTGGAGTGGGATAGGTGGTAAAGGATGGAGTCGTGGTTGAGATGTTTGTGGGTAGGCGAATGGCGGAGTTGGACAGTTTGGGTGTTGTCGATCGATGTCCTGGTTTGAGAAAAGCGACGTGGTGCGGGATGTGGCAATTGATAGTATGATTCAATGCACAAGGGGCGCTGTTGAGTAAGAGGAATGATATATCATTCAATTCTACAGCGCCGCAATGCATTTATGTATCGAAGGCCTCCTCTCGGCGGCTCATATCTCTCCGCTCGAGCAAGGCGCTGATTGGCTGCAATCTCCGCAACAGCAGGGGTTACGATTGGTTCACAAGTCCGGCAGGAGCGACTCAGCTTTCTGCCTTACCAATTCTCTTCCGGCTCCGTCTTCTCTCCCATATCACCATCATTAGTCTCATCGTCCCAAATGAGCCAAGCCGGGAAGGCGTAAGACTATCTTGGTGAGGCATGCCGACTTCACGAACTAAGTCATGCCAGCAATGCCGCCTGGCGAAGGCAAGATGTTCGCTTTCTGCGCCGTGTACAAGATGCTCGAAGCGCGGGCAAGAGTGTCTGTATACGCCAGTCTCGACTTCATCTGGTCACAATAGTGCTCGAGCACGTGGTCTACGGACTCTTCAACCGGCGGCCAGGACCACTGAGGGAGCATTCGTTTTGGCCACTCCTGCCGGCTCAACGGCTTTTGAGGAGAACGAGACTGCTGATTCGCCGGCTTATACACCTGCTCTTGAGGGCGTTGCCTTCGTGAAGACGCCACTTACTGCTGTTGGTGGTCCTCGTACCACCCAATCGCTGGTGGAAGCGTCGTGGTCTTCACCACCAACACCAGCCACTTCGGATCACCCGCGTACTGATATTGATGCCTCTTCTCCACTGCAGTCGCGGCCTGGAGCGAGTGATGGCGACTCTCAGGGCATCACGATGCCAGACCGTGCCATGCTCAGCACTTACGGTTCAACTACGTACCAGGATTCATCATTGGCTGGTGGATCTATGCCCACGCCGAGCTCGCCCTGGCAACAGTCGACCTTGAACCCTTCAGAGGGACCTGCGTCATTCCGGGACAGTAGTGGCTATCTGGATGGGACAATCCCTGCGTTCGTCTCTGACACGCATGAGACTATCAAGGCTGCCATACTGTCAGACCAGGTCACGACTGCAAAATGTACCTCTCCTGTACCAGCGGGACAGCAGCGTCTATGTTCTCCGCCAGCCTCACCACCAGACGGCATGGGCACTGGTGAAGCGAATGCAACTTTGGATCCGGCGCACTTATCCTACAAAGCAAGTGACCGTGCACCGCAGCTCTCCCAGCGAGGTCGTTCGCTTCAGCAAGGCTCGCTCACTGCGAAGATGCTGCTGGGTCGTTTGTCAGACTACACTCGCTTGATGGCTGACGGAAAACACTTACCACCATTCATCCATCCTCACTGCTCGCTGTCTGGCGAATATCTATGCCAGCCGGAGTCGTCACATCTGTGTTCTACTGAAGCGCTCTCCACATGCACCGAAGTGTTGAGGCATTTCTATTCTTCTGCTGCTACCAGCCGAGCACTGGTATGGCAGCGAATGTGCACGCACTTGCAGCGAATGTATGACGAGGTAAGCAGGCGTCCTCTCGTAGAACCGTGTGTATCACTAATCATTTTGTCAGCACAAAAGCTACAACCCACAGCAGACCTTGGAAGCCATGCAAGCAGCTCTATTATATGGTATTCTGTGTGCTCAATCTTCTGACTCCATATTAAGCCAGGACATTGCCTGGGTCGTCGAGATGATTGAGCATTTCGGACGACGACTATTTGGCATGACTGACTGGGATCGAAATACTGATCTCTCATGCACTTCATATTCGCGATGGGTCCTTGTGGAGAGCATGCGAAGGATAGGTAGCGCGCTGTACCTGTTCGACCTCTTACTGCAATCGAATGCGCCAACACCTTCGAAAGGCAACTGCGACACGTTCTGGAACATGCCACTGCCATGCGCACGCCAGATCTGGAGCTCCACTTCGGAGACCGAGTGGCGGCACCATCATCAAGCTGAACTCGAGTACAAAACTCCCACGCAACAATCCGGATTGACTCTAGGAGACCTTCTGCTGCTCCGTCAGACACCACGACTGGACGAGATGACCAAGGCCGGCAGACCGGAGATGGTCGTGGAGCTAGCCCAGTGGTGTGAGAAGGCCGATGACTTGTCGATGCTTCTTTGGATGGCCCTCACGGTCCACGGCGAAGGCCAGGCGCCGATTGCACAACAGCGGCAGGTGTCGTGAATCGATCACTTGCATGTTTTTGAGTTCAAGCACAGTCAGCGACTAGCGTCCAACGGTATTGTGTTGGCTTGGCATTCCAACAACAATTCCCATCAATGGCGTGAATTGGTTACAGCATTGCATCAGCATACCAGAACAGTTATCTCTGGTATGGGAGATGCTTCGCATGCGCTGTCATCGGTTGGTGAATGGTATCGGCAAATTGCCGTCCCAGCTGATGCGCCAAAAACTCGAGATCAGTCAACCAACAACTGTCCTATGGAACCAACATGCTAGCTCGGACTAGGCGATGATGGGAGTCTGGGACGGTGACCTCGAGTGGGGATCCAACCTCTTCGGCCGGCGAAGCATCTTTGCCCGACAGCCATTGGGGTCGTCTAGCCACCCTCCCATCTCGATCGACACTACGAGGGTAGGCGACAAACAGCGCCTCTTCCTACTGCACAGTCATTCTTCCTCAGCAGATATGCTACTGTCTGCATGCTCCACGCCAAAAGCGGATGGAGAGTGCAGCTCGACTCCACAACGGTAGCGGCTTCGACGCGCATGTTGAGCTCGATCTGCGGATCCAATGCTGTCTGTTGGGTCGTCGCAGGGTGTCGATATCGACGTTATCAGTCGTATCAGTATGTCGAGATACTGTTGTGTCTGCAGGCAACCCCTCTGCATCTGGTGGCTTACACTTGCATCTCAAAAGATTGATCATACTGCACAGTCATGCTACCGCGGGCTGGAAGTTCGGCATGCTGGCAATGAATAAGAAAGTGTTTTGTTTCGTATGAAGTGGTTGTCGCAACTCATGAAAAAAGAAAGCCAAAGTCCGTCTATCGTTAAATCATGAAGGTCGCAGCATCATGGAACAGATAGTTCAATTCCCTCGAGACACAGCACGGGAGCCCAAAGCTACTCATACACCTCGCGATGAGATGACCACCCCTTCCATGCAACCTCATGGACCCATGAGTGGGTCGCCTGACACCGGAGAAGCCGCAACACTCGTTGGTCACAATACGAGCAGCCAACACAGCAACATGGCCGGCGTCTCACCCGTTTCCAATGCTTCTACGGCATTCTCGGAGTCCAACTTCCCCAAAGATCTCACAGAACCAAGCCGATCAAGCTATGCCATCCAATCGGCCGTGCCCTACTTCGCCCCACCCCCGGCAGGCTCTTCGAGACCCAAATATCGACCCTGGAGGACGACATTGTGACGAGCTGGACCGTTCTCTGGCGTGCTCGCCATGGCGCTGGCTGCCTCGAGTATCGCAGCTTCGCTTGGCATTCTTGTTGCCTTTGATGGTGCACCTGTGGATACCTGGTCAGGAGAGCCATCGATTTACCTCGCCATTTGCACAGCCATCGCAAATCTCCTTATGCGGTACGCCTGCATTCAAGGCGTAGTAACTTGCTGGTGGCTGAGAGCTCCTAAGGGTTCTACCCTTGCCAAACTGCACTATGACTGGAGGTCTGGGACGACGCTTCGTGGCGCAATTACTGCGGGACGACACCTTGGCCTACTCGGTCTCGCCACGATCTTCTCGACAGTTGTAATTATCGACGGGCCCTTGCTCCAGCGACCGACGTCGGTGGTACAAGCGCCGTATGTCAACCAGCCGGTGCATCTCAACGTCATGATGGCCCAGCAGACACCCACTGGCTATACTGGCGTGTGGGCTACATCGCAGGAGTTGGGTTTTGACACTGTCCAAAATCTGCAGTTCAATAAGTCCGTACCGAGTGTGGATGGAAATGAGGTATCCAATGAGGTTTGGTCCTCCAGTGATGACCAGTTCGACATGCACGTAGGAAGGCTCTATTACGCCGACGTTCCGATTCCTAGCATAATTGCTGGTTGTAACGACCAGTGTACTGCTACAATCAGAGCTCCAGCACTCGCATTGACAGGATGCACGCCATACGAATTGCCCGTAAATTACAATAATGCGATGGGGTTCTTGCAAGGGCAGGACTCAACCGCCGCAGGTCCGTTGGCACAAAATCTTTTCCTCATCGTAACCACCCTAGTGCCGGAAACTGACGAGCAGGAATGGATCAATCTTGTCACCGGCCATTCGACCACCGAGAACTGCGAAGGTACTCTTCGCTACACCGCATGCTCCCTACGGCCGGCTATCGGCGAGTACAACGTTTCGATTGTCGGAAACTCGACTACAATCGGCAACCCTGGGAGCCCAACCATCATCACACTTGCTAATAACTCTCGGACGAACGAAACATTTGACCCTACGACGAGCTCTCATCGGTCAACGTTGGGTGGAATCGTCAGTGCCCATTTTGACAAGGGGACGAGTTTTCTCTCTGCGTACAAAACCGGTCCCAATATCGCTTACTCGACCTACGGTGGGCAGGCGACCGTCCAGTATGAGATCGAGCAAGCTGATCCCAACCCCTGCCTCTCGTTTCGCGACCCGTCGCAGGACATGATCGCTCCCTTGAACAAAGCTATGGTCTACGCAGGAGCTGCGGCGGGCCGCGAGGGCATTGCATACCCGGACGCTCGCATGGATCCTGGTATCGCCGCCCGCACGAACACGAGCATTACTGGGTACAAACTCGGAGACCACAACGTCTTCCACACGGATTACTGGTGGTTCTTCGCCGCCGCTTTGGTCGAAGTTGTCTGCATCTGCTTCGTGGCACCTACGTATTGGGGGTGGTGAAAGCTGGGAAGGTCTGTGTCGTTCTCACCGCTTGAGATTGCGAAGGTGAGTTCGTTTGCGAAGCAATAGTTTCCATAAGCTGACCAAACAGGCCTTCGGAGCGCCCATGCTGGCTGGTTGTGATTCGAACTCGACGGGCCGTGATGCTGCAAAAGCCGTGGGTGACCCTCGAGTGCAGTATGACTTCACTAACAGCAATAACGGGTCCGAACCGGCGAGACTTGCTATCTTGTATTCGAAACCAATCGATGACTCTGCAGTTGACAGTGCTGCGGCATCCGAAAAGCAGATCTCGCCGGTGTAGGCTACCGAAGGAGCGGCTAGCACCTCGACATCTGCGGCGAGCTTTTGCCCAATGCACTGGCAACACACTTCTACATGGCAGTAAACGGCGATCCGGTTGACCAACACGTGTGAATGAATCGGAAAAACGGCAGTACCTTCAAATGATGCGACATTGAACAGCAACAACGAAGTTTCGATAGGCGTCTTGAGTGATGGCAGTCGAGAACAGGTCCGAGTTCTGCATTTGGCCTGCATAGATCTGCGCTGCAACTATGATGTACCTGACGATCCACTCCCACATACCTACGAGGCTGGGTATGGAAAGTCGGGGCCCAGCTCTGCCCCAGATTTTGCCTGTCGATGGGCCGTCAATTTCCATACCCAGCCTCGCTACACTGTGGTTCGTACGTCTCAGCTTCTGCCCGCTCTTCGCAGTTTCGCAACATGTGCAGGTGGGCACTCTACTGCTCCTCCATCCGTCTCCTACAAACCTCCAACGTCAATCACCGGTGGCTTGAGGTAATTGGGGAGCTCGTGTAGAGAGTGGGTCTGCAAAGCGCGGCTTTGAACTGCCGCAGTGTGGTCGTCGTTTATTCCATGCACTGCTAACTCGCACAGCATACAGTCAACAAATGTACAGTCAGAGGTTGCGGCCAGCCAATCAAACCGCGGAGAATCGAGCCCAGGTCTCCTCCAACATTCTAGACTTGCCTAACAGCAGGCCATGGGAGCACGCGGTCTCAGCAGCGAGCACACCTCTTTTGACCTCGTCGTCCAACTTGCAGCGCAACCGCGAGGTCGCAACGACAA
The DNA here is from genome assembly GCA_033117895.1 of Extremus antarcticus. Taxonomy (NCBI): domain Eukaryota; kingdom Fungi; phylum Ascomycota; class Dothideomycetes; order Mycosphaerellales; family Extremaceae; genus Extremus; species Extremus antarcticus. The sequence continues at coordinate 25,057 of JAWDJX010000031.1, forward strand.
ACTTTGATCGAAAGCTGAAGAGGTTTCAGCCTCGTGTCAAACACTAGAACCTTCCGGCCAGCGCAACGCATTCCTTATCTCCACCACTCACTTGTGCCGATGAAGCGAAACCTGGAGTACCCCGCGCTTGTGGAAATAACTCCACGTGGGTCTCGAGCGTTTCCAGATCCTCGGATATGGGGCTCCAGCTTTTAGACTCCATCGAAAACGTGGTCTCGACTCGATTCACGTGTGCTCCCAAGTTCTGCCGCCCCAGCGGGGGCCCTGGGCAAGCTCCACATGGGCTGGTTCAGACCTGCTGAGAGCCTGTGCGAGACGAGTCGCCGATCTTAGTATGCGGAGGAGGTGCTCGGCAAAGCATTACCGAAGCCTATACGCCTAGCAGGTGTTGATCTTAAAGATGTAGGGATTCCTGGGTCTCGTCGAAGATCTCTTTGAACCTTTTGTGTCTCTCTAACCTCACCTTATTCTGCCTCATACGACGTAATCATGGGCATCTTCTCCGCCTCCGGCGACTACGCCCACGCGGGCAAGAAGCTCAACACTTACAACTTGATGATGATCCTCTTCGTATCTCTCGGCTCGCTCTGCTACGGCTACACTGCCAACGTCATTTCTGCTACCCTCGCGCAGCCTACCTTTACCACCTACTTCGCTCTCGACACTCGAGCGGACGGCCTAGCACTACTATCGGCGACGAACGGCATATTCCAGACCGGCGGTGTCCTTGGCACGTTGAGTCTATCATGGTTCTCCGATAAATGGGGTCGCAAGGGTGGACTGCTTGTGGTGGGTAGCTCTTGCCATCAATCTCGAGCAAATGCTGATCGTGTGGCTCCTCACAGAGCGCTATCCTCATCATCGTCTCCGGTGCCGTTCTCGCCGGAAGCCCAAATATCGCTACTTTCCTCGTCTTCCGCTTCTTCGCTGGAGCCGGAGCCTTCATGATCCTCGCCGCTGTACCCATCTGGATGGCCGAGGTGGTACCACCATATCTACGAGGTGCACTTGTCCAGATCCATGCCATCGTTCTGGTTTTGGGCTACAACCTTGCTTCGTGGTTGGGGTTCGGTATCTACCATTGGGAGAATGGCGGCAATGCCACCTGGAGAATCCCGTTCGCGGTACAATGCTTCTGGCCGCTGTGCCTCGTCATTGGGCTGTGGTGGGTACCGGAAAGTCGTGAGTATACCAACTCCCGTGCCCAGAACTGCTCTGAAAGACTGACAATTAATGTACAGCCCGCTGGCTCATCTGGAAGGGTCGCCATGAAGAAGCGAAGACGATTCTCCTTCGCCTCCACGATGATCCTGCCGATCCTTCGCACACTCTCGCCCGCACCGAGTTCATCCAAATGGAAAGACAAATCGCTCTCGATCGCACTCTGCCCACGAGCTGGATGCATGTGATCAAGAAGCCGAGTCTGAGGAAGCGGGCACTGATCACGCTTGGAACTACCGGGTTCATTCAGTGCTCTGGCATTCTTGTCATCAACAACTATGGTCCTTCGCTTTATGCTGGTCTGGGGTTCCCAACTGCGACGACTCTTCTCTATGGCGCAGCATGGCTCACCTTCGCTCTCGGGCTAAACTGTACGCATCCTCCACCCCACATCTTCTACCACTCAGCTAACACGATCTTCACAGCCATCTCCCTCTTCATTAACGACCACTACTCCCGCAACCGACTCATGTCCATCGGCGTCTTCGGCTGCATGGTGGTGCTCGCCTGCGAAGCCGGCATCGTCGCCAACTTCGTCCCATCTAACAACCTCGCAGCCCTCCGTGCTGGCGTCGCCTTCCTCTTCCTCATCGAGGTGCCGTATGATTTCTGCCTCAACGGCATGCAGTTCATCTACATCAGCGAGATCTGGCCGGTGCATCTGCGTGCCAAGGGAATGAGTTTGGGTGTGGCGATGATTTCGTTCATGAATATTGTCTGGTTGCAGAGTGCGCCTACTGCTCTTGCGTATGTAAACCCGATTGAGAGAAGTGGTGCTGGTGATGGAGCTGACAATATGACAGGAACATCGGCTGGTACTTCTACCTCGCCTTCATCATCCCAGGCACGATCGGTGCGGTCATCATGTGGTTCTATTTCCCAGATACGCTTGGAAAGCCGTTGGAGGAGATTGCTGCCATATTTGGCGATCATGGTACGTTTACCAATCGGGTACTTTTAGTGATGGCAATGCTGACTTTGTGGCCAACAGACGAAGTTGCAGGATACATGCGAGACATCCAGATCAACGAGGAGGACATCGATGCTGTTGAGTTCCCTAAGAATGAGAAGAGCGGAGCGACGAAAGTGGAGGAGCACTCTTCATGAGCCAGGTAAAGCCGATGGATTAGGTGCGAGTGCAGGTCAAACTGTCTCGTTAGACCTCGTCAAACGAAGCTCGTATCTCTGGAAACCACACGTTTCCTAGCTTCGCCTCGAGCCCATCTATCTTCACAACTTGCTGTGACCCGGTCCTCGGAATTGTGGGATCAATGACACAGTGGCTTGGACAGTGTGCCACGTAGAGCTACTTGTGATTGGTTAGTCCTAAGGAGGCCGCCCGATGCAGAGTGTCGATAGCTCAGCCTTGCTTCCTGCAGCCTTGTCCACAAGTTCACTTCAGAATGGCGTGAAGAAATCCGCATGCTAAGGTTAAGCGTGGTTTTGTGCTCTAACTCTAACTCAAACCCTAGACGATATTGTAGCCTTGCCAGCCTAACATGGCGGAAATACTAGGAATGACCGTCGGCCTGCTCTCGCTCTCGGTCCAGCTGTTCAACAGCTCTCAAAAGCTGAAGCACTTGTACTCGGCCAGCATAAATGCATCACAGAAACTCAGTACCCTCAGCGATGACGTCGAGATGGTTGCGTTGATGTTGCAAAATCTTGAGGCGTACAGACAGCAGAGTGATGTCCGCGACGACACTTTACTGGTCCGATGCATTGCTCGTATGCGTTACAGCGCAGGGAATATAGCAAACCTGGTGACAACACTCGAGACTCGGCTGCAGAGGGTTAGGATCTTCGGAAAATTATCTACAGCTTTCAAAGAACCCGATGTGCAAAGACTGGTGGATGAGCTGGAGAGTGCCAAAAGCTCGCTGATCATTGCTCACCAGTTCTACGTTGAGTGCGTTTGCTTGTATGAGGAATTGACACAACTAACGTGAGCAGAACCGACGCCAGTGTGAAACACATGAACAACAACGCTTCATGGTCGCATACTTCGATCGCACCTTGGGTGGTCAAACGGCTCTGCTGCAAGCTCCAATGACGCAGTGGGTCGGCTTGCCACCACAGCATGTCGACCAGGCGGAGCAGGTAACAGGGCAGGAGTCAGGCCAGTCTGTGGACATTGTTCAGCAGCGCTCCCATCGCATTGAAGACCTTGCCATACGGAAGAAAACCAGGAGACGAAGAAAGTTGTTATTCTCAACGACGTTTCAACCCTGGCTGTTTGGCCGTGTGTGGCAGATCGCCATGTCTCGAGGAGTCGGTGAATCTATGATCTGCATCAAGAGCTGGAACGTGGTCCCTCAAGACGCCCCAATCCTCTAGGCATGCAAGGAAGGCGATCTCGAGACAGTCCGTACGCTCATACAAAAGGGCCAGGCATCAGCTCGTGACCGGGATACAGACAACCGGACATTACTCTCCGTACGTAGTCTCTCAACCGAATCGAGCTTCGCTGATTTTGTAGCATGCGAGTTCAAACGGCCACGCCGATCTTTGTGAGTTTCTCTTGGGCGAGTGCGGATTTGCTATAGAGGAGGATGCCGTATCCGTCGCCATCTGTATGATGGCAGGGAACTTCGCGATGATCAGCTTTCTGGATCATCTTCGTATCTTCCGCTTGTTCATCGAACACTCCCAGATGGACCTGGAACTGGACGGCCAGCCCAAAGAGCTCACCGACATCCCGATCTGGTGGCCTGCATGCCCAAACGAAGACGTCCTGAACCTCGTGCTTCGCAATCAAGTGACGCTCGATCCAGCAAACGCAATCGTGCCGTTGGTCGACATGAGTATCACAAAGCAAGCGCCTTTCAAATATGCCCACTATTGCCCCCAAGATCCTGGAGTACTGATGCGGATGTATGGGCTATCGTGGGATGACTCAGGTATTGCTGAGCTGTCAAGCGAGACGAAAACACATCTTCTTCATGTCGCAACAATCCGATGGCACGAGGAGCTCGCACATCCTTCCCGGCGTCTAGCGAGATGGAAATCCTTCGCGCGCTACATGTTGCGTGCGGGTACTGATCCAACGGCAGAGTTAGCACTTCACACTCCTCTCACAAGGCTTCTCGGAGTAGGTGATAGTCCACCACATTACATCAGACATGACTGGGACGGTATCAAGGGGCTCCAGGAAGTTCTGCAAGAGTGGACATCCATACTGTCAAGCCTGCAAGTCGACATGATGCGATATGCGGAGGTGGATCTGCAAAGCTGGAAGACGCTCGATATCGCGGCCGAGACCAGAAGAGTCGCTGTGCAGACTAGCCATCCCATCTACGATCAGTTCATCGTTGACAGCCTGTGTATTAGTGATCTGCCGCGAGACTGGAGCATCTCTGTCCGGCGTGTACCAGTTCTCTCGATCTGGACGGAGGCACGCATCCCAGGAGCATGGCCGCAGGAAACGAAGTTGCGTCCTGGCATAGTTCGAGTGTCGGATGAAGTCGATCTGCGAACGAAAGGGTACCACGAGGCTCGAACGGTCGACCTTTTTTCTGCTCCTTTAGCGATCCGGAATCTTATCGAGTATGCGTCAATGGATACAGGGTCACCACGCTCACACTTCGCGATCACTGAAGATGACTGCAGGGCAGTTGCACTGGCCGTACTGTGGCGTCGGAGACCCACGCCTCGCGTAAAGCGAAGCTCTAGTCTTCCAGCGCGAGCTCATCTCCAGAAGACGATGACAGCGAAGAGCTGGCAGCTTTCGCGTTGTCGGTGACACCGATGGCTGCCGCCCATTCATGCTTCGCCGATACACTCGCTGCACGAAGCAGAGCCTTGTGGTTGCTTTGCACAACCTAGAGAGGAAGGATGGGAGTACAAACCACGTTGGTACACAGCCATGTGCTTTAGGTCGTATGAATCTGATCTCCACGGTCATGATACTGCAGAAATCCAGGAGACGCACAATTGGCAACACAGCAGCTTTTTAAGAGACTCCAGTGAGGACGCCAGTCCGAAGAGGGATCCCAAGGTCACAGTGTGGTGCCGATGGCGTCAGGAAAGCGCATAGTTTCAGAACTGCCTCGCAACAACCATTGTGGCCGTAATTCTGGCGCGGAACCAGACACAGGACCTCGAAAGAGACTCTGAGGTGCCTGGCACACCTCGTTCCGTCCTGACGTGGCAGCACTCGTACACCAAAACGCGGCAGCCACCTCCGTTAAAGGAATCTCGACTTGGTTGCCGAAGGAGGACTGCACGGAAGATGCAAGATCTCGAGCGCCATTAATGCTTTCCATTCGCAGCAAGCGATACTGCCTGGGATGCTTCAGCGATGGGCAATCTCCGACTTCAGAATTGCACATGAAAGCTCGGCGGGAGCGAGCTTGGCCGGCGTCAAGGACGAATCTCGCCCGAATGCAAACCATTTCAGGCCAACTCGGGTAATGAGCATATGAAAAAGATGACCGAAGAAAAGAAGTCGGCCAACGAGAAGAAAAAGTTGGCTTGAAGGGAGAAGTGAGAACGTACTTGGGTGGCGGAATGTTAGCAAGTAGAAAGCGACACTTGGCCTCCCGAATAGACTGTATCATCGTACTTCCCTCTACGTTACAAGCCATCCAACCAGCGTGGGAGGAAGCTGAGCTTCCGGAATTGACCGCGCAGAAGTGTTTTGGCAAATCTGGCCGTTCGACAGACTTCGTTGGTCTGACGCATGATCAGAATTTCCATGTTGACTTCATGGTACGAATATCGCCGCATGAGCAGCGGAAATCTCAGAAAACACGGCTCCAGCACCGTGAAGACCGGGGGAGGCAGGAGAACCTCACATGTGACTCTGTGGCAGGATGCAATCGACTCGCTTGCTGCTACGATCGTCCAGGTGGCGAGAGCAGAACAGTTTGGTTGCATGGGATGTCATGTTGATGGAGCCCTTCGAAGCACCTAGCATGCTGAAGTGGCGAGCAATGCCTATGCCATGATGTGTGCTGAATCGTCGAGCCATTACATGAGTCTGTGCAGCCATGCTCGCACCGACTCAACTTTCTCCCGTGATCAGCTCAACAAACGTAATTCATCTACACCTCATCCTCCCACTCTCAGCTCCCTCCAAACGTCCCGTCCCGCTCCAACGTCCCCTCGATAAACCGCCTCAAGACCGCCCACTTCTGCCCTTGCCCTCCACCCTCTCCCTCCCGCGCAGCATCTCCGCTCCCTCCATCCTTCCCTTCGCCACCCCCACTCCGCTCCGCACTCAACAACGCCAAATTCCGCCCAAACCTCTCCACCTCCCCCCTCTTCGTCTTCTCCCGTCGCTTCATCGCGCCTGGCCTATGCGGCATACTCCTCATAACAATCTTTTGCTGCGCAGCAATCCCTCCCTCGCCCTGTCCTCCAACCTTCCGTCGCCGTCTCCGCTTCGCTACCCCCGTCCCTTTAACCTCGTCATCGGTAAAACCCTCCCACTCATCATCGTCGTCGCCGTCTCCCAGGTCCGGGAGGGCTGAAAGCATATCGCCAGCCATATTCTCCGCCGCGGGCAACTTTTTGCTAGGTCGCCGCCGCTTCGTACTCGAGGCGCTGGACTTGGTGATGCCGGCGGAGCGGACACGGGTCATCAGGCCTTCGTGCTTTGCTGTACGTTTGGCCTTTTTGGTGCCTGGTCGTTCGGCGGTGGTGATGGCGGAGGTGGCGGTGGAGAGTGGGGTGCGTGTTGAGGTGGAGGCGGCGGCGGAGGCGCGGGAGCGAATGGAGGGGCGTGCCATGGCGAGGTCGTGGTGGCTGTCTGCGAGGACGAGGAAGGTGCGATGGAGATGTAGCATCTGCTCTTGCCGAATATTGGAATGTTGAAAGTTTAGGTAGCGGCGATGAAGATTGGCCATAAGTCGACGTCGGGGGAGGACTTCTGGCCGAGGCATATTGTGACCTCACTTTCGTTCTTCCTCTTCTTCCCTCTTTCTCCATCACCCATGGCATACCTCGAGACATAAGCATCAAGACATGCCGTCAGGACGCCCGTGAGTACGGTGGCCGGGGTTCAGACTACACCCCATAAGCCCACGAGATTCCATTGAAGCCAAGCAGCCTCCCACGGCATTGGACGTGGTCACGAAGCTGTTGCCCGGACACAAGTGTCCTCGGAAGGACCAGAATCTTCCACGCAGATCCACATATCAATTAGATCTTGTGATTTAACACTCACATCAAAGTGTTAGACCCATTCGGGTTTCTCATCATCTGGATAACGGCCGTCCACGTACATGTGCGTCTCCAGGAAAGATCATCTGTGAACGTTCCATTAACACCATTCCTGAGACGACTTGATTGTCGATGACAATGTTTCTCGCACTCCAGATCTGGCTCGGCCAGCACCTGTTCGGAATCATTGGAAACCCAGGTTTCCCGGCTGGTTATCGCATCACCCCGAAGCGTGTCATCAAATGGCCGTGCGAGGAGCCTGAACTGGACGGCCATCAATTCGCCACAATGAACACAGATCTGCCCATTCCACGTATCTATCGAACGCACAGATGGCGAGGTCACCTCGGGATCGAAATGGAATATGTCCCGCACTGTACCACGCTCCAGGAGGGCTGGCACAAACTGTCGAGGAAGTACAAACAGCGTATTGTAGACCAGCTGAGCAAGTACATCGCACAACTCCGTTCACTGAAGCCAGCACCGGGATCGAGCGGCAAAGTCTCAGCCACAAACGGCGGAGCCTGTCACGACGTTCGAGTGGGATCTGCGAAGCCCTTCGGTCCCTTCGACGACATCGCCGGCTTCCATCGCTGCCTACGCGGCGGCGTCGACCTGAACGCCACGCCCGAAATCTTCGGTGATAAGGTCGCCGACGTTCATGCTCGTCCGTATGGTATCCGCTTTAAACATGGCGATCTGGGTGTTCAGAACATCCTCATTCGACACGGACACATCGTGGCGATCATTGACTGGGAATGTTCAGGCTGGTACCCCGAGTATTGGGAGTATACAAAAGCGCATTACAATAGTGCTCTCCTACCGGAATTTTATGAGATGCTGCGGCAACGCATGCCGCGGTATGACGACGAGCTTGCTGCAGAGCGTGTGCTTTGGCGATTTTTCGACCAGCCATTGGACGTGGTGAATTGACGACCTTGAATTAGTAGGACTACGCTCAGCACAAGGCTTGAAATCGATCCTCGGCTTTCTTCGGTGCCACCTTTGCCTTGACACCGCTCGCCAATGCCACTGCCGTGCTTATGTTTCTCTGAGCATCCGTCTCGGACACTTCTCTGGCTTTCTGGATAGCGTGTACGGCGTTGTGAACCCACGTCGCACAACACTGGTGCGGGCAGGTAAATATGCACGTGGCTTATAGATCTCTTACCCCGTTGCCCGCATCTCTTTCATATCTGCATGTTCCATCAGTCTTTCAGCACCATCTCCTCATTATTCAATCATCTGAACAGAACATCTTTTGACGTTCCTACAGAGTTCGAGGTACCGACTTACTCTCCCTAGGGCGGAAGTGGAACGAGACCGCAGATTCTGATAGTGGCTATGTCGATCTACGCACGGAGCAGAAGCCAGAAGGCAGTGGGACCGGCACAGGGAGCACCCGCGTATCTGCCTGAAGGCTGGCAAGCGGCATGGCATGGCAAGCACGGCGAGCGGTACTACGCAAACGCATATACGAAGCATTCGCAGTGGGAACGTCCAAGTGAGCGGGCTCCACACTGCCGGGAGAGACCCTGGCCGATCGCGAGGGTCGGGCGGTGAAGTCAGACCGCCGGAGGAGGAACCAATCAGCCCTTCGCAGAGTCCTTCGGAGAGGTTTCGTTGGCCGACGGCTGTTGACTTGAAGCGATTACTGCAGCAGAAGAAGACAGCCTCTTTGTCGACTGTTCGGGAGCGAAGAGTGGTACAACACATTTAGAGGAGTTGAACCAACATCTCGCAGACAGCCGCAGACGCGGAGAAGCGGATTCGCACAGATCCGGCAAAAGACTTGCCGTCCCGAAGGCCTTTTGTATCTTGCAGTTGAATCGCGGAGCTGCATCTGTAAGTCGTGTGTTCATTGGCTGCTTGTAAACATGCTTGCTTGCGCTCAACGCATTAACTCATTCCTACACTACGATGCTCTTCCTGCCGTTGGTCGGAATACACTTGACTGACAGTGCCATAATCACAGTCGATGGTGTACGTGTTCGGGTCGAACCAAGCTTGCATGCTGCCTTAGTCCGGGTCCGATTGCCAGCAGCGGCCCGCAGGATCTTGGTGGACCAGATTTGTATCAATCGGAGTGACGGTATCGGGAGGCAAGATGTACTCGAAAGCGCGACCGGTGCTGAATTGGCCGGGCGAAGCGCGTGATCGAACGTGATCGAAGTGACGTGGCAGTGGCGTTCTTCTCAATCCTGGTGGAGCAAATCCGACATCACGACGGGAGAGCGAAATCGCAGCAGTCCGACAACCCACCATGCGATGTCCTCTCGCACATGGGCGCGCTGGCTATCGCTCTGAATGACTTGTTTGAGCGATCATGGCTTGGCTGAGCGTGGACTGCGCAAAAAGCTGCTTCTGGACAGAACGCTGAAGTTTGGTGTGGGAAGAAGATGTTCATACACCAGCTCCTGCAAACTTTCCAGAGAGATCTCGACCATGATACCTGTGCTCGCTGGGCCAGGGTTCCGATCTTGATGGATTCTGGAGCTGGCAGTGGTGCAGACCTGTGAAACCCACGCCGGCCCCACGATGGGCATCTTCATACCGTATCTTTGCTGAAGGATGGAAGCAAAGCCTCAGTTCGCATATTCAACTCACCTCGATATGTTGACTGCTCGCAAGACCAGGATCGCATACATTCAGTCCTTAAGTTCCTGGGCTCGGACCTTAGACAAGGAATCCTGGCAAGTTTCTGCACTTCAGAGGCGTAATCTTTTAGCTTTAAGATACTCCAGCTTCTCAAGGACCGTAACGACCACCGAGCGAAGCAAGCTATAACATCAAGTACTGCATGAAACTAGCATCCAAATGCAAAGCGTACTACGGCTTTTCGAACTTTCGACGAGCTTGTAGGTGCTCACTCGTGGGAGGCACAATGCCGGAAGGATCAGACACAACCAGCACAACCCTTTGTGGCCCTGCCATAGACGACGCCGTGTATGCCGTTTTTGAAGAGTCCGGTCGCATGGTTAAACTAGCCGAGGAGGGTGAGAGGCTGAACGAGCTCATCGTACGTGCGCAAAACGACAGCACATACATGCCCAGCATCGAAGACACCGCTCCAATGATCGAACTCAGTAGCGTGGCGGCGAGCATGGGAGATTGGCAAAATGGCAACAACCTGATCCCGGCGATGGCCGATGTCTGCAAAGGCCGCCGCATCTTTATCAGTCACTACAATGGCTCCATGGGCAACGCGCCTGAGATCACCATGCCTTGCGATAAGATATGTGTCATCCCGGGCTGTTGCGCCGTTCGTGATTCGTCCGAAAGGGAGTCGGTATCAGCTCGTTGGTGACTGCTATGTGGCTTGGGCCATGCACGGCGAGGTCATTGAGAGTACGAGAAGTTCGTTTCAGCAGATCGTGTTGGGATAAGTAGGGCGGCAGCTATTTACAAGGTGGTCCGTAACACGATGTAGCGGGCGAGCAGGTTGCCGAGAGTAGGTACGTAGGCGGGTATTGAGGCAGCCACATAGTTGAGCTGTCGAGTTAAGGACGTCCCGGAGATGAACAGCATTGTCAAGCATTCTGTGGATGCATTTGGGCTCGCTGCGTGCTTCGTTTCGTTGACCTTGTGGCTAGGAGTCCGCTTGCTCGCTATCTAGGTACCGCGGCAGAGCCAACGGCAGCATGGCCACGCTATTCCCGTCGCTGAGCCTGTTTCCGTAGCCTTTTCTTAAACCCTCCCATGTACAGATACCATCATGTTGATTCGGTTTGCCGATCTGATCCGACAGCAGCGCAAGAAACGAAAAGGCTGCCTGCTCACGCTGAACTATTGAGGACCCATTGATCACGGGATACTAGCCAACAGGGAGTGTTCGGATTGCTAGCGAAGGGTGAATTGTACCCAACCCGACTCGGCAGATCGCACGGAGGCCATCTTTGCGAAGCCTCACATGTCTAGAGTTAATCGACTTATCGTCGGTAATGTGGAGTCAAGTGGCGAGTTTACAAAGTCCGAAAGAAGAGCTGGGATACTGCTACTGTAGGTTGATAAGGCAACTGGCATGGCCAGGTGTGGAAATTGTTGTGTTGGGAAGGGGGATGAGTTGAACGACGATCGACTCACCTGCGGTTTCGACAGACTAACACGAAGAACGACGGTTCAATCCTGACACACTCACCTTCCTGTAGATTATCAGCGCGGGTGGGAATGAAAGTACCCCATCAAGGCCCCAGAGACGCATGTCAGCTTTCGGGTCAAGAAGTTCCATGACATTGGTCCCGTCCTCCGACCATGATGCTTTGAGGATATCGTCATTGCATGTCAGGAACTGTACGCCATCTTGCTGACGTACGGCGGCGATCGCGTGGTTGTGCCCAGTACCGATGACCGCTTGGAGCCTGTATCGCAGACTGCCGTCCTTCGTGTACTTTCCGAGATCAAGGTACTCTGGGTAGCGGGTGGGATCGTGGACTCCATCCGTCCATTTATCCGCAGGCGTGAGGAAAAGCACTTTTGGAGCTTCCGTGATGGTCTTCCGCACGGTATAATTGCTGTGCTTTTCGCTCTGGCACCACCCCCCGTGCGTCACCATCGCCAGCTCCAGAATATCATTCGAAAGCGAACCATCATATGGAGCCTCAACTCCTGTCTGATAGCTGTCATGTTCCCAGAAGGCCGTGAAAGATTCGGCGTGCGGAAGTGGGCAGAAGATGTTGGTCATCGCGAGGTGACCAGTTGCTCTGCCACTTGACTCAAATGTGAAGCTTCGATCGCAAGTTTCACAGGTCCATACAACCTCTTGCGTGAGATTGAACAGCGGGCGCCTGGTCGGGCGCTTGGGTTGTATGTTGCTGAAGAGGATTGTCATCTCACTCATTCTCTTCTTCGAGTCTATCGGCGGCGGCTGAAACAGGCTCAACAGGTATGCTAGGTACCAGCGTGAATCACCTCCCCCTTCTCCGCCGCTCTTGAATGTAGCGGTACCAGGTTGGCGAACATCAAACGTCGCATCCACCGTATTTTGATATTCTAAAAGAGCGCGTGACAGTGAGAGATTGTCTGCCTTGTCCCCGTATAGATAGATGTCTCGCAGGTGATCCAGAGCACATGGCACGCACTCCGATCGTTTGAGTTTGCAGACCTCATTGTGCTCCTCACACAGCTCACCTATCTCTGGAAGGCTGATGAGGGATTGAAGTACAGCGTTGCGATAACAGTGACCTTTGCGGTTCACCAGTCCTCTACTGGAATTCTTCGTCTGAAACTTCGTCAGCCATTTCGGCCGGCTTGAAGTTGTACTTTTGGCAGTGTTCGCCATGATTCGTCGTACTTGCTGTGAGAGATTAGCAGAGGGTATGATATGTACGCGAGGGCCAGCCTCGGTGTATGGTTCTCGGACGACGGGAAATTGCTGCAAATAATGCGCCTAGCAGGTATGTGGTACACCGATCTACTAGTACCACTTCTTCGTGTGGGAACAAAGCACAATGCCTTGTATTGTCACCGTTGTCCACCCCTTTCAGCTATTGTTCGTGGTGACAAAGCATAATGGATGGAAATAGAACAAAGGGCATAGTGCATGGTAGCAGACCACGTTGTATGGCTAAAACAATGGTTAGAAGCGTCCTCAGATGTCTCGAAGGAGAGGGCCTGAACTCACTCCCTGTATCAACCTCGTCCGATCGGGTCGTAGGTCCCTTGACCACAGTATGCTTGGAGCTCGCGGCCTCGTTTGAACCTTGAATAAGCAGATCGATCCCGAAGTCTGATGCGCCCGCAACCAGTGTAGTGAATGTGAACGTCCGTCTACGTACAATACTCCATCTCCGTCAACTGCCTAGAGCTTGGAACTTCTTCGGCAACCTTGCCGTGTGAAATCAAACGATTCAGGCTCAGAACACCATTAAACTGGCGGTCCAGCAACCAGAAACGGATGTGCCTCCGTGTTGAAGACCCAAGTATTCTTTATCCCCGCTCTCCCGTCCTGGACATGATACGGCGCATTCTTGTCCTATACTCCCGATCATACGTTAGCATAACTCCACAAGTTAAAGCCATGATCAGCTGTGCAAAAAGTCCTTCTCACCTCCAATTGCGTCAACCACACATATTTCATCACCTCCGCAAGAACAAAACTCTCCTGCGTATCCGTCTTCCCACCGCCATCTTCAGCATTCACATCCTTGGTGGCGCTGAAACCCGTATCCGTGCGACAGTAGCGGTCGATAGCTTCGAACGCCGCCCAAGACCACTCTGTATACTTCGGATCCTTGGTGGCGTGGTAGGCGTGGTACCACGTCTCCAGCACCTCAGAGCGTAGTCGAAACCCGCCATCAGACCTTTGTATCGCATTATTGAAGACGCAAATCCCTGTCTCGCCTTTAGGAAAGCCGGGGCAGGTGGTGGTCCAGGAGACGAATTCGCCTCCAAGACCTGTGGTCGTCATTTGGTATACCGCACCTGCTGCGTCGGCGATGGAGAGGCCGTAGTCGACGAGCGTTTGGTTTCCCGTGACCATTCCACCGAGGATGAAGTTGCCGCCTGCGAACCAGGCGAGAGATTCGATGCGGTGGTCTACATGGCCAGGACCGTTCCAATTCGACAGGAATGTGAGGTCAGGACGGCCGTACGGGTGGGAGCTGATGTTTGCAATAGTGGAGTCCACTGCAATGAGCCAGCGTTCGAGGTAGTAGCCGTATTCGTCGCTGTTGTAGATGTAGGCTTTAAGGAGGTACTCGTAGAATGCTGTGAGATGGTGTTAGCCGGGTTTCATTGGCTCAGAGCAATATTTCATACAATCTGACATAGCACCCCAACTACCTCCCGAATCCATGATTTTTCCATTGTTTACGCTGACACATGAACCCAGAAGTCCAGGATACGGTTCTCCAGAGCTCGGTTTCGGCCAAAGTAAGTAGCTTTCTGCTTTCCGAGCAAGGTTAACATATTTCTCATCATTCGTGATGTCCGAGAGTCTTGCGAATCTAAGGATTATCGGACCGACGGCGGCAACGGATGTTCTTGAGTCTGGGTTGCCCTCGCATGTCGATGGGTTGATGAAACCACGAGGCACTCCGCTCGGGGCATCGAAAGCACAGCATAGCACGTCTCCGAGTGCCACCATTTGGTCGTAGAGCGCTTGTCTTAGCGTGGCATCTTGAGCCATTGCAGAGAACGGTCGATGGAGCAGGTCCCACGCTGATATCATGCCGGCGAAATGTCTGATGGTGATCTCGAAGACTTGGAGTGGATACCCAGGCGAGGCGACTTTCTTCCAGTCTACAGTAGCAATGAATTCCAGGATCTGGAGTACGATGTCTTCCTTTTCGAGCATGATGGCGGTAGACAGCGAGTCGATAGCGGTGGCACCCCAGCCGCCAAAGTCATCCTCGCACGTGTTGCTGACGGGGGTGTAGCGTGTCGCGGCCGAAGTAGTGCTTGGAGTAGCCGTTCCATGTGTGCTCGAAGACCTTTGCAATAACAGCGCTGCGGGCTATCTGGAGCGCCGAAGGTCGTTCATCTGCGAAGCTGAAGAGCGGGGTGTGACCATGAAGCTGCAAGAAGAATCCCATGGAAAAGACAATACCAAGAGCTAGAGCCAGCCTTTTCGTGAAGAGTCTCGCGATCAACGATCTAGGGCTGGCGACAGTGTCCATGGCCCAGTAGGTGTCCATGTGGATGAGAAGAAGCTAAAGAATTGAAGAGAGTAGGCCACGGACACGGAAGCATATGAAATTTTGCGTTTCCTTACAACATCGCTGTGAGAGTCTTCAGGAAGCATATGCTTTCCCCTGATAATGACACTTGGAAGCTAGGTCGATCAGAAGTGCATGTATCAATGAACTGACTTTGACGTGCGTACACTAGTACGATACAAACGTCTTCGTCGATCCTGCATCCTTCCTACACGAAGGCATTGTTAGCACGATCACTGAATGCCAATGATCGTACCCGTGCCATCCTGTCAGAGGTATATACGACAAGCCGCGGGCGAGAAGTGGATCATAAGACACTTGATGGGACTGTTTGAGATTCTGGAGATGTCAAGTCGACGAAGGAAGAGCAGGAGAGAAAGTGTAGTCGAGATATGGTTTGGCCAAAGGTCGCAGCTGGGAAAGCACTTCTGTCCCCAAGATGTCCGTGCTCTTTCCTTTCCATTGTCTTGATCCATTCCTCCTTCGCCCAACTCCTCTTTGATACCTTATCAAACTCCGGTCTCATCTATCAAAACCGCTGGCCAGCTTCTCTGGCCTGTCTACATACCGAATATGGAAACTTTTAAGGCTATGCTGCGATGTGCACCGCGAAACGAGTCCATGAACTCGACCTTGGCGACCAAGAACTTAATGGACTCAGGATCGCCCGCCTCGTCTTCCTGTCTGACCGCGGTGCCGGCATTACACTGAGGCCAGTCCCGGGGCACAATCTGCATGCTCCGTGTTATGATGTGCTTGATACATCACCCTCACCCGGAGAGCCAGCCGGTTGTGAGCATCACGATGTGCCCGAAACGAGCATGCTTTTACATCTCCCATCCCTTGAATGTGTCAACTTTGCCCATCATTGGATTATGGCACTGAACATGCGAGGATCTACAGTGTGAGGGCATCACGCTACCTCCGTGGAGATCGCCTGGTGTCGCTGAACTGATGCCGTAGCGTGGATCTCCCGATAGTGGGTGTATGTGGCTGCTTTCCGCTAAGCTGGGTTTCGAAAGTCCAAGCCTGCTCATCTGCCAGCATAGGCTGGTGCTTTGAAGACCAGTGGCGTGGGTGAGCTCAGAAGCATGATGTGCCCTCGGCAGGCTTCTACTCACCTTCCAAGCATCAAGCGAATGCGACACGCTTCGGGTTGCAGGTTCAGGTAGGAATTCAGGCCAGCAGCCGTCTATTACTGCTTTTGCAGATCGCCTTCTCGGCCATGGCTTTCTTTGCATGTCGAGAGCAGATCCGAAAGACCCTGGGCCGCCAACGCGGTCGAGCCGCCGAATCATGTGTGCTCAACAGGCCAGCTCTCATGCGCTAAAACAAGGATCTCGATCTGACCAAGTGTATAGATCTGGTATGCAAACTGTTCGTCATTGCGGTTGCACTCCCGCATCACTGTCTACTTTGCAGTAGAGCATTGGAGCTCTCGAACCACGCCCAGGGCTGGCAGCGACTGCCAGCCACGGCTCTCCAGCCGCGATGCTCTGCGCTCCTCGCTTTGGCGCTTGTCGTAATCCTGGTTCTCGACTCAGGAGGGTAGAAGTTGGCGGCTCATGTGCTGCGAGCCGGGATCAGTACGCCAAAGAAAACAACAGTCTGGCAAGATTGGAGCGTGATTATGTGCCAACGTTGCAAACATGAACTCACGCCGGCCCGGCGAAATGTGAGTCAGGTAGGTAGGCAAACCGTTGAGTCGCTTCCACGCCACTTGTACCTCGTCATCAGGTACTCATGAGCAAGTTTGCTGCTTTCCTTCACGCTCAAAAGCACTCGCCCGCCTCCTGTTCAACCCTCTTGTCTTTAGACCAACACTATACTTTTATTTCTAACCGTACCTCTTCTCTCTGATCAACAGCAGCCCCAGCGACATGGGATACGTCCGAGATTCCGGCCGCAACCGGGGAGGCAGGGAAGATAATTGGCGTGAAGTCAACAACATGACACGGGATGGTGCGTGTTACGCGGTAAAACATGGCTGTGGCCGTAACTGACGAATGCACAGAATACCTCGACTTCCTAGAGGAGGAGTACGCCCGTCGCAAAGCGAACGGAGAAAAAGTCACCCACGACAAATTCTACGAAGGCGGTTATGAGTATCTGCCAATGCCACCTAGCGTGCGCCGGCAGAGAGAACGTAACGCCCGTGCCGAGAACAACAAGAACGACATGTGGGATCGCGGCTCGAACCAGGGATCCGAGCGAGGCAGCGAGCGTGGTTTGTCCCGCCGATCTAACCAGAGTCCCTCTCGGCCCCTCGCTGCCCAAGAACGGCGAGAACTCGCCTACCACCGGAACCAAGAAGCCTTTCGCCGACAAGAAGCTTATTTTCGCCGTCAACGCCAGGCATTTTGTCAGGAAGCGGAATATGAAGCCGCTTGTCGGCAGGAGGCGTGGAACAACCTGCAAGCCCAAAACTGGCAGCAGCAGCAGGTGATCCAGAAGCAGCAGCAATCCATGAGCTGGCAGCAGTTTAAATTGTGGGACAAGGAAGAGAAAGAAAAACGGCAGCGAGAGGAATTTGAGCTTCGAAAGTTGGACCAATGTATCCGGCAGTCGCAGGCTATGCAAGTGGTGCAAGCGCAGATGGGCATGCGGCAGTGGACGTATGTTGTGGGAGGTTTCCAGATGCTTGCACTTATGTGACGGTAAGGTAGGACTTTGAGGGCTGTGGTGGAGGGTCTTTGCGAGTGTGGGTTTTACTCCCTGCTGTCTGCTACTCTTCTTTCCTTTGGTTGTCTGGAGCTGGTCGGAGGGATCTGGGTCAATGGCTACGAGGTGAGTGTGGAGTTTCGATGACATGTGTACGGTGATTGCCATTTTCTCACATCCGCTCTTTGCGCTTCAACATATGTGCGTCTTCTTGCCTGCGTCTCTCAATGTCTGGCGGCCTCCAAGACATTTCACCCCAGCAGTCTACGACAACGAGCTGTGAAAGCACGTTCAATGGCCGTTCACTGCTTCCACATGAGCTATCACTGCAGGTAAAAGGCAGGTGACCTCCTCTCATTCACTCGACGTCCGTGGTGTACGTATAAAGGGCGCTTCAGCCGCCCAAACTGTCATTTGTTTTCCTCGCCTGCAACCTCCTCTACCACTCTTCAATACCGATTACGGAAGACTTCACATTCGTCCAGAGTTGCCTATTAAAGTCCTTGAAACCTCTTCAGAACCCTGCAAGATCATCAACATGTTCTCTTACTCTTACATGGGTCCGCCGACTTGCTTCCCGCGATACCTACCAGTTCCCAGCCCGTACCCCGTCTACGGCATTGCTTCCAAGATCGCTCTTGGTGCGCATGAAAGGGGTTGCAGGGATGGGTATGCGGAGGCTGTGGATGACATGAGGGGTGTCGGTGGGTCTTTCACATGCATCACCTGAGCATCTACCAGGTACTGAGACTTGAACAGGTCGCCTCTTACGCCATCTAGGTGGCTCGTCTTCACGGTCGCAACCGTCTCAGCTACCTCAGCAAAGTGGCAGCAGACGCTCCTAGTCTCAACCATCCGGCTTCGGCTCTCGCAGCATTCCGCAACTCCAACCACCACCGTCATCTCAGCCCCATCGCTCCAGCAGCTCCCGCGGTGCGGTCGCCGGTCTCTCCCAGCCCCGCCATTCGTCATCTCAACACCGCCCTTCGTCATCTAAACATCATTCCTCCCGCTCTCGCTCAGCTGCAGCGGCAGCGGCAGCGCTAGCAGAAGAAGAATCGGGATACCGCCGCCACTAGGCCGAGATCGAAGCCGACAATCGTCGTCGTGCCGAAGCGCAGCGAGGCCAGTACGAAGCCCAGCGAGGTCAATATGGGGTGCAGCGTCGTGATGCCGCCAGTCGTCGTTCAGCGCCGCCGCCACGCCAGCAGTACTCTCGACAGCGTTTGCCTCCACCGCAACCCTCGTATCACGACTCCCGCGGTCGCTCCTCTGGTCTTCGCGGCGCGTACGGCGGATTCGCGGCTGACGTTCCTGGTGGGTATCTTGGGCAGGGTTTGGGGAGGAGGGGGTGGTGATCTCGACGGGTCCGAAGGGCGAGGGAGGGAGAAGGGAGAATGGAGGTGGTGGAGGAGGGCGGGCTGAGAGGAGAAAGGTGGACGAAACTAGTGGAGTAGCAACAGATCATGGATAGGTAGGATGACGATCCGATCTTCTTGAGTTGAACGAAATCTAGGAGAAGAGATGGGCTTGGGTATGATTTCTTCCTCGGTATCGGAGGGGAAGTGTGGGTGTCGGTGGTGGAATTCCTTGGCTTCCAGCTTCATATACTTGCTTGCTGACATTGATTGACGAGTTTCGAGCGATCGGAGGAGTGGCTGCTCAAGCTACTGCATCTATGGTCTGGACAGGATATTGGAATCCAGGTAGCTATTGCTTCTGGCTGCCCAACGACGACGATTCGACACCACAAGGTAGATGTTCACACAACCAAACGATACAAGTATCATCACTCCTTCGAAACCACCGCTAAGTACAACCGCCAATCTCTCCGTGTCTTGAGTCACTCGGAGTCCGGTAGCCAGCTCATGCCCTCTGATGACGCTCTTTGTAAGGCCTCGAGGGTGGAGGAGCATTGCTTGACGTCTGCTCTACGTAACGCCCAGTGTACAAGCTCACGCGGTTACGTTGAAGGAGGTCCGTCACATGGAAGTAGTGAATGCTGAGTCTTTCCCAAATTCACCTCGCACAGATGATGTTTTGCTGACCCAATCGCAGACCGAACAGCCTTGATCATTCACTTGTAGGCAGGAGGCACCTCAAAACTGTTTCCGCGGATCCTCAACCTTCCTCTTCTCATCAATATCCTCCCAACATCCTCCTCGATCGAAGTCATCAACCACAGCGAGCTCTCGAAGCCACCTTGCACACACCTAGCACCTCTTCACCGTCCGACACGACCAGCAACCCTTCACCATCCAACACAACAACAATCATGTCCGGGTGGCGCCGCTTTTTCGAGTACGACGCCTACGATCGTCCTCGCTATCAATCCTACCGGGACCCCTACGAGTCTCGCTACCGCGACAACGAGGGTGCTGGACGCTACCGTCGCCGAGCCAACTACGAGGAGTATCAGCGTACCAAGCGCCGCGAAGATGCTCGCAAGAAGGAGGAAGAAGAGGCCGCCTACACTCGTCGTCAAGCTGCCTGGGAAGCGAACGATCGTCGTCGAACCAAGCGTCGCCAGCAGTCGGAGTACGGAGGGTACGGTCGGCGTCGCCAGGATGACGGGTACGGTGGCCGTCAGCAGTCGTATGCCGGGTATGGAGGTTACGGCAGGAATGACGGGTACGGTGGGTACGGCAATAGTGGGTATAGCAGTGGTGGGTACGGCAACAGCGGGTATGGGAATGGCGGGTACGGAAGGAACAGTGGGTATGGGTATGGACGCAACAGTAGGGATGGGAACGGCGGGTATGGGTATGGTGGCTACGGCAGTGGAGGTTACGGGAACGGTGGGTACGGGGGAGGGTACGGCGGATACGGAGGAGGCTACAGCGGGTATGGAGGAGGGTATGGCGGGTATGGCGGAGGTTACGGGGGATATGGAGGAGGGTACGGTGGGTACGGAGGCTACTACTGAACCAGAGTCGGTGGGATGAGGTGGGCGGGTTGGTTACTTCTTCTTGATGGGTGGAGAGGGATGCTCATGCGGAATATCTTGCCTTAAAGACTGGGCTTTGGTCACTGCGGTTTGCTTTGGCTGGAAGTGTTTCAGCTTCGAGGACTGCAAATGGCAGACCGGTAGCTTGCACGACTACTATCATGGTCGACACCGGACCCGGGCTGGACGAGACCGATCTTTGCTCGTGTGTCTACATAGCAGATCAATGCAATGAAATGATCAGATTCAGGATTACGACGCTTGTCCAACTCCCTGTTTGCTAAGAAATGGTGTGATTGACACATACAGATTGCTGTACTGCTACGCTCCCCGAGTCGCTATGATAAGACATTACAGTTTTGATACAAATTCAGTACAACAGGCCGGGTTATATACATCAGGGTATCTTCCTCAACGCCTCGCTGTCCGTATGCACAAGAAACACAAGAGTAAGCTGTACATCGACGTGAGGCCTGTGTGGTCGCATCATTATCCTCAACCCCAACAGCGCGTGGCAATCCACAAAGCACCGCACATCACCATTCAGCGTCTGCGAGAGCCAGGTCGTGATGTAGCTCAAGCATCCCGATCAGGCTCATACTCGCTGCCACTGCCGACCTCAACCTCATCTCCAGCCGTGACCTTGGCCTTCCCGGCTCTGGCCTTGCGCAGACCATCATCTCCGTACTCCTCGTCCTGGGCTATACCATCGTTAGCATCGTCCGCAGCAGCAAGGAAATTCGACCTACCGAGACGCTGCTCCGCCAGAAAACGCTTCACCTCCTGATCCACCTTCTCCTGCTTCTTACGAGCCTTCTCCACGCGTATCCAGCTACGAGCTAACTCCACATCATCCACCGGAACGGTCGCGAGGTCAATCTCAGAGCCCGGGACGGCATCGCGCCCAGTCTCCGCATCCGTATCAGCGACGCTGCCATCACCTTGATCGCCAACCATGCGCTTCTGCTTCTTCGCCGCTGGAGACGCCTCGTCGCTGGCTCCCTCATCCTCCTCACCATCCACGTCTGCACCTTGACCAGGCACCGGCTGGAACCTCCTCGCTCCGGCCTGAGCACGCATGAGAGCCGCAACTTCATCCACTACAGCAGCATCGTACCCAGACCTATCCCGGAGAAGCTACGCCGCAGCCGCCTTCGCTTCTTCGCTCGTCCACGCCGCTTCGATCTCAGCAGAAGGCTCCGCGAGACCAAGATCCGTGAGGGCGGTACGCTGCTTAGCACGAAGCTTCGCCAGGCGCTCCTGCACGGCCTTCTTCGATGGTCGCTCTATCGCGCGGCGTGTTAGCACAGTTCAAAACATGGTGCAGGAGATGGGTGAGCTCACCTTTGTACGAATCGGCGATCGTCTGGTAGTCGGCGGGCTTGAGTTCCTTCCCCAGACCGAGAAGAAGGAGCTTGTTGTCGTTTTCGGGCGTCCAGTCCATCTTGGTCACCCGGATCTTGCCCTTGATCTTGCTGATGAGGCCGGGCTTGTTGTTCTTGCTGCGCTTCCATGGTCCGGAACCGGAGCCTGATCCGGACGCTGTAGCCATTGGGATGGAAGGGATGGTATATATGGGGATTGAATGTTGTATACGAGGGGGTATGAGGAGGTCGATGGTTCTGTATTCGTGTTCGTGTGCAAGAGGAAAGGAACTCTCTTCGTGATAGCGAAGGTGTTTTATAGATAGCGGAAGAGTTTGCTAGTGCAAGTAGCATAAGGAGACCAGAAACTTCTAGATCGGCACAAGCGTATTGAAACTGAAAGAGAGTCAAGCCCAGATACGCCGGACCTCACACTGCCGGAGGAGATATGCTCGAAGAAATAGGCCAAGCAAAGTCAAACGTACCGGCACTACTACCAATTACACAGTCATCAGAAGGGACCTGTAAGACCAGATGGGAAGCATTGGTACATTATGCCCGAGATCCCTTCCATCCTGACGCTCATAGTGCAACTTACATCCTGCGATCATCGGTCCTGGCGACCTTACCTGGCATCTAAAACATCCTACTATATAGCGTCTCTACCTACATGAAATGGCCAATCCTCGACGGCACTAGTATCCGCAGTTCACATACCGAAGACTGGAACACCGCCGCTCGTGGCGAAGCGGAGTGCTTAAGGTGGAGAGCTGGAATCCGACCCTCAGCTCAGGATGATGATTCAGAACAGCGATACCTCTGCTATCAGGATGCAAGGTAGCAGAATAGTCCCGGCCAAACCCTCAAGAATAGGTACTCTCGTCTTGACCGTCTCGTACAGGCCGCACGACGCTCGGTTCTTGTGATCACTGACTCCCAAGCTGGACGTCAGTTCTGGCCTTGGGGTACTCACCATATCGCTTCAAGTATGGTCGATGTCGGATCCAGTCCATGCTCACGTCTGGTCTTCCCTTCCGAAACCTTTACGTATACCACTGGCTTCGGTGTCGTCAACGTACTGTTGGGAAGCAGACAACTTGGAAGGAGAGGAGAGGCGAATTGTCAAGAATTGGAGCCTCAGGCACTAGTTCCTTGGCACATCAACCTCCTTTTCAGCTGCTGTAATTAGAACATGTAGATAGAAGGTCAGAATTCACTCAGTTACTGGTTAATCACACGATACACGTTATAGTTATGAGCCCGGTACGCGCCAGTCTACTATAGTAACGTTACAAGTTACGGTTAGGCTCTTAGTAGCTAGAATACTAGAAGAAAATACTAAAGTAAGACTAGACGAAACTACTAGATCACTAAGAATAAGGACAACACACCCCTTCTATATACTATAAGTAGCTTACAGGCCTCTATAGCTAGTAATAAGAAGATCCTAAGGGGGTATAAGTAATAGGATAACTAGATTATTTAATATAGCTCCCTATATCGTATATATAAGGTATAGCAATATATAGACCTATACCTTAACGATAGTAAGCTAGTAAGGGAGCTAACCTAGTGTTACGAGCATAACACAGAATGCGCGGGTTTAGGGTAGAATAAGGACTACTCCGTCTTACGGCTTTAACCGAGACGATAGAGTAGCTAGTTTACTCTGTACTCTGTACTTACTCTATAGAGTAGAGTAAGGGAGCACTATAGAGTAACTTACAATTACTTAGGTATATAGGAACTAAGGATGTCTTCGATATACTTATGTTTAACTTATGTTACAATCTTACTAAAAGGTCTATAACCATTTATAGTACATTCGAGTTATCTTACCTAAACACCTACTACCACCTACTCTTTAAAGAAGTACTCACGTAATACTACTTATAGGATCGCAACACTTTAAACACCCTTAGAATAAGTACTATTAGTAGTATACGAGGCTTAGGCTATAGAGATAAAAGCGCGGCTCCGACGACCGATCGTAGGACCGATAGTAAGACTAAGGTAGACTTCTTCTATAGAGACCGCAACAAGCTTAACGACTAGATTAACTAACTCTTACTTCACTTTGAGCTAGACGGGGTTGCTTCCTATAAGAAGAGATGTCTTATCGCGACGATACATCTCCGAGGGGAGGCTTAGTACTAGATGAGACTAAGGACTAAGGACTTCATTATATATTAGAAGGACGAGAGTAGAATCTTTTCCAACTTCGTTAGATTCTACGATGAGATGAAAACGATCTACGGGTTTAGTAACGAAAAGAAGGTTGCAATCCGTATCGTTTAGGACATCGTTTAGCGAATATTAGCATCCTAGTATACGGCTAAGTTCAAGGAGTATTCCGATAAGACCGAGTAGAACGATGATACTCTTTGCGTCATATACTACAAAGGTCTCAAGGATAACGTTAAGGACGAACTAGTACGTACGGGAAAGAACGAAACAACGAACTTAGATACGCTTATTAAATCGTCGATCGACATCGACGATCGTCTCTACGAGAGAGCTATAGAAAAACGACACACAGGTTAAGGACGCGGACGTACTAGCTATGTTCCGACTAGCTAGTCTAGAGGGAACAAGCGACGCGACCCTAACGCTATGGAAATCGACGCTACCTAACGAGTACCTAAGAAGGGATCGTTTAGGAAAGCTAGAGGCAAAGGAAAGCCTTAGGGTAAGAAAGACGGAAAAACCGACGAATACTATAACTGTTACAAGAAAGGACATTATGTACGTGACTACCGTGGACCAAAGGTGCGGCTACAGTAGCAGATTAACGCAATAATCAGACAGGAAAATGAGTCTCCTACCGATAAGACTTAGGATACGGCTACGCCCTCGACAAACGATCGAGGAGGGTACAACAATCTCACGGAGCTATAGATCGCGGAACCAAATTACGCCATCTATCGCCGATGCCCGCCCTTTAGGTGGCATATAGGATTAGGAAAGAACTAATAGGTATCCGAGGACTTCGACCAACTAGAAGAAATGGATCGATCCGGATAGCCTATAACGGATTCAGAGAAGGAGGAGTACGAACGGCTTGAGAAGGCTGTATACCCCTAGCTTCCAAAACATAAACCTACTATGGAAATCAACGTACTTAAGGGTACGACTCCTACATCGGACAACAAGGAAATTTAGGAGTAACAACGTTAACTAACGGAAAGTAGATAGGAAAAGTTACAACGCTTCAGGGAAGGAATCGCCTTCCTAAAAGAACAAGCACGTAAGGAGCGACTTTTCTATGAAATAGACGCATCTAGTCTTCTATATACCTAAGTACTAGAACAACGCGATAAGGAAGGACGACTAGTAAAGGAAATCAACGTGCTCGAACGAATGACGTTAGAAGAATAGCTCGAGGAAATCGAGGATAAGCTAAACGACCTATACGTAGAACGACGGGAACTATAGGAAGACGTCGACAACATCCGACTAGAATAGCGCTAACTACGCGCGTAGTAGGGAGGTCACTAGGCCCGCGCTAGACTAGGCCAACTTACGGAAATATTACAACGACTATATAATCAAGCTTAGTAATAGTAGAACTAGCTGAACTAGCTACTAGACTAATAGGAATAGATAAGAGCATAAATACGAGTATCGCGACTACAACGCGAGTTTAACGCTATAGAACGATAGCCGCAACAGTAGTTAAGGGATGACGGCAACTACGCCCGAGGAAGATCCCTACCTCCGTTTAGACGAGAGGACGCTACACTATAAGAAAACATATTACTATCTCCGGACGAGGAGATAGGTAACGAATCGGATGAATCTCCGATCCTACTAATGAACCTAGACGACGACGAAATACTAGACTTACTAATAGACGAAATAGAGAAAGAGATTTAGAACTATATCGCGGTCGAAAGAGACTATTACGACTCGGATAGAACTAAGGACCGATAGATCTCTCCTCTCTACCTAGACAACGAACTCTTAATAGACGACTAACAGACGCTAGAAGTAATCGCCGAGATTGCCGATTCCGACGCCGAAGGCGAAACTACTCTAGAAAGTTCCGAGAGCGAAGACTCCGACGAAGACCTAGACGACTTAGAAATACTTAACATCTCGGTAGAAGGCCTATAGCTAATTATGAAAATGGCCCTCTACCTTATACGGAGTTACGAAGAGGTATTTCTAAAGATCGCCGGAAAACGACATTTACATCCTATAGAATTCGACAAGATAATAGGATAGCTACGATCTATGTTCTAGAACTACCGATTAGTCGACACCGACTATAGTAGATACGGATACGTTAGAGAAGTAATACCTATCGGAAGTGTAGTCTTTAACTACGGGGACTACATACTTCCCGACGGGATGATCGTTAGTTCGTAAATAAGAGAACGAGTACAACTTCTAGATTAACAATACCGCAAAATCCTAACGTACTAGAACCAATACTAGAACGAGACGCTTACTCTCGAAGAAATGAAACGGAAGTGCAACGAACACATACTATAATAGGTAATACTACTACTTCTACCTCTAGGACCGCTACTACCGGTATAGCGAGGAATAACTCTCGGTTACGTTAAGACTACGACAAGAGGATTATTATAGACGCGAATAATACAAGGCAAAGTTATGTTTAGACCTCGAAATAGACCCCTTAACTAGGAAATCTACATCGAGGATTCTAATTCGCTAGACTACTATTTAAAAAACGAATAGGCCCTATCGGTACAAGCGACCGAAAGGAGCTATGTAATGCTTAAGTAACAATAGGAACGGTTTTCCGTATAGATTGTATTGTCGACGGATACGAGATCCTTACTATAATAGACTCCGGAGCTAGCGGAATGTTTATCTCGGAACGACTTATACGACGACTCGGGATAGCTACCCGAAAGAAGAAAGACGGAGGGTACGAGGTAAGAGCTATCGACGGCTCTAATCTACCTAGTGTAGATAGCGAAACAATACCGCTACTACTCGCTTTCTAAGGACACTACGAGGAAGTTGTCTTAGATATCGTGCCTATAGCTAGATACGATGTCGTGCTAGGTACTCCTTAGCTTAAAAAGTACAACCTAGATATCGACTAGGTTAAGAGAGTACTTAGGTTTGAGAGATATAGATACGTTACTAACATCTATCCTAGAAGACGGCAGCGTTCGACTCTAGATAAGGAAAGGTAGATAAACGAAATAAATCGCTAACCGCTAACGAAGCGACATAAGGTTAGCTCGAGCTCTATAGATACCGATATAGGCCGAGCCGGGTTAACAAGTAAGAGTAAAGGAGAAAATCACGTACCTCTAGGAATCCCTAAAGAGTTTAAGAAATAGAAGCGACTCTTTTAGGAAGAGATAGGACTCGAAGCCCTACCTAAACATTCGTAATAGGACTATAAGATTAAACTCATACTAGGATCTAGGCCCCCTTACCGGCTAATGTACCCGCTTTCTATAGTAGACCTCGAAGCGGATAGAGAATAGACTACGAAAATAGAAGGAAGTAGACGAATACGACCGTCTAAATCTCTATTCGCGGTACTAGCATTCTTTATACCTAAGAAAGGAGGGAAACGACGAAAGGTTATCGACTACCGCGATCTAAACGAAATCACCGAGAAGGATCGCTACCTAATACTACTAATCGAACGAATAAACGACTACTTCTACGGAGTATAGTAGTACTCTAAGATCGACCTACGAGACGCCTTCTTTATAATTAGGATAAAAGAGGGCGAAGAGTATAAGATA
Organism: Extremus antarcticus; assembly: GCA_033117895.1. NCBI lineage: Eukaryota > Fungi > Ascomycota > Dothideomycetes > Mycosphaerellales > Extremaceae > Extremus > Extremus antarcticus. Next base: position 52,811 of record JAWDJX010000031.1, read on the forward strand.
GCGTTCCGTATACGAAACGGACTCTACGAGTTTCTAGTTATACTAATAGGGCTTACTAACGTACTAGCGATATACTAGAGAATAATTAATAACGTTCTTAGCGATCTTATTAACATTACCGTTATCGCTTATATCGACGATATACTTATCTTTATAAAGGGATCCCGAGAGTAGTACGCTAAGGACGTAGCCGCTATCCTCGAACGACTAAGCACGACTACCTTTAAGACTACACCCGAGAAGTGCGAGTTCTTTAGGAAGGAAGTTAGTTTCCTCGGCTTTATTATAGGAACCGATAGAATTAAGATAGACCCTAAGAAGACAACCTCGATCGAGGAATAGCTAGTACCTAAGATAGTTAAGGATGTATAGTCGTTCCTTAGACTAGCGAACTACAACCGAAAGTTCGTTAGGGACTACTCAAAACTAGCTACGCTACTTACAAACCTTATACGGAAGGACATCTAGTTTATATAGAGTAAGGTTCAATAAGAATTATTCGAACGACTTAAGAAAGTATACTACGAGGCGCTAACGCTACGTATGTTTAACTTAACAAAACCTATATAAGTCGAAACCGACGCCTCCGACCTAGCGATAGGAGCATGCCTTATATAAGAGTTCGACGGGACTCGGCATCCGATCGCATACTTCTCGAGAAAGATAACACCTACTAAACAAAATTATAAGATTTACGACAAGGAGCTACTCGTAATCGTCGTAGTATTACGACACTAGAGAGTATACTACGAGGGAGCTATAGGACTAACAATCTACTCCGATTACAAGAACCTAATATACTTTACGATAACAAAGGTTCTTACCCGACGGTAAGTACGATGGTTAGAGCTACTCGGAGAATACAAATTCGAAATCGTATATACTCCCGGAAAAGAGAATAGGCGCGCCGACGTACTTAGTAGACGAAGCGACTATATAGAAGGATATAAGCCGTAATAATACCGTATACTAAAAGTTAATTAGGACGGATCGCTTAGTACGAACCCGTAAGAATTTAACGTAGTTATGCGAGTACTACGAGACAATAACGAAGAGTTTCCGATATAGTATAGGAAACTCAAGGTTCCTTAAGATAAGGAACAAGAGTGTATATAGGACTACTATAACGGACTAGCTCTAGGACATCCTAGGATTATACGAACCGTAGAACATATTAGGAGAAACTTCGTTTTCCTAGATATAAGGAAGAAGGTTTCTACCTACATTAAGAAATGCGAAAGCTGCAATAAGAACAAGGTATTACGATACGTATAGTACGGGAATCTCTAGTTTAGAGAACCGCTATACTAACTATAGGACGAAGTAACGATAGACTTTATCGTTAAGCTCCTAAAGTTAGAGAATCCGGTAATAGGAAACAAGTACGATTCTATACTTATAATAGTCGACTAACTAACGAAGTACTTACACTTCGTACTATGTAACGAAACTATTAACGCTAAGCAATTAGGTTGCCTAGTGCTTAATAGGCTTGTTCGGTACTACGGCGTCCCTACGACGTTTATTACGGACAGAGACAAGCTCTTTACGTCAAAATACTAGAAGACTCTAGTATTAGCTATAGGTATAAAACACAAGCTATTAATAGCTTTCTACCTACAAACGGATAGACAAACCGAACGATCGAACTAAACACTAGAAGGATATCTGCGACACTACGTTAACTACGCACAAAACAACTAGGTAGCTCTCCTACTACTAGCCTAGATTACACTTAATAACAATGTGTTAGAAACAACTAAGATATCCCTATTCTTTAGGAACTTCGGGAAGGACCTAAACCTGTTTATAACGCTACAACCGGGGCTAGAAGCAGACCGAGCTATTATAGATGTTACGTAGTTTAAGAAAATCTACGAAGAGGCAAGGGCCGGAATACTTCACTAGTAAGAGAACCTTACTAAGACAAGGCATAAGGATTCAAAAACGGCACCTTAGCTTAAGGAGGGGGATAAGGTCTTCCTCCTTACAAAAAATTTAAAGACTAGGAGAAAGGCGAAGAAACTAGACTATGTTAAAGTCGGACCGTTTTTAATTAACGAAATCAAAGGACCTAATAACTACCGACTCGAACTTCTAAAGGACGTAAGAGTGCATCTAGTCTTCTATATATCTATACTAGAACTAGCCGATTCGGAAATCCTACTACAAACTACATTCTACTTCGAACTATAGGAAGACGACGTCTTCGAGGTTAAGGAAATAAGGGATTAGGATAGAAACTAATACCTTATAAAGTAGTAAGGATACCTAGAGGCGGATAACTCGTAGGAACTACCGTATTACATAGATACCTACTAGGGAATAATTAGGGACTATTACTAAAGAAACCCTAGTTAGTATAAATAGAGGATACTAGAGTTAACGACACTTACTAAGTTTCGCTAGTAGTTACGAAGAACCAAACTAATACCTAGTCGACTTACTAAGAACCTTCTACTAGAGCTACACTAGTAGAAGAGGAACCGAAGTCAATAAAATCATTAAGCTACCTAAGAGTAGACTATATAGTAGGCGAAAGACTAACTATCGCGTCTACGGTAGGATAGTCCTCCTATAGATCTAGATCCTCTAGCTCTCTAGTAGTATCTATCGTAGATATTAAGTACTAAGCCTTCTTCTTAGCGCGCTTAGTAGCCTAGCGAAGAATCTTCTTGTTCCGTATTAACCGCGCTATAATCTCTACTAGTAGATCTTTATTATTATCTACCTTCTTCTAGTAGTCTTCCCGAGTTTTATCGAGGGAACTCTAGGAAAGGTTTACGTAGGGTTTCCTAACGCGTATACACTTAGAGCACTTTACTCTTAAAGAACCATCTATAATAGTATAGTAGTAACTAAATAAGAAGTAACGGTTATAGGGAGATTTAGAGGGACGTCTAAGTCGTTGTATTTTAGATACAAGACAAAGACGGTTTATTAAGGACTAAGACATAACGGATAGTAGGGAAAGAAGGGTATACGCTTACCTTTTGTAATCTGGCTTAGCTAAGACGGCTAAGCTAGAAGGGGGATAGTATTATAGGTAGATACTAGAATATAAGTAATTAGAGGAAAGGCGTATAGGTACGTATATATCTCGATACTAAGTAAGTAAGACAATATAGGAGCTACGTAATACTACTCGACTACTTAACAGCAAGATAGTAAGTACTACTCGACTAGCTCGTCGCGAGTCTAGTAAGCTAGTAACACTTATTTAGTATATAGGAACTAAGAATGTCTTTAATATACTTGTGTTTAACTTATATTACAATCTTACTAAAAGGTCTATAACTATTTACAATATATTCGAGTTATCTTACCTAAACACCTACTACTACCTACTCTTTAAAGAAGCACTTACGTAATACTACTACCTTATAGGATCGCAACAACTTTCTCTAGAGAAGTTCTAAGGTTTTAGACTTACTAAAATATCCTATAAACCCGTCGTCGTAGTACTTATATATTACCTACGTATAGATAGTAGTATCCTTTAGTATATATAGGGCGTCGGCCCTAAATAGTAATCCTTCGCGTATATTCTAGCTAGCTTTCGTTAGGTCCTTTTTCGGAGCTACTAAGTCGCTAATTCGGCGCTAGCTCTCCTTATCTTATCGCTATAGTACTACGACTAAATCCTAAAATAGGGTTAACGGTTCTTCGTTATAGGTCGCCTCCTACGCTATCGCTACGTAGGCGACCTATATAAGTAGACCTAGTAGGTACGACGACGTTATAGCTTCTACCTAGTACTATTCTAGGGCCTTATAGGTAGCGTAGATACATAATACTATAGGTAAGCTTCTCGTAGCTTCTAGTAGTACCTAGGCGGCTAACTTAGCCTATAGTATTAGTAGTAGGTACGATAGATCCTACTACTCCGTACTAGCGTAGTCTAGGCGCCGCGACGGGGGGTCTATAGGGTTCTTAGAGCCTACTTAGTATTTAATTACGAAGTCGAAGGAGGCTAGAAAGGTTACCTATCTAGCCTACCTACTATTTAGCTACTTTACCTCTATAAATCTATAAAGGTTAGTATAGTTAGTTAGTACGCGTATCGTATACGCTACGCCTTCGAAGTAGTATTACTATTACTTAAACGCCTCTATAATAGTAAGGAGTTCCTAGTTATAAGTTTTATAGTTATATTCTACTAGACTTATCTTCCTTAACTAGAAGGTAATAGGGTACTACTCGCTACTAAAGAGCTACAACGTAATTACTACTACTACGGAATTAGAAGCGTCGCTTTCGAGGCGTAGAGGGAGCGACGGATCATAGTATCGTAATACGGGCGTAGTAATAAATACTTCTTTAACCCGGCGAAACGCTAGCTCCTTACTTAGTCCCTAAAGTAGTAGTCCTTTCTTCTAGCTATTTTATACTCCCTTAAGTAGTCCTATAAGGGTACTTATAATTTCGGAGCAACCTCGAATAAATTGGTAGTAGAAGTTAGTAAATCCTAGGAACTACTATACTTTATAGAAGGTCTAAGGTTATAGCTATTCCTAGATAGTAAGAACTCGGCTCCTATCTATCGTAACGCCTATAGTACTTATAATAAACCCTAGAAATTCGACCTACTTTTAGAAGAAGTCGTACTTCTTAATACTACTATATAAAGCGAACTTCTAGAGCTACGTAAGTATCTTATATACGTAGCGCTTATACTCCTCCCTAGTCTTACTATAGATTAGGATATTATCGAGGTATACAACGTAGATATTATTAATAAGGCCTATAAGGGCTCTATTAATATACGCTTAAAACGTAGCTAGGGTATTTATAAGGCTAAAGGGTATAACTATATACTTAAAATAGCCGTAGTATATATAAAACGCTATCTTCTACTCGTCGCCTTACTTAATAGGAATATAGTAGTATATATCCTTAAGGTCGAGCTTTATAAAGAACTCGGCTCGACTAAGCCTAGCGAGTATCTCGCTAATTAAGGGGAGTAGGTAGTAATTCTTAATCGTTAAGGCGTTTAGGCTATAGTAGTCTACGTAGAGGCGTAAGGTTCTATCCTTTTTTAGTACGAATAGGATAGGCGTACCTACTTCGCTTTCGCTACGCCGGATCTAGCTATTATCTAAGGCGGCTTCTAGATAATCCCGTAGCGTTACTAGCTCGGTATTAGAGAGGTTATAGATAGGGCGGAAGGGCGGCTTCTTACCCTATTTAAGTTCGATTATATACTTAGCGCCTTTAGGGCGACGGAGGTTCGTAATATCCTTATAGTTAAAGATATTAGCGAATTAGCGGAACTTTAGTAGGAGCTTCTTCTCTACCTTTAATTAGCTATCCTCTTTATTAAAGGAGACTATAAAGACCCTAAGTAGGCCCTTAAATTCTTTTATAAAGGCCTAGGCTTCGCTAACTCGTACCTAGCGTAATACTAGTAGGGCGCTACTATAGCGCTACTAGTTATCGCCGCTATCGACGTAGACTACCTACTACCTTTACTAAGGTTAGCTAAGGATAATATCTAGTCTATCTATATCTATTACGTAGAAGACTCCCCCTATCTTATACTTCTCTCCCTTAGAGTTAGTAAGGCGTAAGCTTACGTAGTATAAACCGTAGTAGAACCCTTAGTATCCCTAGAACGAGCTCGCCCTTAGTAAAGTAGTAGAGGAGGCTACTAGTAAGCTATACTTTAGTATATAGGCGCGGGAGACTAGGTTAATATCTACTACGTCGTCTAGGAGGAACGTTATAGGTACGAACCCTATAGGCGCTATAATAGCGCCTTCTAAGTACTACGTAGGCTAGGTCTTAGCTTTACCTCTTAAGTCTAGCTACGAGCGTTAGCTAACTCTTCCCTTTTCCCGCCTTTACCTTACCTTTAATTTCTACCTCTAAGTCGCTTCCTAATACCTCTAGGGAGTTAAGGGTAACCTAGTATACTAACTACTTCTTACCGTAGTACTCGTTTTAGTAGTAGCCTAGCTTATAGTAGTTATAGTATTCTACCTTACTCTTATTATAGGCTAGGCGATCGCCCTTCCTAGCGCCTACGCTACTATTACGCTACTTTAGCGCGTCGTTTCTATCCTCTCCCTTAGAGGGTAGGTCTTAGTCGCGCTATTAGGAACGTTTATAGTCTCGCGTAGACTTAGGCGCGTCGCTATCGCTACGCTTCCTTAGCCTAAGAGCGGCTTTATCTACTATCTTAATCTAGGAGGTAAGGGCGACGAGGTCGATCTTACGTAGTAGCTACGTATAGTACTTTATAATTATAGCGTATAGGGTTAGTTATAGTTTAGTAAGGAGATAGTAAACTAATTAAGGTTTCTTATATAGAGGAACTAGCTACGCTTCTAAAATTACTAGCTTCGCTATAAAGCTAGCGATACTCTAGCGCTCCCCTTACCTCGCGTCCTCGTACTATAAGGTAACGCTAAGGTTGCGATTTATAGGATCTCCGACTACGTCGTATACGAATTCCTAGAATTCCCTCTATATATAATTCTCTATATCGTTTATATTAAATCGTTAATACTATTACTCTTTTATATTACCTACGAGGTATATAACTCTATATAGTACCTTCTTAGTATCGTCTTCTCGGTACTCGCTACTAGTAGTAGCGAAGATTACCTTAAGGTCACGAATATACTCCCTTACTTCCTTAATATCCTTACCTTAGAACTACTTGGGTTCTCTAGGCTTTAATCGATAGGTAAGAGAGTAGTAGGTATAGCCGCTAACCGTACTTAGCGCTAGCGTCGTACTACGAGATACGTTAGCGTTGTAGTTATCTAGATCTAGGTCTATCCGTCTATTAGGGTCTAGTATATTACCTAGCGTAGTACCTACGTCGCGTACGCGTTATAGCTACTTAACGTCCTCTACTATTTACGCGATCTATATCTCCTACTATACTAACTTACGCTCTATCTCGAGCTACTATAACCTATCTGTATTAGCCTAAATCCGCTAGGCTATAGTAAGAGGTTCTAGCGTAATAGAGGGCTAGCGGCCGTTGTCGCCCTAGTACTAAGCCTATGGTTCGGCGTTAAGGTCGTCTATAATATTCTATAGGTCGTATAGTCGTAGAGGGAGAGATTAGAACTATAAAGCTAATAAGCTATAGGAAAGATATAGTAACGTATAGAATACTACTTAACTAAATAGTTAGTTAATAGAAGAACTAATCTCTATAGTTCGTTAAGCGCTTACGACGAGTAAGATATATACTAGTACGTTACGTAGGCTAAGGCTAGAAGCCCTAGCCTTATATCTAGTAATTATTCTTATATAACGAGTAGTAGCCGTTTAAGCTATAACGGATCTATATTACTAAGTAGAGCTAAAGAGGAACGCCGTCTAGTATAATAGGAGTACTACTAAGGACTTATTAGAAGAGCTAGTACTAACGATAGCTAGCGAGCGATTTCCTATAAGATACTAGCCTCTATAGTACCTCTTTTATCTTAGAGACGAACGACTTACACTTAAAGACCGCATACGGACCTTTAGCTAACAATATATACTTAGTAGACATGTCGAGAATCATATTAGTACTATATAAGGGAGTCGTACACTACATTGTCCGCATCCGAAATGTAAGGCTACAGGTATAATCGTCACCAATTTGGGACATCTCAAGAATCATGCACATAAAGAGCATGGCATCAGACTACAATGTCGTTGAGTTTATGACTCTCTTTCTCAGCTTAGCGCAAGTCAACATTCATTCGCCTCATACGCTCCCGCGAGCGCTTGCTGTGGAGCCAGTCGCGAGGGATTGTCTTTCGCCAGCAGGGCTTCCTTCACCGCAACCACGTGCTCTAGTAGCTCGACCGCCTTCTTCACTTCTCTGCCCGCTCGATGTCGATGCTATCAAGTACGCTCTCAACCCTGAGATCTGGGTCGTTCCAGTGATCCACGAAATCCTTTGTCCAGTCAGGGCCATGAGCTTCTCGCTTGACTGCCGGATGAAGTGGAGTCCCGCCGTATTCAAATTTGCACCTCTGTCAAATCGGTAGCGGAAAGTGGCTTTAGGAATGCGAAAAGAGCGAGCAACCGCGCGGACCAAGGCGAGCTTATCTGTAACATGGTGTGGGAGGGCATCTTGGATAAAACACTCCAAATACGCGATTTCGACGGGTGAAGTCGCGTTCAATGTAGGAGTTGCAGGTGTTAGAAAGAAGAATCTAATTTGGAAGTGCGTCCGTAAGCGATCAAGTACGTTATAGTTCAGGGACAGCTTTGCACGGCGCTAAGAGTCTTAGCGCTATCTCTGTCGAAGCGAAAGGTCGATTCGACCGAGGAAGCCGCGCTCGTACCCTAAGTTACTGGTATGCTGCTGGCCAGGAATATACAGAAGTAATCCAAAGCATGGCGTCGAATCTCAGCATCTTCCAGCGACCGCCTTTCCAGCATGGATGAATTTTCATGATGAGGCTGTGCAGCTGAAGCGTTGCCGGACTAGCCTAGGCAGCAACCACTCACCAGCTTGGGGTTGGAGCACTAAAACCACGAGGATGCCTCACACTTGCACTCGGTCGTAATCTTCACCATACTCACAGTGAGGACTGTGAAGACAAAAGGGAAATGGCGCATGCGAGCAACACACCTGAATGGGCAGACATGTATGTTGATGATACGATCATCAGCATAGAACAATACGTCTGCCAACGAATCGCAGGACGAGAATATTTCGAAGCATATGCAAGGATTTGTCTTCTCGGTCCAAAAATACTGGGATGACCGGATATACCCGTTCTTATGGAAACCTCGTCCCGTTGCGAATACACACAATGCCAAAGAATGGTATCAGATGTTCCATGGCTTGCGGCCTTTACAAATGAAGACAGTGGTGTCAATGATGCAAAAGCCGCCCTCGACAGATCACCTAACCATTGTACACGGCTGATCGGACGATTCCTTGTGCTGCTGGTCAATCATATTATCATGGCATCATGGCAGAGTGGAAGCTGGAAGCACTGAAAATCATCAAGATTCATGAAAGGCATCCAGGGTTTCGTTTGCTTGAGGAAGGAGCTGGATCTGTTTCGAGATACATCCAGCGGCAATGTGAACGACAGGATATGGTCATTCACTCACTGTGGCATTCATTGCAGGAAGCTGTCAAGGCTTGCTTGCTGCACAAGGATTATCAGATGACCTCCTCGAGAGTGGCACATCTATGTCTCCTTGCAGGTTGTCCGTCGTCAGCACGAAATCCATTCAGAAATGTGGAACTGCTACGAGAACATACAGCTTCACGCCCATCTGCAATGCGGGAGGCAGAATTACGTCGCGAGATCGAAGAGCTGAGAAGAGAGAGCCTACTGCAGCAGAGAATCATTACGAATCTCACGTTCAGACACTTGCTGGAGAACCTGCCGCCCGCAACAACAAAGCATCGGAGCGCCACTGTCCGTTGGACAGACTTCTTCAGAGATGCTTTGAAAAAGGTACAGAACCAAAGCCAAATGAACTCACAGCCACATCCATTTGATGCTTTATTGCATAAATACACGAACACCACCCAAATTGAGACGGTGGGGACAGGGCTCTACGGTACACTCAGTACGAATATACACCATTTCAGCAGCCAATACACCATACTCGGAGACCAGTGGAATGCGTTAGAGTACGAAATCATGCAAGCACTAACGCCAATACCAAGCAATATCCCTGCGGGTGAGCCAGACTGGCAGAAAGAAAGACAAAGATACTAAATAGTCCCTGGGAACACTGTACTGGTCTCAACTTCCACCGCCAATAACACCCTGTTTCTCTGTCCGCTCTGTGCCTAATGATAGTTCTCTCTCGGGGCGGGCCAATTGCTCCAAGGCCTCTTCACACCTCACGGCTTGCCAAATGCGTACGCGCGGCTCTCGCAGTATCAACAAGTCTCCTCTGTCATCGGCTCGACAAGAACGAAGGTGTGGCGGACTTGTACAACGTACAAACGAAAGTGTGTCGGGATGGACAGCGAAGGACTGTGGAATGCTCTGAACCGAGAGACGGTAGAAAGGAAGTGTAGCTGGCCAAGGCGTGTTGTGGTTGCTGGGGAACGGAAGTAGTAAAGGCTCGGCAAAGTCAAATGTCGCCACTCTGCGCACCCCTGTTCATGCAAGTCACACCTCTCTATTCCTGCTTTGAGCTTCCACCAGAAGTTCTCATTCACTATTGACCATGTGGCGAGGTCATGGCCGGCTTCATCACCACGATGAAGGTGTTCAGACGAGGCAGCATACGGAGCCGTGTGTGCACCAACGCATTGCCGTGCAAAGACGAGATGAGACGAGCACGATCGCCGGACCTCATCAACGACCTAAAGACGCCACACGTATGCGTAACTGTACGCCCTTTGCTTGCAACGCCTCCTCACTGCACTCAGCGACACCACAATGCTTGGAATTGCTATGGCTTCTGTGCACCTACAACTGCTGCCCGCTAATATGAACAGCATAACGAAAGCCGTAGTTCTACAAGGTTTGCGTCGTGGTGGATGGAGGCACGAATGTCTCCAACCACAGCGCCCCTCGTGTTCTATTCGTTGACAGCCTGAGCTTATTTCACATCTGACTGTTTCCAACGACTCGTCACCACTCCACAGATGCTGGTCGACCAAACTCAGCTCGTCAGGTCGTCGATTCAAGCACGCTGGTCATGATATCTTTGTACTATCGTCCCAATGCCTGCTGAAATAACGTGGTCATCGCAGGCTTGCCGGGGCTCTATTGTCGCGAAGCAATTGGCGAGGCGACGATGTAGAACACATTCGCAGGTGTGGTCTTCCGCTTTGCTCGGCCTTCGGGTCCTTCATTAGGATCGTCGTTCTCCAGCACCTCTTTACTGCTGCTCGCGCCGGCCGTGTTGCCTTTGCTAGAGGCGAACACAGATCGGTATACGCTCTGGTATACGCTTGACCCGCCCGCCTTGTTGCCATCGCCCTCTCTATCCGTCGTTCCTGTAACCCCTCCAGCCGTGTTGCCACTACTATGTGGCGCATTCAATGCCGCATTTGCTGCCGGGAAGTCGTAGCTCCTTAGCACCGCAAACGTGGCCTTAGCCGCTGCTTCTGCTGCTGTAGCCGCATCCCTTTCCGCTTCGGCCTGCTTGTCTCTTCTGATCTGCTCTGCTGTCTTGCTGTCATCTTCTGTATCTCCTCTGCTTCGCCCCCCCTCCACCTCGACTTTCTATAGCAACAGCTATACTTGCAGAAGGACGGCCGCGAGTACAAGCGGTAGGAACGAAAGCCTCCAACTAAGTAGATGTAGAGGAAAGCTCTAAAGTTCATCGTCGTTCATCCTGGTCATGCCGGCGCATCTTGTTGTGTTTAGGTACAAGAGCAAAACAGTTGTCATCGCGGGAATGAGGCTGAGTGCACGTTGGCAGGCTCCGAGGCATGAGCGCGTTTTGGGACGCTTCCATCACTTTCAGCCTTCCACTCGACCTGGACACCACCTCACACATCTCAACGTCGCTTGTGGAGTCTGTAGTATCGAAGAGCGATATCGCGTACTTTTGGCTTGGTGTGATGACGGAAATCGCACGTCTCGATATACCGATAAATACGCCTCCGGGATGATGGTACCAGCCATGACGGCAGACTACGCGCGACTCGATAGCCCGGGTTACACATCAGTCATTTGAGTGCTTCCTGACTAGCAGGTCTGTGAAGCCTTCAATGAAGACGGCATCGAAACTCTCTTTCCCGTCGAGAAAAGCCGCATATGAGCGTTTTGCTGCTCACGCGCCCCCGGCAAGCATTCTGAAGTACTACGGACTCCATGAAAATCTCCCAGCTGGCATCGTATTGGAGCGTGCTACCAACCAGAATGTTTTTACGTGTCTGTGGCGTGTCAGACAGCGACATGCTACTCCTCCGAATGACGCGACATTGTTTCGCTGGGCAGGACAGGCCGCAGACGCCCTTGCATTTGCTCACTCTCTGAATATCTTCAATTGCGACATCCATTGCGTCAACTTCTTCCTGGACGAGGGCTTGAAACTAAAAGTGGGAGACCGGGCCGGAGCATCCATCGACGGCAGCACATCGCACTCCTTATACCGCCTGCGACATCGACTATTCGAGGCAGACGGGACCGATGTTGCACGCGTTAGAGGAGCGGCTCCCGCCATGGAGATTTTTGCGCTCGGTACTGCGATATATTACATGATCACTGGTCATGACCCCTGGCCTGAGTTCCGCGAGCCAGAGGACAGGGAGGAGATCAAGCGGAAAATCATTACGAAAGACTTCCTTGCCACCAGTCGTACGCGTATCGTAGGGGATATCTGCCGGCGCTGCTGGCATGTGGAGTTCCAGACCATGACGGAGGTCAAGCTGGCTATCGAAACGGAAAGAGACAGCAATCCTAAGGTCTCTCGAATGCACAAGCTCACTTGATGCAGTCCTCCGAATCTTGAGGACTCACATATCTTGCCCCCACCACTGTGGTCTCTACTCCACCTGTGAATGCGAAGCGTGTCCGGCGTGGCAGGCAAATCAAGGTGAAACGGCCTGTGTCTGGGCCAGTCAGTGGCAGCGGACGATTATGCCACGCTTCTACGTGTGGTAGTTAAGACCACCGCCTTGAATCAGTTCCGCACGAGGCGACTTGCCACAAGAGGCCACTGGATGGTGTCGGCGCAGTCGACCTAGATGCCAAGCTGCGTGCGCGGTTCGCGGTCGAGGTGGGGTGAGCATACTAAACAGCTGGTCACGTGCAAAACACCTCCGACTCCACCACGAGAACGTCAGATGATAGTTGTGCGAGACTACGCCGCGTAGTCCGCCGCAGGTTGATGCCTTGGTGAGGAATTTGGCGGTATACAACATCCTGCTGGCTAGGCGCAAGGTCTGAACGCTAGCCTCAACAATAATTCCCTACAACAAAATCGTTCCATTATCATGGCGAGAGTCGTGACGTTGAAGTGTCTGTTATGGCTCATGATTTCCATGTTGTGCGCCCTGGGAAGCGCCCAGTCGACGTACTGCCATCCAGATGCGATGGCTGCGCCGGACTCGCATACTTTCTGCCTGATGCAGGCCACGCATTTGAACATCTCCTCGAACAGCCTCGATACATATATGACATTGATCGTTCCACGACCGCACGGATCTTCGCGAGGATGGACGGCCGTTGGGTTGGGAATAGAAAGTGAGGCTCTCTTGAGGTGGCATTCAAACTGCGCTGGACACTGATCTGGTCGAACAGTGGATGGCGCGCTCATGTTCGTCATCTATGGCGATCCAAAGTCTTCGAAGCCACCGACATTCTCCGTCCGCACGAGTTCTGGTCATGCTCAGCCCGAGGTTATGTCAGGGTCTGATCCGGAAGTCCGGCTCATATCCTCGACCTGGCAGCGACCGTCCGCCAACTCGCATTACCCGCCGAGCACGTATCTTGCTAGCATTTCCTTCGTTTGCCGAGACATCTCCAAGTGGACTGGGACGAATATTGATGTATTGTCCGCAGACCAACCATGGATATGGGCAACCAATGCGGAACAAAGCTTCTCGGGATTCGAGACTGATGCTTGGCTGGAGCCCCACTCGCACCAACATCGCCATGATAGTACGGGCATGTTCACCGTGGACATGAGGCCGATAAAGCCGCCTGGAAATGCGGCGCCGCAGCCGGACCGGCGTCCAGATTTGGGAACGCATGGCCAGAGCGGGGATCAGGAGCCGAGTTGGTTCACTCGCTCGCGTCTGTGGACCTTGCATGGCGCTCTCCTAGGTGTTGCATTCGTCGCGTTGTATCCCGCCGGCGCAGTTTCCATGCGCATGGGGTTCGGGTGCGCATTCAAGTATCATTGGATCTTGCAGCTCCTGGGGACGATCTTGTTGACAGCTGGTGCTATGACTGGCCTCGCTCTGCATCCAAGACTTGACGGCAGTCACCAACGGGTCGGCTTTGCGATTCTGGTGTTGGCCTGGACCCAGGTCTTGCTGGGGTTACAACATCACATCCGGTTCCTGAAAACTTCTCGACGAACATGGATTTCTACTTCCCACGTATGGCTGGGTCGACTACTGATGGCTGTCGGATGTGGCAACGTATTGCTCGGCATGTCCATTCGCGGCAGAGGCAGGGCTGTCATCGGAACCATGTTCGTCCTTATTGTTCTCGAGTTGGTCAGCATTGCATATTACGGTCGATCAGCCCGGTCGACGCTGCCGCATAGATCAGCAGATGAAGGAGCTCGATTCCACCAAGCCAGGGCCGAGGATGACTGCTTTGCAATCGGAGACGACGACGGCGACGACGAAGAAAGAACATCAGGCCAGTTTCCTGATTGTGAGGAGGGAAGGGGTCAAGAGTTCGCGGATGAGAAACACTGAGAAAATTGGTCCGCAATCAATGGATGAACGAGTTCTCTCATGCTCAGTATCCATACCGCAGTTGTGCGATGATGAGTGGAGGACATTTCAAGGGCTACAGGCCCAACCATTTGCAAAGCACGGCAAGTCGCTACTACCATACTCGAAGCCCTCCTTCTGTCAAAATCGCCACTCAGCACGCACTGCAGCTGCTGTTCGCCTCCTTGTCGTCGGTAATCGCTATGTATCCGAATCTCCTCCATCGTGTAGATCCGAGAATTACAGGAATGGCTGTCACTTCTGCTGCCGACGACAAGCCGACCAATATGATGAACGCTGACTTGTGTCCAGCCAACACGAGTCCTGTCACCACGCTGAACCATCCCACAGCAAGACAGCTACATCCTTGCACCAGATGCGCCCAGCCGATGTACCGTCTTGCCACGCCGTCAACATGCGCATTCCGCGTAGTGTGTCCTAGACACAGCTGCGAAAGAAGTAGGACCGTCAAGATGAGGCCGGCGGATTGGTGCATTTGCATGTAATCTCGCCCGCGCATCAGGCCCGTTGCAGTGTCGATGAGCGTGAAGGCCAGCCCGAAGGATTGCAGGGTCGTATGCGAGAGCCAGGCATTAGTGAACGTGTAGCGATATCTCAAAATTCCAATTGGGAAGATGATCAGAATGGCTACTGTTGCGAGCAGGCCGTGGAGGAGCCAGACGTCCATGTTGAGAGATGTTTCCAGTTTGATGAGTTGGATTTTGGAACGCAATACAATCACAATCGCGATTCAGTCAATTGTCTCCATACCATTATTAAATTCGAGACCTCTGGTTTCCCTTGGAGATGGTTTGGGGGCAGGCGAGCCGCGCGACGTTCTCGTGCAGGTCGTGGTGCAGCCGCGCTAGATTTGGAGCTAGCTGAGCCAATGGACGTTCCCATTGCAAGGCAAAGCAATGGGCACAACGACAACACCTCCGAAGCCGTCAACGGCAACTCTTAAAGGCCTAACACTGTGAAGTGATGGCGTCGCTTGAAGGACAATCTCTGTTGCCGTCTTCGACGGTTCTGGATGAGAAGTTGCACTTTACTTCTTTCGACGAAGATGATGCTCCAGAACAATACCGACCTCGAAACCGGCGCGGCATGCTATTAAAGACATGTCACGTAACGTACTCACTGCTTCTCACGCTCGTGTTGGCGATCGTTGGGATACAGAGCATTGTCCGGAGTCGCAAAGAGAAAGACGACATGTCGAAGGCGCAGGGCGGGACTACACAGCCATTTCAAGACAGTATGTGTCCTCCAACATGCGTCAACACTGTTGACGCGAGCGACGCTAACGTTTTTCTTCTTACTACCGTAGTTCCGTTGAAACCTGTGCAATGGAGACCGGATCCAGATTATGCTGATGCGGAAGTATTTCGTGGGACCATGAACGGAAGCATCACCGGCATTGGTTGGGACAGCTTGCAATTGAGTATGTTCCGATTCCTCAGCTCAGCCACCTCAACGAATGAAGGACTGCTGCTAATGCGATGAAGAGGATGGCTACTGGTTGGAAATGTCCCCACAGCCAGACGGGAGCTCCGAACAAGGTCTACCGCCACGTTACTTCAACTCTTCTTCGACTACGACGGAAGCGTTCGTTCCATCTTTCCATCACCAACTGCACTGCTTGGTGAGTTGTCGTTCGAGATGTGATGGCCGCACCTGAAGCTGACCGACAGCAGATGCAATTGAAGATCATCGTCACAGGGTTGAAGACGCCTGTTGTCGAAACAGACCATGCCAGCCACTGCATCGAGTTGATAAGACAGGTAAAGCTTCACCACAATGTCTCAGGTTCGCTGCTGATATGTATGAGTAACAGGCTTTGATATGCTCTGCGGATATGACGCTTGAGCGGCCTTCCACGGTGGCAGATGACTACTGGGTAGGTCCTTCAGGATGGGGCGGAACGCATCTTTGCAAAGACTGGTCAGCGATTGATGATATCGTCGATCAATATGGCTTGCCTCAAGCAGCGTTGGTGGCAAGTGCCGACTGGCTGAAAAGCCATTGAGTGAGCTATCGCACCTTCCCTTGCAGGCTACGTGTATTCTGTAGGCTTCAATTCATCAGCTAGACGACTAGATGAACCATGAGGCTGTTTCAATGGGGTCTGCGTAGTCGTGGCGACCGTGCGGTGGCCATCGGGTGGGTGTACTTAGCAAGGACACAATCCACGATTCAGCGAAGTGTAAAAATCATTGGGAACGACTCAAGCATGGCTATATATGAAGACTAACTCTCCGCCCCTTCCAGCTAACCCGTACGCCCAAGAAGCCATTCGATATGAATACGTTTAGACACTCCACCTCGCCGATTCGAACAGCAAGATCATATCATCCGATTTGGACACAAGGTGCAATCCCAAAGCCGACACCGGTCTTGTCTCTCCTGGCCCCATCTTCCCCCAGCCTGTATAGCTCTCCAAACACATGCTCGCAATGCCTTGCATGGTGCGGGTCGGCAGCAACTTCGGGAACCCAAACATCACGCTCGCCGTTCCGCAGACGATTGAGGCCATCAGTCGCAACTCGAGCCAGGTATGAGCAGTGGGCAGCGTGGAAAGACATATGCGTGTATGCTTCGAGAGGCATGCCTTCTGCGTCCCGCTTCGCAAGGAACTGCTCCAGATCATCCGCCGAGAGTATGGGCTGGGAGAGCTCTTCGTCCTCGTACCAGGCAAAGCCGCCCAAGCCGAATTCAGGTGCGCCCACGCCTCCAGAGTCGGATTCAACACTGACGCCTTGAAGTGCTTCCAGTGCGAATGTTGAATTGTAGCAGCGTGGTGGTGTCCAAAGATTGCTGATGACATCAAAAGGACAGCCCCTCGACATGGCTTCTTCGACAGTTCTTCCGCAATCCCATGCCGGTACTTGTCCAGCCTCTTCACTGGTGATGTGGTCAGGGGCGGTGTGTAGCATGGGTCGGAGGGACAGCTCGACGAACTCGGCCTCTTCTGAATGATATCGTTTCGTCGTTGTCAGCTGTTTGACTATTGCTGCAACACTGATGAGACTCAGGACCACGAAGATCATCAGCGCAGTTACTAGTAATCCAGTTATCACACTTTTCCGGGAGCGACTCTTCCGCTGGTGGATGAGGCCGGCATCTTCGTCATCGTTGTCCGATTCGTCGGAGTATGTCTTTTCGTCGAACCGGACCCTCTTGAACCAGTGAGGCGGCTTCACTGCACCAAGCATTGTGTCGCCTTTGCGTTAATCTGCTTGACTGAATACTGTTGCTAGTGTCAAGGAGTATTGTTTAGAAGGATAAAATGCGATCTCTACCAATCTATGACAGAGCACTACACTATAGTGTATTCCCGCGGTCGGATCGTTGAGCTGTGCGAGCCGCCGATGCATCTGTAGAGCTCTGAGCTGTGCTTCCACAGGGCGAACGCTTCGACGAAGACCATCATTCAGATTCCAGGACCACAAAATTAAACACGCAGATTTGGATCATGGCGTATCAACCTCTTGGAGACAAATACACGATCGCACAATCCATGGACGGTTCGGACGACGAACTTGGCCCTCCGAAACTTGACAGCATCGCTCACCGGCGGCTGAACAGAATCTGGCGATTGACGATCGTGAACGTGATCCTGGTGGTGCTCCAATTGTGTCTGCTGGCTTTTCTCATCTTGCCGCTCAGTACGGATCACAAGGAGAAGCACATACAAGGAACCTATGGATTCGATACGAAGTACATGACAATTTCCCACGACTTCGATTGGCTTTGGGAGGATCGAGCTGTGCAGCGAGCAGGCGCCATAGCATTGGAAACAGACGAGAAGACCGGCGAAGTCGTGGAGTATGGAATCATCAGCATGTATGATTTGTGGTCGCAAACTACGAGACAAGCCGTGAACCTGACCGTCTCGCAACACAGGTTCCATCAGCTCCATTGCGTTGCTTCGCTCCGAAAAGCACTGCAAAGTGCACACGAAGGCGGACATGTAGCTTTCGACCAGAATGAAGATCCGCATTGGCCGCACTGCTTGCACTATCTCCACCAGGTGAGGTTGAGAGCATGTTGAGCCATTGGAAACCGCTGATAGAACCGCCCAGATGATTACCTGCAAAGCAGACGGACTCATCGAGAGGCAGGAGTTGTGGAATTTCTCACTTCCCTACGTTAGTGGTGCAGCAGACTTGAGGACCTGTGGAGACTCCCAGCAATTGTTCGACCTATTTGAATCGAAAGGCTCTTGAGATCAGGAAGTAGATCTATATAAATCCTTTGTTTGGTCAAATTGTGTCAACTACGTCCACACTTCCTTGCCGTCTGGTAAGCAACACAAGCAGCCGCAAGATAGAAGACAGCTCCAGCTCGTAGAGCCCAGCCTTCAGCTTGGGAGGCGTCTAGTCTGTGAGCCAGCCACAAGATACCGCTCGACAGTCCCGCTGCCAGTATCTGTGGTGCTGATATGGCTACGTTATGGAGCCCGATCATTGATCCGTTAGGCTGTCCCTTCAGCTCGCTGTCTCCAAGCAGTACCGCTGGCGTTGGCGTGAGCTTGCCTACCAAAGCAAATGGAATCCAATTCGCGACCGCCCATGATACACCGTTCGCCGCCATCAAGCAGACCGTTCTTCCGAACGACGTCGTCAACGTCGTCATCGACATTAGAATTGAGGATAAGAGCAAGCTCAGAGACCATACCCCAAGAAGTGTTGCATTGCTCGCATCGCTGTTCCGATCGCGGACTCTCGAGTAATGCCGACTCTGGAACGTTCGGACGACAAGTGGCAGGATGACACTTGCAGCCAGTCCGACACAAGAGTACGCATAGCTCACCAGCGAAGCGACAAAGCCGCTTAATCTTTGCTCGGAGTTAATGGTGTCGGCGAGATCTGCTTCAGTCAGTAAAGTACGGTCAATTCTCCTCGAAGGACCTACAAAGCTCGGTCGTGTAACTGTTCAAATCAATGAGCCTGACATACCTATGATGTCTTCAAGAGATCGTGGCATACCTGGTACTGTAGAACAAAAACGTGAACCAGCCCATCCAAGCAATGAATTGGATCGTAAATACGCTCTGAAGCACAACCGGACACTCCTGGTAGGTTTTCATCAAACCGCCGAAGATCTGACAGAGACCCCGGCCTCTCGTTTTCCTCTGTACGGCAGGAACGAAGACGGGTTCGCGAATCGTCAACATGATGGCGGCGGTCGTGCCAGTGACTGCCAATACCGCGATCCCGGCCATAGCTCGAAAGGTGAAGGTCTCGCCGGTGTCCTTGGTGCCTTGCACTAACATTAGGCCTGTTGCGCAGCCTGCCAATTGTCCGACACCAGAGAATCGTACGCCCCAAGCCTGCGCCTGGACCTGCTGGTGGATGGGACATACGTCCAGGACGAGAGTCCGGAGAGCGCATTGGAGTGGCTGAACCGCAATTCCCAGCATGATGACGCTGATCGCAGCAAATATCAGTGTAGCGAATCGTACTTCCTCGATGCTCGTGGTAGAAAAGAAGCCATAGGCTACCAAGCGACCCACACTGTCGGCCCATGCCAGGGTGAGGACTGCACATGTGGTTGCCACCGAGCCTACTGCGAGGTATGGCTTTCGTCGTCCCCACCGGTGGTTGCAAGTATCACTCCTGGCTCCAATGAGTGGCTGTATAATGCAACCGCCGATGGCTGGTGTCGCCCACAGCAAAGCTGTCAGTGCATCCGGCATGCCCAGCGCCTTCAGGTAGATCTGTGGGCTGGTCAATCATATTGCAGCTTTCGCGTGGAAAGCACACTCTCTCACTGTGCCATTCGAGAAGATCGTTGACCATACTACTTGGAGTCTGCAGAGTATTAGACCATATTCCATCGGGTGATCAACCATACTCACCCTCCAAGACCGCTTGATATCGTTAAGATGGTCAACAAGGGCACATCTTCGATTACTTCACTGCACTTTTCGGTATTGTCTCCCGCGTCGTCAAGTGGAATGATTTCCATCTGGTTGCAGTTCGATTCGGAGGCTCTCGTTGGAAATCACGATGTTATCAACCGTCAATCGTTTGTTCCGTGGTCGTCGACGAACGTGATGTCACCTGAGTGCTTCAAGGCTCGAACGTTGTCTGACTAATCGTCCGTTTCGATGGCCGCGGTAGAGCAAGCTTGGGGGAGCTGCAGGCATGTGTGCGGTACGCACTTCAACTTGTCAAGCGCACCACTGCGGCATGCTGCGTTTCGCAGAGTCGTCGGCCAGTCCAGCTACGCTCCACTGCGGGTGGGTGGCGCATTTCTCGACGCTCGCTTGAGTGTGCCTGTTTGTCCGAACATGTCGTTCGTTGTTTCGCTTCGGCCCAACCTAGGACACTGTAGTCTCCAAAGATTTCGAAGAGTGATTTCGATGACGGTGCTCCAACATACAAGTTTGGTTCGTAGAGCCTTGCTGTCCGTGCTCTTGATCAGCCATGGTTGCTCGGCAACGCGGGCGAATCAATGGGAACCTGTGAGTGTACAAGCTATCAATTGTGTGGACAGCGGCCAGAGACCTGATAGACAATTTACGCAGCTCAGGACTCGCCCGCAATCATCAGCGCAGTATGTACGAGATACTAAAGAACAAACGACGTTTGCGAGTGATCCGCGTTGGGAAGACTGGAACGCAGACACGACGCAAACATGGCGTTCAATGTTGTCTCCCTTTCAGCTCGTTCGAGATGAGACTTTCAACGACGGAGAGCCATATGGCATTGCGATGTTTCACCAAATGCACTGCATAATCGACATACGGCAGCACTACTCTAGCCTCATCGGCGTCAATGGAACATCGGACGAGGACCGCGAGCTCGCAATAAGCGACAAAGCGAAAGCACACATGGCTCACTGCTTCAACTGGCTTCGTCAGGTACGGCATGCCTCAGATTGTGCTGTGAATCTTGCTGACGATGACAGTCGATCTTGTGCCACGCAGACGACACGAAGGAGTTGTTGCAAAACGATCCGAGCGGTCACGGGTTCGTTGACACAACCAAGCATGTCTGCGGTAGTCCAGAGAGACTGTATGATTTGGGCAACGGGTACTTCGCGCCTGATGACAGTGGAGAGTTGAAGTGGCACGCGAGAGAGCGTTGATATAGCACTTGATTATTCTGTCGCCGATGATCTCTGCAAAGGCTTCCCCAATACATCGTTCTTTGATCTTTGGATTCCTGGAGATATTGTCGGATGTCCAAGATTATATCCTACTCATTACTGATATCGATCATCAGGAATGAGTATCATCGATTCCAACCACTTTTTCTTCGCCAGACCTCTGAGAAGCACCCCGTGACATTATCGCTGCCTGTAGGTCTTCGTCTTTGGTGATGAGGATGTTCGAACAGTGCCTGATGCGCTCCTCGGTATTGTAGCTCCTTTCGATCGTCAGTCGACTCTCTTGCGCCCTCCACACTGGCACCGGTCAATTCGATAAGGTGAACGGCATGCACTGGAGAACAGCAATTGATACAGCAAACCACACCACGCACTGCCGACGCAGTGTCTCTGTTGCAAGAAGCTAGTGTTCGTCATTTAGTATCTGTAACATAGAACACTACCCTCCGTTTTCATGACTTCGGATACTCGTATATCTTTCCACAAGTCCAAGAATTCCAAAGTATCGCCCAGCCTGGCCTCTTTCTTCCTTCCAGCGGATGTGTTGAGGCTGATGCCCTCATAATCTGTGAATCGAGTGTCCGGGCGTTCTAACTGCCACTTCCACCATAGCCGATCAAGCTGCACATGATGTAGCCAAAATATCGGGTCGTTCGCGGCTGACTTCGATGCCATCTCACCTCTCAAACTCCAGTGAATCGCATTGTGGATCGTTCCCTCGATTCGATCCTCGAATTCGAAATAGCCTTCCGACCGCTGCACTATACCAATCTTCTCGGGAGTGAACCAACCACCGGACATCTTGCCAATTTCACCCTTCTCGAAATGCTTGAAGGAGCGTCCTAAGCAGTGTGGATGTTCTTCTCCTTCCCAGTATAGTCGAGTGACATTTGCAAAAGGTCCGTTGACAACGCATCGCCCGTGACCAAGTCCCTCCGCGAGATCCGCCGAGCCATCTCCACCAAAGCCAGTAATTGGTGACCAGATGGACGCCGTTTCTAACGATTGATGGTCCAGCTCCCAGTTCCAGTATGGTAACGGGATCGTCAGACCACATCTCTCGGTAAGAAGTGATTCATATATGTGCAGAAACGCACGATGCCAGGGTAAGAACGAGGCTGCTCCATGTGCTGTAGACAATTCAGTCCTTGAAATTCGAATAGAACTTGAATTAACTCACTTTGGCTTCCAACCAGATAGTGTACGTACACTAGATCATCGTAAAAGTTTCCACGGCCGACCAGTTCTGACGGTAAATTCTGTATGCATTGTACACTTTCGATGTAATTTTGCTGTTCATTGATTGTGAGACTCCGCCACTCTCTTCTGATGCGACGGTCTGTATAGCTGAGATTGTTGATGGGCATCACCATATTGCCTAGATATGCGAACAGCGCTGCCGTCAGTGCCACCGAACTGATAAGAGCCAGAATGGCGAAGAGGCGGGAACAGAAGCGCCATGTTGGGTCCGCGCATCCCTTCTTCCATCTGGGCTTCTCACTGCCCAATTGAGTCAGCGCGATTGCTCCAAGCTGTTGCCGGCGGGATACGTACTCGATGTCGAGGCTATCTGCATCGCTGTCGTCGTCGGTGATGGGGCGATAACTCGAATGCAGTGGTACTCTGTCCATGACTGCCCGCCAGCATCGGCACCTTGTTAGCCGGACAGCTTCTCAAGTATCATTCAGGCCACCGCCCGCCTGGCACTCTTCCGCGCAACATGACGTGAAGTGGGCGAGGCGAACGCTCTCGGCTCAAGCTTCTTCACATGGAAGCCGGAGCAGGCACTAGGCTTAAAGGGGAAATATACTGCTCTAAGCAGCCAATCAAATCTCCGAAGGCTTGCCAGAGACGACAGGTGAACGACCGTTAGGTACTCCATATCTTTGGAACATATCAGGAAGAGGACTCTATCGCATATGGCCGTAAATACGAAGGTCGGTCTGAGAAAGACTATCTGACTGACCCAACATGCAACGTGCACCATCATCCCAATAGTCACCTCGCCACAATCCTCACCAGCAACCCCTCGCGACTCGTTTCCCTGTCACCACCCTCCACCTACTCAGCATCCAGAAGTGCATAGCCAGAGCTCACGGACGATCTTCGTTCATGCAACTACCACAGAATCATCGACCTTGGGGCTGCGGTCTACTCTATTACTCTGCCGCGGCTGGTGCCTTAGCCGCCTCAGCCGCCTCAGCCGCCTCAGCTGCGGCGTAGATGTACGCCTACCACGAGTACTATCCATTAGCAATTTTCTCACACGTTGCGCCAATAAGAGGCTGTTCTCATACTGGGTTATAGGCCACGCTCCCGTCGGCACGGGTCTTGAGCTTGCTGTCTGCTGCCGCTGCAACGTAGATGTATGCCTAGAGCCGTTAGCACATGTTCTTTGCATTGTGTTGGCGAGAGGGGCTCTATATTACTGGGTTGTAGGCACG